>CM060677.1:84873000-85268000 GCA_030686995.1 Artemisia argyi | reverse complement strand
CCAAGAAATAATCCCTCATGTGCGAAATTATAGAAGATCCCCTTTAAGATCAAACAATTCCATCGAATTGAGTATGATTGTATGTGTGATAGCATATACTATACCAGGAATATCAATGAATCCAATTATTGCAATTGCTCAGGATACCCTTTTTTAGTTTCTAGGGCCTACTTCTTAGTTCAAGATCCCTTCTATTAACTGGAATAAAAGAATTAGTAGTACATGTTCCTCGATACTGAGGGCATCCTCGAAGCTCGGGGGATGTTGTGACATTTCTAATTGGTTGTCTTGTATTTCTAATAAGTTGTTTAATTGTTGGCATGTTGAATCATATACATAATGGAATGGTTTTGATCAATCCTAACCGGATGATTATGAATTACAATTACAATAGTAAATAAAAATCATAGAATATTAAACTCGGCAGGGTGAATTTTAAATCATGACTTGACATGGAATTGAAATAAAGGCTATTCTCATTTAACCGCTACAAGGTCAACAATTCCATAAGCTTGGACTTCTGTTGCTGACATAAAAACATCTCTTTCCATGTCTTCGGATACAACCCGGCTCAATCTTCAAAAATTTCATCGTAAATCTGAAATACTTATATAAAAAAATGCGGGAGAGAGAAAAAAGATGCAGGGTAATTTGTCTGCTTGGCTAGTTAAGCATGGGCTAATTCATAGATCTTTGGGCTTTGATTACCATGGAATAGAGACTTTACAAATAAAACCCAGGGATTGGCATTCCATTGCTATCATTTTATATGTATATGGTTACAATTATCTCCGCTCCCAATGTGCCTATGATGTAGCACCCGGCGGACTATTAGCTAGTGTGTATCATCTTACTAGAATAAAGTATGGTTTGGATCAAGTAGAAGAGGTCTGCATAAAAGTATTTGCCCCTAGGAGGGATCCTAGAATTCCGTCTGTTTTCTGGGTTTGGAAAAATTTTCAAGAACAGGAATCTTATGATATGTTGGGAATCTACTATGATAATCATCCTGATACGTGGGAATTACGACCTCGCAACAAGTTTTACCTCTCAAGGGATCTTGAGAAGCATACAACCCCCACCAGGCAGTGTACCTGGTCGTTATAGTATAGTATATTGACAAGTACCGAGGGATTGATCGTTCAACTCAGGAATAGTGTCGCTAGGATTAGAAAGCCTACTAAACTAGGTCTAGAGGTGAGGGATGATTCTTTTTATATTTTTATATTTTATAGAAAGCAAGTAAAATCTCGGGTTTTGAAGGAATGGGCAGAATTAGTTGCTAGCCAACTAACCCAATTAACTAAAGATGCAATCAAAATAAAATAAAAGAAATGAAAATTAAAGTATTATACTAATGTGGTGGAAACAATAATGAGAAAAGTTGTGTTTACTTAGATTTCATTACTCCCTAGATATCTTTTACAGGTTGATTAGCTTGTTACAATTGCATGGATGACGGGTTATATTCCTTAATACCAGTCGTAGGGTCGTGTACAATATTCCCTAACTCTATAAGATCCTACTTCACTCCTATGTCGAGCCGTTAGAAGCTCCTAACATGGGATCATTAGAATTCTCTTACGCATTAAATATAACCAAAAATCATAGTACACCTCCGATCATGTTTCTTAAGACATTCAAGCAAGTTACCAATGGAAGTCTGCCAGTTTTCTTAAGCCTAACGTCGAATACAATCATCCATAACAATTATAAACAAACAATCAACCCATAATCAACATCTAGGTTTCACTATCTAAGCGAACACAATAAAAATCTAGCCTAACATGTCAAAGAGAAGAAAAGCGTAAGATATAATCACACAACACATAGACATATTGAATGATTTGAATAAGTACTTATCTTCAATTGAATATGGAAGAATCAAGGGGTTGAAACCCTTGAAAAAGCTGTAAAATTCGTCTTAGGGTTTATGCCCTAATATCCCACACAAAGTTCCACACTTTATAATGAAAAATTGGAAAAAAATATATATATACTATGCATCCTAATGGCGTCGTGTATTAACCTCTGACACCGTCAACTCGCCGCCATGATGAAATTTGTATTGCCTAGATCCATTTCTGACACCGTCATGTAGGAATGAGCTTTGGGCCGTCACGTGTATTTGGACCCTGACGGCCTAGGTGACGCCGTCAGGCCAATAAGCCTAAAAACATTCTGGATCGTCACGTGTATTTTTCACTTTCACCTCTTTTGCCACTCTTGATGCTGTCACTAGTAATCCCTTGATGTCGTTAGGTACTGTTCCCAGCAAGGAATTTGAGACTTTGTCATTTTCTTCACTTTTATGCTCCAAAAACATCCAAAATGCTTTCTTTTCCATATTTCTCTCCAAAAGTACCTAAAATGACAAAAGGAACGATTTAGGGCAATATTTGATCAAATAATCTCGAATTCGGGCTTAAATGACCCCTTAAAAGCTTTGGATGTCAGTGATGGTTTCAGGTTTCAGTCTTTCTTTCATCACCCATGTGTACCTCTCAATCCTGGACTTTCTGATCTGAGCGTCCTTCCTGAGCTTTTGTTCTCTTTCCTTTTTTAGGGCACTCATCTCTTCCTCCTGAGCCTTTTTGAAGACAGCACCAGCTTGCCCAGTAGCCAGTTCCTAAGTTGCCAAACCAATCTTCTCAGCCTCTTCATAAACAACCTTTATGAGTTCAGGTTTGCTAATCCTTTCTTCAACAACCACCATTTTTAGTATCTCATCTCTCTCCAAATAGGCCTGAATTTCAGCATCAGTGAGGTGATGGATTACCCCATTGATCTCAAATGGAACTCGGATTGGTTCATCAGGGTCCTGCCTGACTATGGTGGAGGCAGGCTTCAGCACTATTTCTGGTTTAGGTGTTGTAGCAATGCTTTTGCCTTTATCCTGCTGATGAGATGAAGAGACCGTTTCTTCTTGAGGTTGAACTAATGAGATAGGTGTGGCCTTACTGACATGCTCCCCCTCAGTGTGAGAGGGCTGTCCTCTTGAAGCAACATTAGTAGCTTCATTTTGGGCATCAGTATGAGGGGCATCAGTGACATTCTCCCCCTCAACTGTTGCCTGAGCTGCAGTGATGGCAAGAGTTGGAGTGACTGATGCAGAGGTAGAGGAGGCCTTAAAGGCTTGATAGATCTCAGTCATCATGGACTTGATGTCTGAGGCGTCCTTCTGAATCGTTGATACTTTGGCTTCAAGGGATTCCTGAGCATTCTCCATTGCTATCAATCGAGAACCAAAACTCCAAGCAATAGAGGCTGACTTCTGAGACTGAGCTGCCACTGAGAGATCCAAGGCAGCAAGGGAGGTTTTGACAGACTCCACTGAGCTACTGAGAGCCTGAAGATTGAAGGACTTCAGCAGGTTGAGTAGCTTAGTGAGATGGACTGAGTTGAGTTGATAGGTCTCTGATGCCTGAAGAAGCTTCCTGGTGAGTTCAGGATCATCCTTAACTGATTCTAAAATGGACTGAACCCTTGTATTCAGCTTGGTGAGGGATTCAAGGAACTTTTTAAGGTGTGAGACCATCTATTTCAGGGAGAAGGAAACTGAGGCATTCGGATCCCTAACATCGTCATAAAATTCTTCAACAACATCTTTGAGGTTGAAGTAATGAACAACTTGTTTAGTGTGCATATCAAAAACTTGATCAGTGACTCCCTTGAATAAGGCATTGGTGGCCCTTTTGATGAACTTTGTAAAGAACTTCCCAGTGAGAGGAGCTTGATCATCTCCTGAGGATTCTGATTCGGAGTGGGATACAACAGCTTCATGGTTAGAGGATTGAGGAGACTGAAAGATTTGTTCAGGGACTGTCTCCTCAACCTCCATGTCATCTCCAGCTTCAAAAACCTCCTCATCACTATGGAAGTCATCATCTGAGAATAAGGCTGCCTCAACATCAGCCATTGACTGAATTTGCAAAATAAGGTTATCCGACTCCTCTTCATAAGAAGACTTGCATTCGTTGTGGCTAGGTCCTGACCCCTCTAATCCAGCAAACTGGGTTTTATCTGCCTGGTCCTTAAAGCCAGTTCCCAAGTTGTGGGCACCTCCATGAGTGGGTTTGGGTTCCATATCAGCGGGTGGTTTTTTTCCATATAAATCTTTGTCCCCCGTGATCCCTTCAGACACTGATGGGTGTTTTCTAGTGTCATCCTTAGGAATCGTGATTGTTGTGTCCCTATCAGCGGGTTGCATAAGTCCCTCTGAGTCTTTGGGAAGAGTTGTTGTGCCCTCAGACAAAAGCTTTGATTTGCGAATATCCTCATCAGGCACCTGAGTGGGTTTGCCCCCTTTCCAACAGGCTTGCGCTGGCCTGTCAAATATTTAGGGGCGTTAACTCCCTGATGCTTGGGTTGTGATTTACCCGAACCTTTAGGAGGATGTGAAGTGGTGTGGGTCCCCTTCTTGGTGGAGTAGTGCTGCCCCACCGAGGATTTAAGACCCCTTGCTCCCTGAGACCCTGGTTGTGATTTGCCAGAGCCTTTAACAGGATATGGAGGTTGGGTTGATTCCAACTCCACTGACTTTTTTATGTCAGCATAGCCTTTCGGAATGGGATTGCCCGAGGACACTGAGTGTGATGTCTTAGTGCCCTCCGTTGGCGGTTGTTTTGGGGTCAATTATTCGGTTATGATCCTGAGGGTGTCAGTAGTCAGGATCTGTTGTTGTTGCCCCGTTTTGTCAGGCTTGGGGACAGAGGTCTCAGTGGCGAGTGACTTAGGTTGAGCCACCTTCCTGGACCCCTGTCCCTTCTTCCTCTTCACCTTCTTGGTGGGAGAGGGAACTGGTGAGATCTTGTTGTCACCCTGGATAGCAGTCAGCATATACGTGGTCAGGGCGACAGGTGTAACCTCAGCAGGGTCACGAGAGTAATTTGCCTTATGTAGGACATCAGGCTCAAACCCTACGACATCAGGCTTAACATACTCAGACCCCAGCAAGCCTTGTAGGGCGCAGGAAATGAATCTAGGGTATGACATAAGTTTTTGCCTAGACTTCCCACCCAATTTTGCAATGAGGTCCCTGAAGATAATTTCTCCAAGGTCAATTTTTATACCCTTCAGGAGACAATACACTATCCTTGATTGAGTAGTGTTAAGTTGCTCAATGAAGGATTTGTTTCCCCCAAGGACCTGAATGACGAAGGTCATCAAGAACCTCCAGGGACAGGGAACCAGGTTTTGATGATTGGGGCTTTGGATAGGAGGGCCCCTGGAGTTACCTCAGGGTGATTTTTATCATAGGGCCCTAGTTTCAGCAAAATTGCCTTCACATCCTCTTCAGTGGGTTGGGCAGCAAAGGTCTCAGCATAATCAAGGCCAGTGGTTTTGATAAAGGTCTTATAGTTAAGAGTTAGGAACTTAGTCCCATTCTTTACTGAGAACCTTATGGTGGCATCCTTTTGTGAATCAGGGTTTTCAACCACCGCTGTGCACCAGAATTCCCTCAAATAGTCATGATAGATAACAGAGGGGGTTTTAGTGAATGTGGTGGTGAGGAAATAGTTTTGAAAAAACTTCACCACATCCCTGTATTTAGGGAACCCTTCAGGGTACGCAAAGTTTCCCACCACATTATTTTTGGTCAGGTTGTTGATACAAAATTTAGGCGTTCCTTGTTTGGGTTCCTGTTCTCGTACCAATCAGATCTTAATGCTTTGAGACATGCGCATTAAGAAAATAAACAAACACCGTTAGGCTTATCGTGGGATTGTCTCCCACGATTATCCTCCGGTGTGAGAGTAAGTAATCGGTTTTTAGGGTTATGTTGAAGAGTTAGGGTTATAATTCGTACCTTTAACGAGAGTTATGATATTCTTTATATAGGCACGAAATCCTTATTGGATACGTGCTCCTTACTCTTCGGTCTATATCCGGTTTGATATATATCCCTTAAATAAGAGATATCTATATTAAACCATAAATACTTTTGGGTTTGGGCTTTCGTGAGCACAAACCGTTAGCCTGGTGGCTCAAATCATTGTTATTATAGCCCACTCGTGGTGGGTTTTGGAAATTAGTAATGTTAATCATTTGGGTTCGTGACCCGAATATATACTATACTTCATCATGTCTCCCCAGTCTAGTGTGCGCTGGTTGTAACTGCGTATACTAGACTAATAATATCAGCGGCAAGCGTGGCGGGAAAAATTCGAATATCCACCGCCCAAAGTTTGTACTATGTATCTAGTCCAAAAATATCTCAAAAACACCTCGGTAAATGGGGAGGTCATCCACGCGTCCTTCGGAAAACATGAAAAAGTGCTTGTACCTCATGGTATTCTAACCACACGATAGAGGTAGTAGGATCCACGTGTCGTTCATCCGAGGCAAGGGGAAACCCTATATAAAGGTGCCCCATTTTTACTGTGTTTTTCATAGTGTAAAAAACGCCATTGTCTTCCCTTCTAAGAATCCAATTTCAGGAAAAGCTAGTATCTTAAAGGTAATTGCGTGTGCGTATTTTTTAGGAAAAATGGTTCATCAATTAGAGGTGTTTCGTTATGAGATGGACGAGGATGAACTTATTTCATCCCGCTTGCGGTGAATCTGGAAGTACCGGATGCAGACGCATGTATCGCAGACTTCCCTGAGGGGAAAATAGGGGTATACACGCGTTTTTTTGAGTTTGCAAACCAGCACGTGCCTATATCCCTGTTTTTGAGCGACGTGCTTAACTTCTATCGTCTGCATATCTCTCAGCTGCACTGTATACGTGCGGCAAAATAACAAATTTCGAGGTAAACTGTCATTTACTTGCGATAAACCCTACGATCAACCTTTTCCGCGCGTTTTACTACACAACATGGTCAAACGGATGGGTAACATTTTCGAAGCGCCCAGGGCGCTATCAGTGTTACACTGATAAAATAGACGCCCTTAGGCGTTGGAGGGAAAGGTTTTTCTGGATAGATGATAGGGTATTCACCATGCTCTCTGAGTTTTATACTCAAGGGACGCTTCCAAAGGATGAGAGCCCAGATCCCGGTACGTACAACGTGGAGGATGCGGAGACCATTAATGGTAACCGCATCCCTATCAAATCCTATCCCGAGGAGTTTCTGGTTCACATGGGAATGAGTCGCAACTACTTTGGGGGAAGTGATGAAGTGCCAACATTCTTGGATGGAAGCGGCCAGGGTGGGTGCTTGTCCTTTCTTATCCTCGTGTTTATAATGTAAGCGCTCTTGTATATTTTGATTTTTATCAACTAGCTTGTTCTTTTCTTTGTTCGTTCATGTGTTTTGCAGAGATGGATCTATTTTCTATGGTGAGGTTGACAAAGCCCACGCAGGTAACTGTGGGTGTGCGCCCCTTGAGGGAGGGTGAGTTGCCGATCTTGGAGGCTCCCGCCGGGCGTCTTCTGGAGCCTGCGCAAGAAGAGTCCTCTAAGGGTGCGTAGCCGGTTGTGAATGCAACTCCAGTGCAGACTGTGCCTACGCAAGGAATGGTGGCTCCTGAGCCTGTGCGCACTGAGTCGTCTGATAGTGTTGGCATCCTCAAAGTTGATACTGACTCTGAAGAGGAGCGCCAAGGTTCTAAGCGCAAGGCTACTGATGATGGTGGTAAGGGCACCTCTAAGCGCAGGCGTCATACTATCATCATGGATGAGCCCACAGATGAGGAGACGTCATTATCCTTTGCTGCGAATGAGAATGCTGAGACTTTACCTCCTACGTAAGTAACAATTATTTATTTTCTTTCTCCATATTTGCTTTGTAATTCCTTGACTTCTTTCTGTTTGCGTATAGTGACAAGACTGCAGGGAGTGATGCAGCGTTTATTGAGGGGTCGGTGCCACCCCAAGCGGCGCGTGATCATGTGGAGGAGCCGTTGAGGGCGAATGAGGAGATGTCTGCGCAGCAACTGATGGAAGAGTTAAGCACGGCTGCTGAGCGTCGGGCTGAGTTGGTCACTCAGCTCAAGGCTCGGTATGTTGGTGAAAGTAGCAGTCTCGCTCAGAAGGATGAGGAGATTGCACTACTGAGGGCGCAGTTGGCTGATGCGCGGACTGATGTAGAGTCCACCACTGCTCATGCTCGGAGGCTTGCTGATGAGAAGCTATCCTTGATGGTGGAGCTGAAGCGCGAGCGTACTGCTGCTGAGCAGTACAGGTCTAGCTGCACCTGGGGGTTGAAGCACTTGCAAGAAAATAGGAGCAAGCACTTCGCCCTGATTGATGAATTCTGCAAGCGCGTGGAGACGGCGCTGAAGGTGCAGGAGAGCAAGCTGCGCAAGTTGAGTATTGAGCATGATGAGGAACTGTATCCTCATCTTATGTCTAGTATTGCTGAGCGCAGGTATGTATCCGCTTTGTGAATTCTTTTTCCAACTCTATTTGCCTTAATGCTCTTTATCTTCTAACCCATACATTGTTGTATTTACAGGTGGTTGATTAGCCATGGCCTGCGCTTGGCTACCATGGATACGCTGGAGTCCCAGGAGGTTGTGGAGGCCTTTGGGAAGGTTGTGGAGTGCGCCATGGCACGTGGCAAGGCTTAGGCTACGGAGGAGCTTCATGAGAGCAAGATGCTGACCGTTCCACTTGCAGAAGTGCCTGGGTATAAGGCGGATGCTTTTGATGAGCTTGTGGAGGCCATGGAGAAGATGAAGGTCTTCGACTTTCCTCATATCGCCCGATTAGAGCGTGATGAAGATTATCCTATCAGTGTGATCATGCAGGGCTTGACTCTGGCCAAACACATAGCTAAAGATGCGGAGGCGCAACCTGACTTCTTTTTGAAGCCAGATGAGTCGCAGCTGAAGGTGCCTATCTTTGCTCGCCCCCGCCACATGCTCAATCCCTTCGCCCTTAAGAAGGAGATTTCTTTGAAGAAATGCTTAGAGGCCCATTTGACCAGGGTTGCTCGCAATAAAGGTGTGGAAGGGAAGGCTATTCTCTGTGGTGTTGGCGCAGCCTACCTCCCTAGATCTGATGGGATTCTCATCAGCGTACCGACGGTATCTCAGGAGGATAGCAGCCTGCTGAGAAGGCTGAGTGAGGCTGGGGAGTTACCGTCTACAGCTAGTAGCTCAAGTCATAGACGTGCTCATAGTATGTAGATATCTATGGATTTTTGTGTATGTAATTTTGTATGAACTCGTGGTTCTTATGAATAATAATATTTAACTTTTTTATACGTCTTGTTTACGTCATTTTGTACTTAGAATATTGTTCTTTTTTGTAAAAGACTTATCCAAGAGTCAAATTGAAACTGAGACATACTTAGGATGACTTGTATTAAGTGCATAACTTAACAAAAAACCATAAGTGTATGGATAGACTTGCTTTGTGTTGCAAATACTATATCAAATTACCAAAAGTCTTGGCTCGTAAGTTGCTAAACATGTACAGTGTACGTTATGTTGCGTATCCTTCGTGGGATGCGCATTTAAACTCACTTCAACGTCTTGAAAAGGTGTTTAGCAAGGATGCGTGATCCAATTGTTGATGGGTTTGCAACCCTCTTACTCAACTAGTTATTTAGTAGGTTTACTCATCCTTTCTGCCATCGTAGGTCTTATTAAGTGCATGCACGCCATGTAGGTAAAATATAAAGTAACGATATTGAGACATAAGAAAAAATGTAAGTAATAAAGTTAAATGTGTTATGGAGTTAGCTAGAAACCAGAACGTTAAAAGTCAACCTTCTCTCTGGTGACAAATGACGATTTTCTTAAACCCTAACCTACCCAAAATCGTTTCTTAACCTCTATTCTTGATCCTTGATCCAATAACGATTGTGTTCCTGATCTATTAACTGAGTTTAATTTGATCTATTACATTGTTTTTATCGGATTTAAGCCTTGAATCGATTAGGTTTTGATTTTTTAGGGTTTTTGTTCTAATCGTTTTTTGTTTTTGGGTTTCGATCTTTAACTGCTTTCCTTATTTTCTGGTGTGATCATGATGGGAGTCGGTTAGTAATCTTGTGCTATATATTCATGTCTTAACTTGTTTAAGACTATCGATTTGAAGAATTGACGTGGCGCTTCTAGTTTTCTTGTTGCGATCTTATTTTTTGTTTTAGGGTTTCGTTTGGTTTTTAATTGTTATGGAGAAGGTTGATTATCCGATGGTTGATGTTGATAGTTTACATGCTAGAATGGCTGATGATAAAAGTGCTACTATTGATTTGTCAAAGGTGACCATGAGGAAGAAGTCTAAACCTAAGGATGTTACAGGTGTGGCGACGGAGCCTATAGCTGTAAATTCTTGTGATACATCTCCTCATGTTCAGGTTGATAACATCCGTGAGTCTATCAAGTGTAAACACGATATTATTGAAGGGGTGTTGGGTGTTTCGATTAAATCTGCCATTGATCTTGATTTATTCCTTAAGGGTATTGAAGCGGGTAAATATCCGATATGGCCTAATTTGGATTGTGAAACGCGTTCACAAGTGTATGAGGCTATGAGTGGTTTAATGGATGTCTATGTAACAAGCATGACGGCTAATGCAACAAATTCTGATGTGAGTGGCAAAGATACTATAACTAATGTCTACGTGGAGGTTAATACAACTAATGCAACTAATTCTAGTTCTTTGGTTGCTGAGGCTGTTTGTGAAGGTGTTAATGTGTCTATTCCTCGAAGAATAGTTGAAAAGGTTAGTGCACGCCTTGAGCACACTCTTTATGGCTATTTTATTGGTAATAGAATGGCGTTTCCAGTGGTTGATTACTATGTTAAGAATAATTGGGCTAAGTATGGTTTGAAAAAGATCATGATGAATGACAAAGGTTTTTTCTTTTTTAAATTTGATACTCAAGCTGGTTTAGAATCTGTTTTGGAAAATGGACCTTGGATGATTCGTAAATCTCCAATCATTCTCAAGAAATGGTCTATTGGTACTAGCTTATGTAAGGAAGAGTTGACTCGCATTCCGATATGGGTTAAACTGCATGATGTGCCTCTCCAAGTCTTTGAAGATGATGGTATTAACTTGATTGCTTCATTTATTGGCAAACCTATTATGTTGGATTCGTACACAAGTTCTATGTGCAAGGATTCTTGGGGTAGAAGCAGTTTTGCTCGGTGTTTAATTGAAGTGGGTTCAATGGATGAGCTCGTAGAAGTTATCACTATTGGTGTCCCCTCTCTTACAGGGGATGGTTTTACTAAAGAATCTATCCGGGTTGAATATGAATGGAGGCCTCCTAGGTGCACTTTATGTAAGATTTTTGGACACACCTATGAACAATGTACTAAAAAAGAGACTACTCCCCCTGTTGTTAATACTTCAAATGGGGTTCCTCCTGCTTATGATGGTTTCCAAAAGGTGAGTCGTAAGAAGAAAAAAGGTAAAAGCCAGCCTGGTATTGTTGGTACTTCTGTCAAACAGACTATCAGGTATGAGCCAAAGAAGACTACTAGTGAACCTATAAAGGTAGCTACTAGTAGTGTGCCTACATCGTCATCTAAGTTGAAGTCTAAAGGTCTCTCCTCTAAGGGGGGTGAAGTGTCTACATCCAACCCTTATGATGTTCTAGCTACTGATGAAGATGGTGAAGATGATTGTGTTGATAACATGTTTGATGAATCAGCTAATTTATTCCCTAATGTTGCTTATGGTGGAAGTTCTTCTTTCACGGATGATGCTGCTGGTTAGCTTGATTTGTTTTTGGTCTAGGTTCATTTTGTTTCTAGAGTTGTCTTGAGCTTTTGGCATGTCAGAAGCTCTAGGTTAGTTGTCTATCAAGCTGTATTTGCTTGAGGTTAATGTGGTATTCAGCCACATTCCATTTGTACTCAAACGTTTTGGTCTTAATATATTTACCAGGGTGCAGGATTACTCCCCTTTACCCAAAAAAAAAAAAAAGAAACCAGAACGTTTTATTAATACTTGCAAGTTTTTGAAAATAAAAGATAATTCCCTAAAACAAATCAAGTACACAGACATTTATTGGGCACTTACTAAAGTGCAGAGTTGTCTATGCGTGGGCCGTAGCCTGTCCTAAAGATAGCATCTCTTGAGATTGCAGATGTTCCACGTGCGTGCTAGCTCATGGCCTTCCATATCACGTAACTTGTACGCGCCGTTGCCTAGTGTTTCTGTGACCTCATAAGGTCCTTCCCACTTGGGTCCAAGCTTGCCCGTATCCTCTGCGTGGCTTGCATCATTGGCGCGGTTCACAAAGTCTCCTGGCCTGAAAGAAGTGTTCCTGACTTTTGCAACATAATACTTCTTCATCTTTGACTTAGCTTTTGCTTCACGTATAGCTGCGCGTTCGCGCCTTTCTTCCAACAGATCTAAGTCTATGCGTCGTTTGTCGTCATTAGTTGTGACATTGACTTCTGCCGTGCAAATAGTTGGCATTCCAATCTCGGCTGGTATGACAGCTTCTGTCCCGTAGACAAGAGAGAATGGTGTATCGCCAATGCTAGTTTTTATTGTCGTGCGGTGCGCCCATAAAACATGCGACAACTCATCCACACATCTTCCCTTATGTTTGTCAAGGCGGGCTTTTATCCCTTCGCACAGACTACGATTCGCGCTTTCAACCAAACCATTGGTTTGTGGGTGCTTAACTGACGTAAAGTGTTGTGTAATGTTTAATTGTGCGCACCAGTCTTTGAATGGGTTATCACGGAATTGTTTTCCGTTGTCTGAGATAATTTTTCCAGGTAGGCCAAAGCGGCATACAATGTTGTCCCAAACGAAGCATTTGACTTGGTTGCCTGTGATGCTTGCCACTGCTTTTGCCTCGATCCACTTAGTGAAATAATCCATGGCCACTATGAGGAATTTTAGCCCTCCCGCTGCAACTGGAAAGGGGCCTGCAATGTCAATGCCCCATTTATAGAATGGCCATGGTGAGGTGATGGGGGTTAGCCCTTGTTGTGGTTGGCGCGGAATTGGCCTGTGGACTTGGCAATCGCTGCATTTCCTTATCATATCCCGCGCGTCGTGGTGCATCATAGGCCAATAGTATCCTGACCGCAGGGCGCGCGCCACTACAGATCGTGGTCCTAAGTGCATACTGCATGAACCAACGTGAATCTCTCGGAGTACGTAATCTGCCTGAAGAGGTCCAACGCACCGGAGCCATGGTTGTAGGAAACAACGTCGATATAGGATACCATCTCGGAGTTTAAATCTCTGCGCTGTGCGCCGTACCCTACGAGCATCCTTCCGTTCCTGTGGTAAGATCCCTTTGCTTATAAATTCAGTGATAGGTGTCATCCACGTAGGATCCTGTTCCTCTATCACCGTGGATATTTCCATCTCCGAGATTGATTTATTTTTCAGAGTTTCCACCAATACCTGTTTTGATAAGTGCGCAAATCTTGTGGATGCGATCTTGTTAAGCGCGTCAGCTTTCCTGTTTTCCCCTCTAGGGACTTGTTTGATGGTGAACCTATCGAAATTCTGAATTAAAGACTTGGTTTTTTCAAGGTATTGGACCATGTTTTCTTCTTTAGCCTCATATTCACCTAGTACGTGGTTGGTTACTAGCCGGGAATCTACGTTTGCCTTAAGGTTGCGTACACCCATTTGAGTTGCAATGCGTAGTCCAGCAAGTAGAGCTTCATATTCTGCCTCATTGTTTGTGGCTGTGAATTCAAAATGCAGTGCGTAAGTAAATTCCACTTCGACTGGGTTAGTGAGGATAAGGCCTGTGCCTGACCCATCCACACACGAGTATCCATCTGTGAATAGAATCCATGGTTCTTGTAATTCTACCTTTCTCGTTGAAGATGGAATATCGGTATCTGGCTTCTCAATAATAAAATCGGCTAATATCTGCCTCTTGATTGCAGTGCGTGGTCTATACGAGATGTTATGCTCGCTCAATAACACACTCCATTTTTGTAGCCGTCCTGATGTGTCAGGTTTAGAGATAACTTATTTGAAAGGTTGGTCCGTTATTACAGCTATTGGGTGCGCTTGAAAGTATCTGCGCAGTCTTTTTGCTGCAAATACTAAAGCTAGGACTAGCTTTTCCATAGCAGTATAGTTGGTCTCTGTCTTCTTAAGCACTTTGCTTACAAAGTATATGGGTGTTTGAACGGAGTTCCTATCTGTCAATAGCACCGCGCTAACTGCTCCATGAGTTGCAGATAGGTACATGATCAACTCTTCTCCTGGTCGGGGTGCGACAAGTTTGGGAAGCGCTGCAAGATGTTGTTTAAGCTGTTGAAAAGCTTCTTCCGCCTCCTCAGTCCAACGAAAGTCTCCCTTTTTTGTGCACTTCGTGAGTGTTTTAAAGAGAGGGAGTGACTTGTCTGCTGATTTGGACAATAATCGATTTAGCCCAGCTAGCTTTCCGTTTAGTGACTGGACTTCTTTCAATGTGCGTGGTGAAGGGAGATCGATGACAGCTTTTATCTTTTCTGGGCAGGGCTTGATGCCATTTGGTTCTATTAAATATCCAAGAAACATGCCTTCTGTCGCGCCAAAAGTACACTTATTGGGGTTTAATTTCATGTTTATCTTTCCCAGTGTTTTGAATGTCTCCTAGATGTGACGCACCAATTCTTCCTCAGTATGACTCTTGATGACAAGGTCATCGACATAAACTTCCTGGTTGCGACCTACTTGCTTTTTAAACGCATTGTCCACCAAACGCTGATATGTTGCTCCTGCGTTCTTTAGGCCAAAAGGCATTTTTGTATAGCAATATACCCCTTAACTTGTGTGGAAGGATGTTTTATCTTCATCTTCCTCAGCCATCTGAATTTGATGGTAACCTTTGTATGCATCTAGGAAACATTTAAAGGGATATCCACACAGAGATTCTACCTTCCAGTCTATGTCTGGTAGCGGGTAACAGTCCTGTGGACATGCTTTATTAAGATCAGTAAAGTCTACGAACATTCTCCAACTGCCATCACTCTTCTATACCATTACTGGATTAGAAAGCCAGTCATGGTAGTAGACTTCTCGCATGATGCCTGCGTCTACAAGTTTGTGTACTTCTTCCAGGATGGCTTTTGCGCGATCTGGAGCTTGGCCGCGCTTTTTCTGTCGTATTGGAGGATATCCTTGTCGGATTTGTAGCTTGTGCTCTGTGATGGATCGTGGTACTCCCGTCATGTGCTTTGGTTCCCATGCAAAGATATCTAGGTTCTTTTGCAAGAGTGCGCACACAGCTGCTTTGCCTTTGTCGGATAGCGACCCTCCAATTGATATTTGTTGATCTGGGTAGTCAGAGTGAATGGCAACTTTTAGGTTTGGTAATTTAGCTGCGCGCTGTTCTGGAATATTCTCCACTTCACTGGTTACTATGTTGCATTCTTTAGGTGACATAGTGGTATTGTAGAGGGTGACAATGCCTCCTTCTACTGGGAATTTGAGCATCCCATGTGCTGTGGATGGTACAGCGCGCATGGATTATATTCCAGGTCTCTCAATGATGCCATTGTATGGTGAAGGAGATTTGATTATCATAAAGTTTATCCAGGTTGCTGTAGAGTGTTGTTCATCACCTACGACTACAAGTAAGCGCAATTGCCCCATAGGCCATATCTTTTCTCCTGTGAAGCCAGTCAGCGACGTCGCGGCCAGAATTAACTGACTTTGTATCTCAGGTCGCAGCCTTTTGAAACAATGTTCATACAGAATGTCTGCGGATGCTCCTCCATCAATATACATGCGACGGATAACGTATCCCCCAGTATGTATCTCAATGGTTAGCGGCTCTACTACTGCGTTGTCCGCAGCTAGAGTAGGGAAGGATATTTCATTCCCAAAAGAGAATTTTTGGCTGGTTTTTTGCTTCGTTTTGCTCTGCCATGACTGTATCATGTAAAAAATGTCAGCCTTATCTTTGGGTGGCTCTTTCTTACCTCCATTCTTTTGTTTATCCTTTCCTTCTTTAATATTCTTAACGAGGTGATCCATTCTACCCTCCTTTACTAATTTGTCAATTAGTTGTCGTAGTTGGACACACTCGTTGGTGGTATGGCCCTTTTGTCCATGGTATTCGCAGTATCCATTCCCTATACGCCGATCCTCTGGAGTGCGCATTGGTGGGGGTTTTGGGAAGTTTGCGCCTTCTGTTACAAATGTTTCCCTCGGAGTCTTCGTGAGGGGGTGTATTTGTCATTATCTCGTCCGCTTCCCTGACTGCGATAATTCTTGCTGCGGTTGCTACTCTGATCATTGGATTGTCTCCTAGGCTGTTCTTGCTGCCTATAATTTGAGTAACCTTTTTTGCTATCCTCAGAAGCTGCTTCTCCTTGGATGAAGGATCTTGTGCGCTTCATTAGTTCATCAACGGTTTGGGGAACCTTATCATTTAATTTTCTAATGAGTTTTGGATTATTAATCCCATTCATGAACCCTGAGATTTTCAGCACTTCCGGACACGCCTTGACGTGTATACATTCATCTTTAAAACGCTCCACGTAAGCACTTGTTGATTCCCCTTGGCGCTGTTTGACTCTGGCCAGTTCAACAGGGTTCTTGGCGCACTTCTTTCTTTGAGTGAAGTTCAAACGGAATGCTTTTCGCAACTCTTCAAACCCGTTTATGCTTCTTTGTTGAAGCTTGCTGAACCAAGTTCGCGCATTCCCTACCAAGGTGGAGTTAAACATATGGCACCACACGTGTTGTGGCCAGTTTTCGATAGCAGCAGCGGATTCAAAAATTTTGAGGTGATCATCAGGATCACCCGTTCCATCATATGTTTTAACATTGGTGGGCATGCACCTTTTCTTGTGATCTACATAATCGCTGATGCGCCGTGTAAATGCATCGACTTTTTGGCGGCGCCAAGGAAGAGATATATCTTCTTCTTCTTCCTCGCGGTGTCTTCCTCTGGACTTCCAGTGTCCTGTCTCTTTCTCCTCGTTGTTCGAGGAGTCACTTGAGGAAGATTTCTCTCTTCTGCGGCGCTTACGCCGTTTTTCATCGGAGTCTGAGCTTGAGGGGCTTTCACTTGGGGAAATCCGTCTTCCCAGTCTATCATGGATTCTTCTGCTTCCAGACCTTGAAGAGCTCTCGCTCGGTGAGCGTTGCCGTCCAAATCTATCTTGCATCCTGCGATTACCAAGTCTAGCGTGGACATTGGTACGCCTCTCGTTGTCCTCGTACTCCTCCGAGTATTGTGAATCAGTTGTTGTACCAAGTCTGTCATGGACATTGGTACGCCTCTCACACCCCTCCTTCTGGTAGCGTGATGGGGATGTTTCGTACTCAGGATTAGAGTTAAGCCGGGCTTGTAGGCTCTGACTTGACCTTCTCCTTGCTTCTTCTTGCATGAGGTTAGTTAAAGTTTTGTAATTTTGGGATACAAAATTACTTAACGTTAACTCAGGCGCGTTCTCTTCCAGCGCAAGGATATTTGCTTCTGTATTAGGTCCCCTATCTTGGTTAGGCGCGCCTGGCGGCACATTGTTGTCTAGGATGGGTGCCGTTTGATGGGGAGTATTGAAGAGAGTTCGCTGAAGTTCTTTAGTGCTTGGAACCACCGTGGTGGTCTGAGTAGCCCCTGTGGGCAATTCTACCGCAGGGAGAGGTAGGGTTGGGCCTGTTTCTTGGTGACCAGGTGCGCTGGTTGTTCCAAAGGCCTGTCGAGGTATCGAATCTTAATTCTTTCTCCTCTGGGAGTCAACATGTGTTTTTTCCAACTGCGGAGTCCGCTGGCTTGAGTTTTTGTGCTTCGTCATTCTAGTTCTTAGTGTAGGGTCCCACAGATGGTGCCACTTGTTGATACAAAAGTTGGGCGTTCCTTGTTTGGGTTCCTGTTCTCGTACCAATCAGATCTTAATGCTTTAAGACCTGCGCACTAAGAAAATAAACAAACACCGTTAGGCTTATCGTGGGATTGTCTCCCACGATTATCCTCCGGCGTAAGAGTAAGTAATCGGTTTTTAGGGTTATGTTGAAGAGTTAGGGTTATAGGTCGTACCTTTAACGAGAGTTATGATATTCTTTATATAGGCACGAAATCCTTATTGGATAAGTGCTCCTTACTCTTTGGTCTATATCCAGTTTGATATATATCCCTTAAATAAGAGATATCTATATTAAAGCATAAATACTTTTGGGTTTGGGCTTTCGTGAGCCAAAACCATTAGCCTGGTGGCTCAAATCATTGTTATTATAGCCCACTCGTGGTGGACTTTGGACATTAGTAATGTTTATCATTTGAGTTCGTGACATGAATATAGACTATATGTCATCACAGGTCTACGCTTTCCACTTAGAAATCCACATTGGGAGTGTATTTGATGACTTTAGAAGAAGCCATTGTAAGAGAAATGGTCTGGTTTTGAAAAAAAACATTTTGATCAAAGATGGGACACACACAGTTTGAAAAACAGATTTGTTCTTGAATAAATTTTGCAAGAGTTTTGTTAAGTTTTGAAAGCGTGTGTGTGTTTTTCTTTTGGGGGTATTTATATGGAATGAATTAAGGTTATGCTGTTGCGGATATCAAATGTTTTTGTTATTAATTCAGAATGGTGTTATAAAGCATGTTTGATATCCGCATTAATTAGCACGATTCCCATTACCCCATTTTTCTCGCAACATGATTAGAGGAACAGTTGCATGGCTCTGCAAAAGACGCTTTTGCAGAGTGATGTCATCACACAAGTATTTATGTGAGAGAGAGCATTTAATGCTCAGTTGTAACACCCCGCCCTACGCAGACCACAATATTGTCCGCTTTGCCCGCAGGCTCACGGCTTTGTTTTTATGGCCTCATTTGAAGACTTCTCGGCAGGTCACCCAAGCCAGTAATACTCTCACATGAGCACGCTTAACTGCCAGTTCCTAAGAACCCCACTTGCAGTAGACCACAAAACGCGTTGTGTCATTGTAAGGCGAATGTTATCTTATGAGCCCGACATCTCTCCACGCCACAGCCGATGTGGGATTTGCCTAGGGTGTTACATCAGTGGTATTGGTGAGATAGGTGTGGGGGCCCAAGATGTGGATGTCAGTTGTGTAAGCAACATATATTCCTATATTTAATAGGAATCAGTTACCAACCTGGGACATTTACTAACTAAGTACTTAGAGCATTTAGTTAGGGTATTCATTGCCATATGATATCTTGAGCCCCCTGAATGAATTTATTATTCAGTGTGTTGATGATCAGTGATAAGGCAGTGTGTTGATGATCAGTGATAAGGTGTATATCACTGAGAAATGGGTTTATTCAGGGACCTAAGAGAATTTACATCAGGTTGGAATAATTTTAATCACTTGCCTGATTCAATGTCCAACATGCCCAACTCGACTTTCAGTCTGGTGAAAGTGGGTTCATCCAGGGGTTTAGTAAAGATATCAGCTAGCTAACACGTAGTGGGGATGAAATGTAATTCAATTTCTCCATTCATGATGTGTTCCTGATGAAATGGTACCTTATGTCAATATGATTGGTTCTTTAATGAAGTAATGGGTTATTGGAGATGGCTATGGCACTGGTGTTGTCACAAAAGATGGGTACCATCTTGTATAGAATGCCATAGTCACTCAGTTGGCTCTTCATCCAAAGTATATTTGCAGAACACCCAGCAGCAACAACATATTCAGCTTCAGCTGAGGACATGGCCACTGACTTTTGTTTTTTTATACTCTAACACACAAGTTTGCCCCCAGGGAATTGGCAGGATCCTTAAGTACTTTTTCTATCCATATTACAGCCTGCATAGTCTGAATTAGTGTATCCCTTGAGATCAAACGCTGAACATTTGGGGTAATACAAACCAAGGTTTGGTGTGCCTTTCAGGTATCTGATGATTCTCTTTACAGTAGTGAGATGAGACTCTTTTGATTCAGACTGATATCTGGCACATAGGCAGACTAAGAATTGGATGTCAGGCCTTGAGGCGAGAAAGTACATCAGTGACCCTATCATTCCTCTATAAAGGGTTTGATTCATTGATTTACCAGTGAGGTCAGGACTAAGGTTGTTTGGAGGAACCATAGGGGTTTTCACTGAAGAGCAATCAGAAAGCTCATACTTCTTCAATAGGTTCCTAATGTATTTTTCTTGACAAATGGATATGCCTTTGTTGGGAATTATGCTAAATAAGAATTCTGCTGAAGTTACTGCTAATGGTTCTTGCTGAAGAGCTGGTTTCTGCCGAAGTAGTAATTCTGCTGAAGGATAGGTTCCAGGTAGTTTGTTTCTGCGGATATAGATATTCCGTGTATTTTGTTATTTAGTTAGAATATTCATGAGTTTTATTAGGAAGTGATAATGCATATCTCTTTAAGTTTATAGAAGATACGTTTCTTGTGAAACGGTTTAGGGTTCCATGTCTATAAAAGGAACACATTATTATGTATTAGTTACACGTTCGAAAATCAAGTTTTAGTATTATTCAAAGATCCATAGAGGATCAAAGCATTCTTAGTATTCTGTGTTTATACTTGTGTTTAATTTCAGCTTTAGAATACAAGTAATAGAGACTTTCGATTAGTGTGTTTGTGATTACATAGACATTACTAACGATCCACGAGTGCTCAAAGATCTATCAAGGTCTTAGGTTCAACAAGTGGTGTCAGAGCCTCGGGAGAGTCTCTGTGATACTAAGAACATCTTTCTTACACCCTCACAACTAAAACAACCAAAACAATGGTTGGATCAGACGATGAATCAGAAGTTACTCAAAATCAAAACACCACATCTTTCAACAACTAACTCTCACAAACAGTAATGCAAAATTTCCATACCTTAAAAACGCGGAGGAGTATGAATTGTGGGCTATGAAAATGCAAAATTGGATCACCAATATTGACTGGAATCTTTGGGAAGTTGTCCGTAAGGGTAACAGTTTGAAGAAACACGTCAAAGTTGCTGATGGGTTTGTTACCATTGTTGGTCCTAAAACTGCTGAAGAGATACTAGCTGTTCAGAGAGAGTATAAAGTTAGAACTATTCTTCTTCAGGCTATACCAGATGATCACATGGGTGACTTTCACTTCATGGAAGATGCTAAGAACATCTGGATGGCAATCAAGGCTAGGTTTGGTGGGAACGATGAGTCAAAGAGGATGAAGAAATGCATGCTGAAACAGCAGTTTCAGGAATTCCAAATATCTGAGGAAGAAGGCATCCACAAGGGTTATGACAGGTTCCATAGGATTTTGAGTCAATTAAATCAGCTGAAAGCCAGGCCAGACAATGAGGATTGCAATGCAAAGTTCCTATGATCTTTTCCACCATCTTAGTTGCAAGTAAGCATTGCACTCAAAGCTAAAGGTGGATTGGATATGATCTCTTTTGATGATCTCTACAACAGGCTTAAATCTCGTGAGCCTGATGTCAGAAGTCCCATTCGTACATCCACTCACCCAGCTTTTGTTAGCACCCATACTCCTTAGATGACTAATGCCTCAAGCCCATACTCCTCAGCATCATCTTCCCACATCACCACTAAATCAAATTCTCAACCACAATCCAGTAACATAATGGAAGATGTACTTCACTCTTTTGTTGCTGATTATAAACATCAGCAGCAACTTGCTTATGAGTATTTTGAACAGTTGGATCCACTGGATATGGAAGAGATGAACTTGAAGTGGCAGTTGGCCATGATTTCACTGAACATCAAGAAGTTTGAGAATAAGTCTGGGAGAAAGTTTGGTTTCAAGGGAAGAGATCCAGCAAGATTTGAAAGAAGAAAAGTCAAGTGCTATACTTGTGGTCAGATGGGTCACTTCTCAAGAGAATGCAAGGATAGGAAGACTGGTGATGAGGTTAGATATACTACCTATCAGCAGAGTCAAGTGGAAGCTGGATCTTCCAAAGCTTTGGTCACTCTGGATGACCATGTCAATTGGACGGTTCATGAGCCTGTTATTGATGAAGCTTATGGTTTTGAGCAGATTTCTATGCTGGCAAGCTGCACTACAGAGGATCAGCATGATCAAGTTGCCTTGATGGGCATCTCTCAGGTACATAACTGTGTTTTTGGTTGTAGTGAAAGATACAATGAACTTAAGGAAGCTTATGATGAATTGAAACCTAAATATAATGAATGTTATGTAGAAGTTGAGGCTTATAAACAGGCTTTAAAAACATTAGAAAGACAAAAAATTTGGTTTCAAAAGAATCAGCTTGCTTATGATGATAAGATAAGGGTGTTAGAAAGTGAATTAGAATGTACTAAGATTGATTTAAGGCGTACTGAGAAATAAAAGGCTAATGTAGTTTCAGAAAACCAAGTGCTGAAAGAGAAACTAGATGAGGAAGTAGCTAGACATAAAACATGGTTAATATCAGGTGACAATTTAGCTAGCTTGCTTTATGGTAGTCAATCTGTAAACTCTGGAATAGGTTTAGGTTTTAAGAAGTATGTTGGTTTAGAATCTAGGAATGATCTGGGTAAAATAACACCAGCAGGATTAGCTAATTATGTAAAAGAAGGTAGCTTACATACTGTATCTGGACATATTAGAGGAGAACATATGCCCACTGAGCTTTCCATCTCTATAGACTTTGATGGATCACACCATCTTTATGGCAAAAATTCAAGTGACTTGCCAGACCCTGATTCTAAATCTTCTGACTTTGTCTCTTGTTCTGACAGTGACAAGTCCTCTGACCAAGGGTCTACTACATATACCAGTTGTGATTCAAGTGAAAAGTCAGACCTTCCCAAGACCTCACCCAATACAACACCCAAGACTCCCTACAAGCTTGTTAGAGTTACTACTGATTCAGAGACAGTTTCCTCTGAAGACTTGTCATTTAATTCTTTGCAAAACAATGTTTTTAATTCTGTCAAAAACAATTCTATTAATGTTTGTGTTTTGAATGCTTTTGCATGTAATGGAACATCTTTCACTTTGAATAAATCTTCTAAAAAGAAGAAATGCTTTGTGTGTGGAAGTAAATTTCATTTAATTAAGGATTGTAATTTTCATGAGCAAAGAATGGGTGTACGTGCTAGTCAAAAGAAACCTAGACCCATGTGGAAACATGTTAATGATATACCATCTTTTGTTCCACAAGCAACTCATAAAACCAGCAAACCTAATTCTGCTGATAAACCTTCTCCTTGGAGAAGATCTGTTGCTAGACCATATGTGAGACCAACTAGTTCTTATTTTCAAAATGGTTATTGGCCTAGATATTTTGACTCAATGTATGTTGGAAGAGGATATTGGGATACTGCTATGAAGCCCTCAGCAGGTTGTTCTTGGACCAAAAAGGGACCTACTTTTCAAAGAAGGCCCAAGAACAATGGTGGATCTTATGCATCTACATGGCCTAACTCTTATGATCCACAAGGCAGGCTCAAGTCAATAATGACTTGAGTCTCTAATGTGTACTAATATTTTGTATAATTTTTGTTGTTGTTGTAGGATCATCCTTTGAAAAGTAAAGAATTAGGAATAGTAGATAGTGGTTGTTCCAGGAGCATGTCAGGAAACAAGGATAAGATGCATGATTTTGTACCCATAGAAGGAGGAGACAATGTGACTTTTGGTGGAGGAGATGGTAGAATCACTGGGAAAGGCACCATCAGAACACCTCTGTTGGATTTTGAGAATGTATACTATGTGAAGGAACTGCAACATTTCAACTTGTTCTCAGTATCACAAATATGTGACACCAAGAATAAAGTCTTCTTCTCTGAGGATGAATGTCTTGTGCTCTCTAAAGACTTCAAACTTCCAGAAGATACAACCATTCTGCTAAGAGTTCCCAGAAACTACAATTTGTACACATTCAATTTGAATGATGTCCAACCTGAAGGTGATCTAACATGTTTGGTGGCTAAAGCATCCTTGGATGAGTCTACAAGATGGCATAGAAGGATGGCTCATGTGAATTTCAAGACCATTAACAAGCTTTCTAAACTTGGTCTTGTTCATGGACTTCCTTCAAAAGTCTTCACCAATGAACATAATTGTGTTGCCTGTAACAAAGGAAAGCAACACAGAGCCTCATACAAAGCCATTACAGCTGTGAGCACTATCTCAGAACCTCTTCAGTTGCTACACACGGATCTATTTGGTCCGACTCAAATCAGAAGTATTGATCATAAGTACTTCTGCTTGGTAATCACTGATGACTATAACAGGTTTTGTTGGGTATTCTTTTTGAAAACTAAAGATGAAACATCTCCAATTTTAAAAGAATTCATTACCCTTATTGAAAACCAGCTAAACAAAAAGGTTGAAGGCATTAGGTATGATAATGGGACAGAGTTCAAAAATGTTGTTTTAATAGAACTTTGTCAGTCTAAAGGGATAAAAAGGGACTATAGCAATCCAAGAACCCCACAACAAAATGGGGTTGCTGAAAGAAAGAATAGGACCTTAATGGAGGCAGCAAGATCCATGCTTGCAGACTCTAAATTACCCACTATGTACTGGACTGAAGCAGTAAGCACTGCTTGTTATGTTTTGAACAGGGTATCCATCACTAGACCTCATTTCAAGACACCTTATGAACTTCTCACTAGGAAAGTTCCTGATATTCATTACCTCAAACCTTTTGGTTGTCAAGTAACCATTTTGAACACTAGTGATTCACTGGGAAAATTTGATGGGAAAGCTGATGAGGGGTATATTGTGGGTTATTCAGCTCATAGTAAGGCTTATAGGGTTTAAAATTTAAATGCTAAAATGATTGACGAGACTCTTAACCTGAGATACCTAGAGGATAAGCCTAATGTTCAAGGACAAGGTCATGTTTGGTATTTTGACCTGGATTACTTAACTGATCACTTGGGCTATACTAGATATGTTTCTAACCAATCTGCAAGAACACAAGAGTCTCCCACTAACCATGCAGGTACCCTGGATGATGACTCAAATAGTGAATCTGAGCAAGATGAACAAACCATTTTTGTACCTTATTTTCCTCCTAATTCATTTGCAGGTGATAATTCTGAAGAAACTTCTGACGAGAATGAAGATGAGTTACATTATGCAGAGGACCTTGCTAGACTCAAGAAGCAAGAGTATGCAGCCACTCAAGAAGTTGAGAGGCTTGGTATGGAGTTTGCAAGAGATACTGAGGCACTACTCAGACAATCAGCACAAGCAATAAGTGGAAACCAGGATTCTGCTGACAGTTCTACTGACAGTTCTCCTGTTTCTTCTGACATCAACAAATCTGCTGACAGTCCTGCTTCACAGTCTCCAATATCCACTAGTGTGTCCACAGACTTTGGAAAACCATACACACGATTTCCAAGTCCTTCTGATCTTGGTCATCACCAACCCAAAGCTGGTATCTTTAACTCCTCTTTATATGACAGTGATTTTGGACCCACAGTGAACAATTTTGACACCACAATTTAGGTCAACCCTATTGCAACAAAAAGGATCAACATTTCTCATCCTCAATCAAAGATTATTGGAGATCCACAAGCACCTGTTAGAACTAGAAGTATTGTGAAAAGTACTAAGTATGGTGAAGTTGCTTTTATTTCCTATGTCTCAAATCAACAAAGGGACAATCATACAGACTTTAAGCATTGTCTGTTTGCTTGCTTTCTTTCTCAAATGGAACCAACCAGTGTTTCTCAAGCAATGCAAGAAGAGATGCTACAATTTAAGAATCTGTTGGTTTGGATACTGGTACCACTACCTGATGGGAAAATTGCAATTGGGACAAAATGGATATTGAAGAACAAAAGAGATGCAAGGGGTATTGTGGTGAAAAACAAAGCTAGATTAGTGGCTCAGGGGTTCAGGCAAGAGGAAGGTGCTTTTCTGTATGGTGAGATTGAAGAGGAGGTATATGTCACTCAACCCAAAGGTTTTGAAGACCCAGATCATCCAAATCATGTATACAAGGTTGTAAAAGCTCTCTATGGACTACATCAGGCACCAAGAGATTGGTATGCTAGGCTTTATGCATTTCTGCTGAAGCATGGTTACAGAAGGGGTGCCATTGACAAAACACTCTTTCTAAAGAAAAATTCCAGAGATATCATTCTTGTGCAAGTGTATGTGGATGACATCATCTTTGGCTCCACTAAAGAAGAATGGTGTAGGGAGTTTGAGGAATTGATGAAGGGAGAGTTTCAGATGAGTGTTATGGGGGAGCTTGCTCTCTTTTTGGGTTTTCAAGTTCAGCAGAAACCTGATGGTATATTTATCAGTCAGGATAAATATGTAAGAGACATGTTGAAGAAGTTTGATATGGAAAATGTCAGAACTGCCACTACACCTTATGAAGCTCCAAAACCAAAGAATAATCTTAAATCAAATCCTGCTGTGAATGTTCATTTATACAGATCCATGATTGGTTCATTGATGTATTTGACAGCTTTAAGGCCTGACATTACATTTGCTGTGAGTGCTTGTTCTAGACACCAGGTCACTCCACTTACTTCCCACTTGAATGCAGTCAAAAAGTTCTTCAATTACCTCAAAGGCCATCCCAATTTAGGTCTTTGATACCCAAAAGAGTCTCCATTTAGGTTGGAAGTATAGTGATAGTGATTATGCTGGTGCAAATATGGATAGGAGATCCACAACTGGAGGTTGCCAATTTCTTGGAAGAAGATTGATTTCTTGGCAATGCAAGAAACAAACTATTGTTGCTACCTCTACTACTGAAGCAGAGTATGTTGCTGCTGCCAATTGTTGTGGACAGGTTCTATGGATACAAAATCAATTGCTGGATTATGGGTTTAATTTCATGAACACCACAATCTTTATTGATAATCAAAGTACCATATGCATAGTTAAAAATCCAGTTTTTCATAATAGAACTAAGCATATTGAGATCAGGCACCACTTTATAAGAGATGCATATGAAAAACTTTTAATAAAAGTGGTTAAGATTCGCACAGATGATAATGTGGCAGATTTATTGACTAAAGCTTTTGATGGACCTAGGTTTCAACACTTAGTTGTTCATATTGGGATGCTTAACCCTTAACTGCAAAGTTTGAGGGGAGGCATAAGCCTCAGGGGAGGATTGGTGTTGTAAAATTTGTAGATTATTGTTTAAGTTTGCTAACACTAACCAACTAATGTTCTTGTAAGTTTTGGTTTGGATTGCTTGCTACTCTGTGCCTGTTTTGCAGAATGCCTTTATGAGCAGTTGCTAATTTTAAGTTGATGTTCACCAAGATTGTTTCAATAGGAAAGTGGTCATGTAAGCATTAAAGATTGTTTCTACTGAAGAGTAATACATGTGATACTCATTGCTTCTACTGATGTAAAGTTCAAGTGATGATAATTGAGAAAAGTTGTTCATTCATTGAAGAAACAATTTACAGCTTACAATCAACTTCAAATGAAATACAAGACCATTCCTAGACAGAGTCTACCAAACTTATTCTAGCTCCTATCATCTATTACAAAAGCTGGTGGATAAGCATGACCAGTACGATGAAGAAGCTAAAGATGAAAATGGAAATGATTGATTGATGAAAACGACGATGATGCTCAAGAACCTAGTTTTATATCTTTGGTCCCTAGCAATATCACACCACCTTTTACTCCACCTTCCCTTTTCCCTTACCCTTCACCTCTGCCTCCTTGCCCTTTCCTCTGCTTCCATGGTATGAAGCACCAGATCCTGGAGTAGGAAGACCAATCACCACTTCCCGTGATTTTGGAAGTGAAGGGTTAGACTTCCTTGGCCTTGGTTGGGATCTCTCTGGTGTAGAAGGAGGGATAAATGATGGATCTTCATCTTCATCCTCTGAAGATTCCTTATCAGTGGTACAAATAAAAGGAGAGACATATGGTCTCTCAGTAGGAATGGGGGCTTCACTTGGTTCTCCTCTCTCTAGAGTATTCCACCTTTTCTCTCATTCCCTTTCAGCATCTGAATCATCCAAATCCGAAGGAACGTTTACAGGGTCCTCTGATGGTGAGGAACTTGGAGGTTTCACATCATGATGGTGAGCACTGGGTGGAAAGTAATCGCTCCAACCATCACTAGATGATGATGATGATGATGATGATGATGATGATGAGGTTAGATCTATGATTTCTGGTTTGGAAGACATGTTTTTGGTGGATAATTGGGTTATTATTGAGAAATTAGGGCTTTTGATGATAATTGGGGGTAATTGATATCTGTAAAGTGTGATTTGGGATTATTTTATAGGCGGAGTCAAGGTTTGATGGTAATTAATGCGAGTTTGGTGGCATAGTAAAACTCAAGATATTTACTGAAGAATATTTTTACTCTTGAGTTGATTCTGCTGATTGACTTTTGATCAGCAGATTGACCATCATTTCTGCTAAAAGGTTCATTTTGAAATTTGATAGAGTTACTTTACACGTCAGATATGGTCAACAATTTGTTCCGATATTCTTGACCACGATTGGGTAACTTCCATTTATAACCTATTTCGCATATCTTCGCCCAAAATTAACTTATTCCCTCATCAACCAATTTAAACACATTTCCCATTTGCTTGATTCATAAACGTTTATCACAATTTCTTCGAATGGCACCACTTCAATTTAAGCAAGATCATAACAAGGTTGCCTTTCTAAGTAAGACATAAGATCATGAACTGTATGATCCTATGGTGGAGTTTTTGCAACATTCCAAGATTCATTATGCTCTAACACATTCTCCAAATGTGATATATGAATCACTGGTGAAACAATTTTGGGCATCTGCTACAAAAAGATTTGACACAGAGACTGTAGCCATTATTGATGGAACTGAGTATGTGGTGACTGAATCCTTGATTAGGACACAGCTTCGTTTGGATGATGAGAATGGTGTCTATCACTCCAACACTGAAGCCATACTTGCTGGGTTACGGG
Organism: Artemisia argyi; assembly: GCA_030686995.1. Lineage (NCBI taxonomy): Eukaryota > Viridiplantae > Streptophyta > Magnoliopsida > Asterales > Asteraceae > Artemisia > Artemisia argyi. The sequence continues at coordinate 85,239,312 of CM060677.1, read as the reverse complement.
AAGCTGGTTATCAAAGCACTGACACAAGTAAATGGCTTAAGAATCAGTTTTGTCCCAAGTGCACACACTGCTTCAATGTATCAGCAACAAGTCTGGTGGCTGGGATCAATTGGGTTGTGATATTGTCTGTCTTTCAAAGGGTTTAACTTACAATTTTTCTAAGTTTATTTTTGATAATATGCTAGAAAATATTGAGAAGAAAAAGCATAAGTTTTTAATGTACCCTAGGTTTCTTCAAATGATTTTAGGAATTACAACCCAAGACAGAGTCCATATCCCCATAAGGGGTCTTAGTGCTAAATTGTTTGCTTCTATGAAAACAAATTATGATGGGGAACATCACCATCTGTTAGCTGCTATGTTACCAAATGGTAATGATGATGCAGGTGAGGGTGATGCTGCTGGTAATATACCCTCTCCAAATGCTGCTGATGATGGTAATCCATCATCTTCTGGTGTTGCTGCTGATGGTAATCCATCAGTTGTCAATGATGGAGAGCCCTCTACAACTGCTGAAGCATTAAATGTTTCTTCTGACAAGCCTCCACCTTCCCTTTTACCTCTGTCACCTAGTTCTTTTCCATCACCTTCTCATGTTGCTCCTGATGAGCTTGTTCCTGAGGTTGAGGAGACAATTTAGTCTCTTGGTACTCAAGTACCTACACCTCTTGAACCTGAGATTACTAGACTGACCTCACCTAGTCCTGTTAGAGAGCCAATTAATGAAGGCTCTCCCACTTTTGTACATATGTCTGTTTCTCCTGAAAGGTTCAATGAAGCTCCTATTACCACTGAGCAATCTGCTGGTGGAGCTGAGGACCCTATTACTCTCACCTCTGTATATGAATTGCTCAGCAGGTATGTTAAAAAGGTTGATAATCTTCAAAAGGAGCTTGCAGACACCAAATCCTCACTTGGTAGTGAGATTGAGTTGTTGACCAAGAGGGTTTTGGAGTTAGAAGATCAACTTGGGCAGCAAAAGAAAAGAAAGGTTGTGTCTGATGCTGATGAAGTACATGAGGATAGGCATTTGTATCCTCTTGAGTTCTTGGCTAAAGTTGCTCAACAGACTCATGTTTCTTCTCCCAATGTTGCTGAAACTTCAAAACAAAAGAAGCCTATTCAGTTCAGCAGAAGAAAGAGAAGACAGTATTTGACAAAGAATTCCACTGAATCTTCTAAGGTATCAAATGTTGATGAGGTTCAAAAGACATATGCTGGTGATAATCTTCAGGCTGATGAACCACTTATTGATGTTGATGTTGAGAAGGTCATTGTTGGGGTTCACACATCAGTGGATACTTTCTTTGTTGCTGGAAAAGAGTATGTGGCTTCACCTAGCTTTGATCCAGCTGTTCCAGAACATACATCTCATGAAGACACTGATGCAACTCCCTACACAAGAGGATCTGCGGATACTGCTATTGATTAAGGTGTTCAAGATTTACCTGCTGATCCTCTGGAGGAGTTAGTCATTTCTCAGGATACTTCTGCTGACATTACTTGAGTGTGTGATGATGATCTTGTCTCAGAAGAAGAAAAACTTGAGCAAGAAAGACTTTGGAAGGAATGGGAAGATAAGAAGAAAAGTACATAATTGGCAAAGGAATTACAAGCTAAATATGACTCAGAGTTCCAATCTGCTACAAACAAGTATGTTTCTACTTTGCCTCTTGCAAGACAAAGAGAATTGGATGCTGCAATTCCAAATTTTGATGAAGCTGATTGGATGCATATTGGGAGGCAAGTGGTTTCTAATCCTGGTCTAGCTCGAGATATTCTTGGAGATAATGTCAATGAAGTTGATTATGTTCCTGGAATAGTTGAGCTCATGAAACAGAGGAGGAAAGCTGAAGCTGAAAGAATTGCCAAAGCAAAGAGGGATAAACCACTTACTCAAGCACAACAAAGGAATTTTATGAGGGAGTTTGTGATGAATCAAAGCAGTGGACTCTATAATCACTCTTGGGCTAGGAAAAAAGTTTGGTCCTTTTCAGATGAACAATTAGTTTATCATTATAATAGAATCAAGACCAGATTACACAAGGATGGACTTCTTACTCGTAAGCTTGTTCCTACTCTGCCCACTAGTGATGCAGAACCACATTCTAAGAGACTAAAGATGGATGTGGTTGACTCTGCTAATGTGCCTGCTACATCTTTATCTTTTTCTACTGATGCTGTTTCCACTATTGATATGGGTGTTCCTGTTGTTGATCATGTACCTTTACCTAGTGTGACTATTTCTACGGATCCAACTACTGCTGTTGCTCCATCTGTTATTGACATAGGTAAAGCAAAAGTTGTAGCAGAAGATCTTCCTTCTAAAAAGAGAACCAGAAGACAAATAGAGGAGGATAGATTGTGTGAAGAGGTTGCATGATGATCAACAAGCTGAATTAGCAAGATTTCATGAGATCAAAGTGAGAGAAGTTGAGCTTGCAGCTGCTAGGGCTAAACAAGTTAGGATGGAGATGGATGCAAATGCAACATCTGTTTCACTTGACCAACCTTCTGCTGAGGTTTCTGCTAATATTCCACTAGTTCCTCCATCAGTGGACACACATGCGTCTGAAGATGTTTCTACTGAAGAACCTTCTTCTATATACATTCCTGGAAAGAGGGCCAAAAGAATGACTAGAATGAAGGTCTCACACTCTTCTCAAGTGCATAGGGTAGTAGATGTTGATGTTGTTGATTCTTCTTTTATTAAAGAGGGATCTCCTGATGATTGGCCAGAGGGTCTTAGGGATGTTTTGGTTAGATGGGAGCTGTCTAGTAATGGACAGATCAATACTATTTATAGGCTTGATAGAACATCTCTGTCCTTCTCATTTCTACAAGAAATTTAGCATCTTGTGGATCATCAGGACTTACTCACTTTCTATGACTTGGTTACCAAGCATTATGCTACTCATACTCCTGAAGGTGCAGGATTATATCTTTTGGGGGATCTTCAAGTGCTCATGGATTCTACTTCTCCAAATGGTTCTGGTTATGCAGTCTGGAAGAACAATCAGAGGTGGAAAGTCTTGAGTTGGAAATTATATCCTCTTCCTTATGTTCATGTCTTGGAGACTACATCTGGTATAAGGGTAATAATGTTCATTGAGAAGAATTATCCTCTGACTGTGCCTCTCATGGAGAAAATGCTTCTACATCAGATGGAGATTCCTCCTGATCCAGTTGGGAATGCTAAACTGTTTGCTGAATCTTTGAATCGTTTGTTCAAAACCAGGATCAGGGTGGCCATAGCTACTTGATGGTATTTTGTTGTAAATTTGTTTATTTTCATTATTCTTAAAAAAAAAAAAAAAAAAAAAAAAAAAAAAAAAAAAATTAACAGATGTGTATAGTGTTTTGTATGTTGTATGCAGGTTTTGGTGTTGATTATTTTCACACCTTATCTGGTTATCAACTTACTATGATGTTGACTATTCCATCAAAAAGTTGGCTAGTCCAAAGGGTACAGCTTTGGTAAAGACAAGTCAAATCTATTGATAGTTGTAATAGTTTGCGAAAAACTATTGGGTACTCAACTCACCCATGCTTAACAGCTGAGAGTTGAATGGTTGTCAATTGACCATGGATTTTTCCTTATGGATTCCCAATAATTGGCTAGCCCACAAGTGTATGGCTAGTGGTAAAGGCAGTGCAAAACCATATTTGGTATTCAATTTCCAATGTGATTTAATCAACCAAAATAATTGACTAGTCCTGAGCAAACGGCTACAAGAAAAGACAACTCAAATCCGTTTATAGCTGATGGTTTGCTAAAAATCATATGGTCATCAGTGTACCAAAGTTTTCGAACTTAAACATTTGGCTACTCCAGTAGTGATGGTTATTGGTAAAGAGACATCAAATCCATTTTTTTCAATGATTCACCTCTCACAGGAATTAACACACCTGGATGTGATGAGAATAGTATGAAACTAATATGTTTTGATGTACACTTTGTCATTTGTTGCTGCAAAGACCTGAAGGTTTCATGTTTTCCATTCATAGAGATGTGGCTATTTTGATTCTTTGTTGCTGATGTTCGAATTCAATCCTCTTGGTTTGTGACTTTAAAGATCTATCAAGAATCTTGAACTTAACCATGTCAAATTCAAGATTAGGGGAGGATTTTTGGGAATTCTGCTAAATAAGAATTCTGCTGAAGTTACCGCTGATGGTTCCTGCTGAAGAGCTGGTTTATGCCAAAGTAGTAATTCTGCTGAAGGATAGATTCCGTGTAGTTTGTTTCTGCGGATATAGATATGATGCGTGGGGTTTGCACCAGGCTTTACCTCTCAAGGGATCATGAGAAGCTTACAACCCCCACCAGGCAGTGTACCTGATCTATGTAGTATAGTATAATGACAAGTACCGGGGGATTGATCGTTCAGCTAGGAATAGTGTCGCTAGGATTAGAAAACCTAAAGACTAGGTCTAGAGATGGGGGATGATTCTTTTTGTATTTTTTATATTTTTTTAGAAAGAAAATTAAAAATCTCGGGTTTGAAGGATTTGGGCGGAATTAGTTGCTATTCAACTAACCCAATACTAAAGATGCAATCAAAATAAAATACTAGAAATGAAAATAAACTATATTAAACTAAAGTTGTGAGCAATATGTGGGAGAAATGTGTTTACTTAGATTTCACTACTCCCTAGATATCTTTTACACGTTAATTACTTGTTATAGTTGCGTGGATGACAGATTGTATTCATTAATACCATTCATGGGGTGGCGTACTTACTTCCCCAATCCTATGAGTGCCTACTTCATTCCTATGTCGAGCCGGCTAAGAAGCTCCTAACATGGGATCATAGAATTTACTCATGCATTAAATACAACCAATAAAACCTAGTACACATCGGTTCATGTTTCCTAAGACGTTCAAGCATGTTACACAATGGAGATCTGCCAGTTTTCTTAAGCCTAACATTGAAATCATTCATCTAATACAACCATAAACAAGTAATCAACACATAATTAACATCTAGGTTTCATTAGATCCAAGCAAACACAAGATAGATCTAGCCTAGCATGTTGAAATTAAGACAACCACAAGATATAAACAACCAACACAAAGACATATTGATCGAATTAAGAGAAGACTTATCTCAATAGCACATGAAAGGATTCAAGGGGTGAAAACCCTTGAAAATACTGTAAAATACGAGCTAGGGTTTACAAAGTTCGGCCCTAGGGTTTCTCCACACAAGTTCCTTTCTAATGAATGAAAAATAGAAAACTATATATAGAGTTTAGAAGGTGACGGCGTCAAGAACAAATGTCTGACGCCGTCATCTCGCCGCCAAATAGTTCCTCGGACTGCCTAGATCTGGGTCTGACGCCGTCATGTATACACCTTATGCAGGCCGTCACAAAATTAACTCTTGATGCCCTTCTTGTGACGCCGTCAGGTTTGTACTGGGTCGTCACCACTTTTACTCTTGACGCCGTCATGATTTTCTTCTTGACGCCGTCAGGTACTGTTCTCAGCATGGAAAATTAAGTCTTTGGCATTTTCTTCACTTTTATGCTCCAAAAACGTCCGAATTGCTTCCTTTTCCAGATTTCACTCCCAAAGTACCTAAAAACACAAAAGGAACGATTTAGGGTAATATTTGATCAAATAAATTCAATTCTGGGCTTAAATGACCCCCTAAAAGTGGTTCATTTTTCGCCTCATCAAGATATTCCATGTATTTTGTTATTTAGTTAGGATATGCATGAGTTTTATTAGGAAGTGATAATGCATATCTCTTTAAGTTTAAAGAAGATACGTTTCTTGTGAAACGGTTTAGGGTTCCTTGTCTATAAAAGGAACACATTATTATGTATTAGTTACACATTCGAAAAACAAGTTTTAGTATTATTCAAAGATCCATAGAGGATCAAAGCATTCTTAGTATTCTGTGTTTATACTTGTGCTTAATTTCAGCTTTAGAATACAAATAATAGACTTTCTATTAGTGTGTTTGTGATTACATAGACATTACTAACGATCCACGAATGCTCAAAGATCTATCAAGGTCTTAGGTTCAACAGCCTTTGTCAGTCTGTTTGATTTGAAGTCCAAGATAGTAAGTGAGTTCACCCATCATGCTCATTTCAAACTTTGTGGTCATCAGTTTTTCAAACTATTTGCAAAGTTTGTAACTTGTTGAGCCAAAGATGATGTCATCAACATACACTTGAACAAGGATGACATCACTTTTTGTTCTATAGATGAACAAGGTGTTGTCAATCTTTCCTCTAACAAACTTGTTTTGGATCAGGAAGACTGAAAGTGTTTCATACCATGCCCTGGTTGCTTGCTTTAGTCCATAAAGGGCTTTGTTAAGCTTGTAGACATGGTTAGGAAATTCACTGCTTTCAAAGCCAGGAGGTTGTTGCACATAGACATCTTCTTTAATTTTACCATTCAGGAATGCACTTTTTGCATCCATTTGGTAAACTTTAAAGTTCATGTATGTTGCATAGGCTAGGAAGATCCTGATGGCTTCCATTCTAGCAACAGGTGCAAAGGTTTCCTCATAATCAATACCTTCCTGTTGGTTATATCCTTTTGCAACAAGTCTAGCCTTGTTTTTTATGATTGTTCCATTTTCATCAGTCTTGTTCTTGTAGACCCACTTCATTCCAATGACTAGAACACCATTGGGGCATTCGTCAAGGGTCATGACATCATTCCTGTCAAATTGTTCCAACTCTTCTCTCATGGCCTGAACCCAACTCTCATAAGTTAAAGCTTCTTTAACATTTTTGGGCTCTATGTTAGAAAGAAAATCCACATAGAGACAAACATTGGAAGAGGCTACCTTGAGTTTGGCAGCCATGCTTCTTGTAAGCATGCCTTCAGTGGGCTCACCAACGATGTTTACAAGCTCAATTGTTTTGGATTTTGTCCAGCTATCCTGAGGTCTAGGATAGGAGTTGAATGGCTACTCTCCCAAAACACTTCAGTGAGTTGAATGCCTTCGGTGGGCTCACCAGAAAGGCTGTTGAATGGCTACTCTCCCCAGACACTTTAGTGAGTTGATCCTCACCCAGAGTAGCCTTTTTGGTGCTAGGTGTGAGATTCAGCGTGTCAAAAAGTTTGGGGTTCTTCTGAGTCCATTTCCAAATGACAGCCTTTTCTTTCTTAAGTTCTTCTTGAAGAGCTTGATTTTGTTTTACAAGTTCGGAATTTTGAATTTGAAGTGTGACACTTTCAAGTTTAGCTTGTTTTAAAGCAAGAAGTTCATCTCTACACTAATTTAATTCAAAACACAGTTTGTTAAATTTTGAAAACAAATTTAGTCTCTGCTCTTCAACATACTTAAGATCAACATTAATATAATCTAAGTAAGATTTCCAATCAGCATCATCATCCATAGAAAGTAAGATGTTTACCTTTCTCATTGTGATGTTCACCCATTCTCCATTCCTGGCATGACCTTTTTCCAACAGCTAGCTTGTTGTCTTCTGAGAGAGCCATCAGGGCACTGATATGAACTTCTTCATCATCAGAAGACACTTCAAGCTCATCCCAGTCATATGTTTCAGCAACTAGCCCTTTGTTTTTAGCCTGAGCTTGTTTAGGAGCCTGAGGTGGCTGAGTGACTGAGGAAGCAGACTCAAGAAGAGCAAGTTTGGCCTTGGCCTTTTTATATTTGGCTTCAAAATCTTTTTGAGGAATTTTTTCAATTTTGTTTTGAACAAACTGACTTGATTGAAGCAACTTTGGTTGAAACTTGCTAGTTCCTGAAGAGAAATTGTTTCCAGAGAATTTGTAAGATGGTTTTGAGGTTGTTTTTGAGAAACAATCTTTTGCAAAATGACCCTTTTTGCCACATTTAAAACATTCAGAATTGTTATTTGCCTTTGAGTTAGAAAAAATTTTGTTTCTTTTAATAAACCTTCTTGAGTTTGCAAGGAGTGCCCTTTCATGAAATTCAATTTGTAAATCATTCAGGTACTCCTCACAGGTTCTTTTATCAACCTCATCATCAGATCCATCTTGAAAATCCTGCACAACACCATTTTAATAGAAAGTAGTGGATATGGGTGACGAGGTCAGAGTCTTTTTGGTCTCATGAGCTTTACTAGGGTATCTCCTGGCAGTAAGATTGTCTTCATAGGCAAACTTCCCATAAATTTCAGAGAGCTCAAGATTCTGGATATGGTTTGCATTTCTCAAACCCTGAGAGAAGTTTAACCATTTCTCAGGGAGACTGTTGACAAAGCCAACATTGATTTCATGCTTTAACAGGGTGACACCATCATTGGTCAGCTCATTCAGGAGGGTCTTATACCAGGTATAGGTCTCTGAGAGACTTTCAGAGTCTTTGGCCCTGAAAGTATTTTACTCAAGTTTCAGGTCCATGATCCTGTTTTCCTTGGTATTTGAGGGACCCTCATAGCTGTGAACCAAGTCAGATCATGTCTGCTTAGCAGTAGGACAATTGATGACTGATTCCATTATATCGTCAGGAAGACAAGATATAGTGATGCTTTTTAGGCGTTGGTCTTGATTGACCACCCTCCTCTCATCAGGGGTCCACTGAGCTTCAGGTTTGACTAAACCTTGTGCAGTTGTTGGGACATATGGACCATCATTAATAAGCTTAATGTAATATGGTCCCATCCCAGTCAAGTAGCAAAGCATTCGCTTTTTTCACTTATTGAATTTTCCAACCTCAAGTCGAGGGGCAGTAGTTGAATAACTTCCACCCTTTTTATCAACAAGTTAGGGAACATCTGAGTCAGCCATGGTGGGATCTTGATTTTAAAAACTTTTGAGCACTCTTTTGTTTTGAAAACAGATTTAGAAAGTTTTACAAATTAGAGGCTCTAATACCACTTGTTGGTCCCGTTTACTAGGTTAATAGTTAACTAAAGAGTTAATCTAACCAAGTTCCATGGCTTTTTAACACAGATATAAAAGATTAACAACAAAGATAAACGTAAAGAAAAGGACACAATATTTTTCAACGTTTAATTCTTATTAGAAGTTAATCAAAAGAATTATACCCAAGTGTTTGCGGAATAACATTTGGGATTGAAATGACAAGTATGGTATGGACTCCTCACTAAACTCAAACAAAGTTTGAGTGACAACTAAAAGGTCACACTGAGCTATCTCAAGGACTGCATTTTTCTTTGGAGGAGTAAAAGTGGTTTGTGAATGCTACGCATTAAATGCACAAACTTGTCAACTTTTACACTCACTTATGTTACCTATTTACACACAAGTAAGTTACAACGTTACTGATAAAGACAAGAAGATGACCTAACTAGTGGAGACAAAATACTTACATATTTTGTCTCTATTACAATGGACTATATTGGGTAAAAGACAATGTGCCTTTCTGATGCACAGTGATGACACCATGTTGACATTATGCCATTCAGGGAAAGTTTGACTTCAGGTTGATAAGGACACCTGTTGATAAGTTCAAACTTTCCCGCCTTGTCTCGCCCATACTTTAGTCTTCAGTCTTCAGTCTTCAGTACTTCAATGGTTGTTGAGGAGTCTTGGGGTTCAGTGAGTTACTTTCATCCTCACTAAACCCATCATCACCTTCTTCTTGGCTTAGATGTCACTCACTGAGTTTCGCCTCATTAAATGGTGAATCTTTCTTCATAGACTCGTTCTAAGCATCCTGAAGATGAATCACTGAGATACTGTTCACTCAGTGACTTGTTTGTGTTTACGGATATTAAACACTTAGGTTATTTTATGTTCAAATCCTAGTTAGAGGAAGATTGGGGAATTCAGTGACCCAACAACAACACTTTAAGGCTGCATCAGAGAATAGCAAACCCAAGCAGCAGCAACAAGTGGTGTCAACATCCACTACCATATCCAATATCAAACTCCCAATTCTCAAGAAGGAGGAGTATATTATTTGGGCTATGGAGATGGAGCACTATTTGCAATATGTTGATAATGATGTATGGAAGGTGATTCAGAATGGAAACTCGAAGAAGAGGATCTCTGTAGGCAAGGATGGTACTGTCAGAGTACTTCCAGCAGTCTCTGCTGCAGAGATCCATGTTGTGAAGTAAGAGAGGAAAGCAAGGACCATCCTTCTGATGGCCATACCAAAGGAACACCTACGAAGGTTCCATGGTATGGATGATGCTAAAGATATCTGGGAAGCCATTAGAACTCGTTTTGGAGGGAATGCAAACTCTAAAAAGATGTAGAAGGCTGTACTCAAGCAGCAATTTGAAGCATTCACCATTTCTAGTTCTGAAGGTTCGGAGAAAGGTTATGATAGATTCCAACATCTACTCTCTCAATTGGAAGTACATGGTTCCCCTGTATCTACTGAAGATGCAAATCACAAGTTTCTCAGATCTATGCCTGCTGAATTGTCAACTGTAGCCATGTATATGAGACTAAAAGAAGATGTGAATACTTGGTCAATTGATAACCTATTCAATAATCTTAGGGTTTTTGAACAGGATATTAAAGGGGGGGTTAAAGACATCTTCTAGTGCAACAAATGTTGCATTTGTTGGACAAGGCAAGACCAGTACTAACAAGGTTAATTATGTTGGCTTTAATTCTGGCAGTTATGCTTCTTCTTCAAGGTACTCAAGGGAAAGAGATGCTCCTAGTGGTTTTGCTGATGAAGTCCTCTATTCTCTCTTTGCAAAGAGGTCTGAAGATAGAGATTTGATCCATGATGATCTTGATTAGATCAATGATATTGATATTGAAGAAATGGACATCAATTGGCAGCTAGCTATGATTGCACTAAGAATGAAAAGATTTTTCATGAAGACTGGAAGAAACCTCAGAGACAATGGAAACAAGCCAGTTGGATTTGATAAATCAAAGCTTCTATGCTACAAGTGCAACAGCACTGGTCACTTTGCTAGGGAATGTACAGCAAAGGTGACACGTGAAGAAAAGAAGAATGGGAACTCCATGTATCCAGAAGAAGGGCAAAAGAAATAGAAAAGTCAAGTTGGCTTGCTAACCATGGATGATGGTGTAGTTAACTGGGTGGAGCACAATGATGAGGAGGACTCTACAAATCATGGTCTCATGGCCATCAACTCCAACTCTAAGGTATCATTATGTTCTAAGCTTTGTATTGATTCTTACAATAGTATTAAAGGTAGGTGTGATGAACAAATTGTAACACCCCCAAAATTATCGCAGCGGAAGATTGTGTCACTGGGGTACTACTTCATAGTACAAAGTTCAAGTTATAGAAAACGACCTCTAAATGAGACGTTTTGAAAAATTACCATTCAAATAATAAAATCAGAGTTACAAGTAAGAGGTCCCAAGTGTTAACATAAACTGTCGAATGGTAAATAAAGATGACATGTGAAAACTTCATTATGCATAGACCTTGAAGAAAAACTTACCGACGATCACCTGAAATGCATGAGAGAAAACGGGTCAACTATGAAAATAGTTGGTGAGTACACAAGGTTTATATAATATGAAAAACCTTTTGAGAAAGTTCACAAGGCAAAGGCATTGTAAATCCACTCAGTTGCAAATCCCGCCCATACAAAACTTGCAACCTGTGTGTTCACAACCCACTGCATATAAAGTAGTATGTCTAGTAGTCAAGCACAATCAGTCGTAATAGTTCACAATACAAGTACCACGTATATAATAATGTATGCCAGGCAAAGCCCCTAAAATAAATAATATGCGTCCCGTAACATAGTGAACGAGAGGTTGGCCGACCTCTAATAGCGCTATCCATATTATCTACTGATAGGTGTCGAACAATGCGAATGTACGAACAGTACATCATACAACTATTATATACAATTAAGAACGCTCCGAACATGGGAGACTTCGCACGCTCCACCAATAAGGCGAGACTTTAGGTCAAGAACGCTCCACCAATAAGGTGAGACTTTAGGTCATAGCACATACGGTTCATTAAGTTCAAAACAAGTCATAAGTTCGCAATAAAGTTCAAGAGTTTGATTGAAGTTCAAAAGTTTAAGTCAAAAGAGTTCAATAAATAGTAATCAATTTAGTTCAAGTATAATTCATGCATCCACCCCAAAGCAATTAAAATAGTTAGAAAAAGGGGTTCGTGAATACTCACCTTTAATAAAGAAGTGGCAAAGTGTCAAACAAATATTAAACGAGCCGTGGAAATATTAAGAGTGACCTGCTGGCTAAACAAAGACTAATCGAAAGAAATGAAGACGATACTCGAAATCAACCGCACATGAACACCCATTAAAATCTGCTGCGAGACTCGAACTCAATCACGATCTAATCTACCTAGACGCGACCTTGGCTTATTTAACTTGCGTTCTGTATAGTTGCAACATTTTATATATTGCAAAGTTGCATGGTTTATCAAATGGTTATATATATATGACTGATTTTGCATGTTTGAACTATATATATGTGGACAACAATTTAGTAACTTTGATATTTGCATGCAAAATTGATGCTACGTGGTGTGTACTAATTATAGGGTAACGTGTGAAGTTTATAAGATGATACGTTGCATAATATACCATGATTCATCGATAAGTTGACACAAATGTTGACACGCGTGATGCAAGATGTGTGTTGCAAGATTTATTAGATTTATTATATTAATATGTTAAGGTTTAAAGGATATAGTTTGATCCCGGTAATTGCTAACGTTAAGTTTTTAAGTCACAAAATTTAAAATCGAGTAACGATAAAATTCAATGCTTATAAAAATGTTAAAACTTATCGACATAGCCTATTTTAATATTTACTATGAGACATAAGTCTATCGGAGGGTTTAAACGTTGTTAAAATTAAAATGTAGTACGTAAACGTGCAAAACGTAAAAGGTTTAAGTCAAAATGGTAAAATAATAATAGTTCATATAAAATATGACTATTAGAGAAAATAAACTCTATAGAACACCTAGACTGGCCGTAGTCTAGTGTTGGTTACGAGTTAAGTGAACGCGATTTAATTTGTGTACTTACTTATAAAAGTAATGTCACTTAAAATTAAAATAATAATAAGTCAGAATAAATAGTCAAATTATAGCCTGAAATGTACGAGTTGCTACACAAATGAATCAAATAGAAGAGCTAGATGTTAAAATACTTGCTTAGGAAAATGCAGTTAAAACCTTAGAAGCTCAAGTTAAAAACTATCAAAAACAACAAGCTAATATAAATCAGAAACTTACTTTTCAAGCTAATGAGATTTATGAGAAGGATGAGAAATTAAAAAGGTATAGAAGAATTGGTATGAAAGCTGTAAAAGATAAAGAAAGTCTACAGAGTATAGTTGATAAATAGGAGAACTCTAGTAAAAACCTATTTTGACTTATTGATTCTAGAATGAGTTCAACCAGCAAATTAGGTTTGGGAAATGAAATAAAGTCAAACAGTGACATCTTAAGTTATGAAGAAGAAATGAATAACACTGTTTTTATGAGTAAAGAAGAGGACTCTGTGGATAAACCAGTATATAATAGATTTGCTAAGACTGAGAACTTTAAAGGAGTTCCACCACCTTTAAGTGGGGATTATACTCCTAATCCAGGGCCTAAAATTGATGACTCTTTATTTATATATGCAAAAAGAGGGCCACAGGTGCCTGAAACAAGTGTTTCAGATGACATAGTCAGTGAATACTCTACCTGTCAATCTAATGACAGTGCAGGGTCCATTGCTAACATCTCTAAGCACTCTGACTCAGAACCAGAAAGTAATCCTAGTATAGAGTCAAAATCAGTTAAAAGTGATAAGCCTGTTGTATCTGAAGTTAAACCTGTTGAACCTAGTTGTGAATCTCCTTTTCCTAGGCCACAAGAAAACAAACCAGAAACACCTAAAAAGGAAAAGAATGTGAAAAAGGATAGGGTGTTAGGAGGAGGTTATGTTTTTACTCAAAAGAGATGCTTTGTGTGTTATAGCCCTAATCATCTGATAAAAGACTGTGATTTTCATGAAAAATGATGGCTAAAGAAAATGAGCTTAAGAAACAAAGAATTGCAACTACTAAAGTTAAGACAAAACCTGTGTGGAATGTTGTAAATAGAGTTAACTATGCTAATCAGTTTGTACCTAGAGAAGTGCAACTCAATGCTAGAAAAACTAATGTTAATTCTGCTGGGTTAAGGGTCAATACGGGTCATTCCAAAGTTAATTCTGGTAGACCAAATTTTTATACTGGTAAAAGCAATGTTAAACCTGTTGGGAAAAAGGTAAATTCTGTTAAATCCATGGGCACTTCTTGGTATTATAGACCTAAACAACCAGTAAAACCATAGGTGAATCAAGCAAACTTCAGAAGTCATTTGCTAAATCTCATTCACCTGTGAAGAGATCTATTCCATAGGTGAACCAATTCAATCAAAGAAGTAACTTCTCAAAATCAAAATCACCTCTGAGAAGACCCATTGTACAAAATGTAGCAAAGACTTCAAACTCTTATGCTACAAAGGGTAAAGGGGGGTCTCATACTAAGGATTTGGACTATTGGAAATGGGAACCATTCAAAAATGAACTCACCTATAAGTTCCAAAGCAATATAAGTGGATCCTGTTCTTACAAGACATACAAATATGTGAATCGACAAAATGGACCCAAGCCTGCACAGGCCTAGATCATTAAGAGAAACTAATCTCTTATTCTTATGTGCAGGATCATCCACTAAAAAACATGGGAAATAGAGGCATATTTGACAGTGGATGCTCAGGTCACATGTCTAGCAACAAGGAGCACATCCAAGATTTTGAAGAATTCAAAGGAGGTTCTATTACCTTTGGAGGAAGCAAAGGCTACATCACTGATAAAGGAAGAATTGTTGTTGGAAATTTAGAATTTGACAATGTATCTTTTGTGAAAGAACATGGGCAATTCAACCTATTCTCTATATCACAAATTTGTGATAAGCAGCATAAGGTTCTTGTCACAACTCGTAATTTTAGGTACTTTTTCAAAGGTTGAAATTTCATTATTCATCTCTAAAAAGTTACTATTCATCAGTTACTATTCATCATTTACTATTCACCGATCACTATTCATCGTTTTCGGAGTTAGTTTGAGATTTCGAGAAGCATTTGAAAAATTCACTATTCACAAAACACTATTCATTCCCGGAAGGAAATCACTATTCATGATTGTCGTCGTCTTTTCGTAAATCTAGTTTACGGGTATTTAAATTCGCGTAACCGGATTGGTTTAGCTGTGAATTCATGCATCATCAGTAGGGACACGTCATATAGACTGGAGTAGTCTACATATCATCAGTAACATCATCAGCACTTTAGATCATGCACGGATATGCATTATTTCAATTTACATATGCTTAACTTGTAATTAACGTTACCACTCAGTTTTTACTACTAACGTATACCCAATACTCCCGACTATGATCCTAATATATTTTCATACTCATTATAATAATATAAAAATTATATTATTAATTTACCCGGTGTTTTCAAATTAACTGCTACGTTTTCCGGTCGCAGCTTAAAACTCCGTCGGTTCACGATATTTCAACACGACAAATATTTTAACACCCGATTCTCATCAGGAATGTAATTTCATGATTTTTATAATTTTTTCATATTTTATACCAACTCGTCACAATTTATTTTTAGTTAACTCGGTACCCGATAACACCCAATGTACACTTAAACCAAACTAATACTTACACTTCTTAGACAAGAACATTGATTAGCCCACCAACTTTTCCCACTTTTCTTCCATGTGATACTAATTAAACAAAGACCAAGACTTTTCAACAAATATCTACACTTCATTTACCACATTTTTCCTAACAAGTCAACTAGCAAAAAGCTCTCATCTTTTCATTCTCTCTACAAAATTTAGCCAACAATAGATCAAGAAGAAGAAATTATTTTTTTCAAGATTCAAGTGTTTATCAAGCCTTAGTATTGATCTAGTTAGGAGTTTGAAATAAAAATCCCTAGGTTATTTACATATTTTCATCCAAATCACCTCAAACCTTCAAGTAAGCTCCAAGTATACTTTTTAATCTTTTCATACTTCCATTTGATGTATTTTCAAGTCATAGAAGTAGATCATGCAAATATATATGTTATATATACGACTTTATACAATAATACTCTTTAATCTCAGATTTATAATTTTTATTATTAACTTCAAGAGATCAACCAAGATTGGTGATGTTTAGGACCCCATGACACCCTAAAAAGGTGTATGGTAGTATTGGGTACTTGCGGAGTTGATTTGAAGTAGTTTGGTTAAGTCTTGAACAAGTTATAAACTAGAAAAATCTATTTTTGACACTATTAGAAAGTTGCTGTCCATTTTTGTAAAATATAGAAAACTCAGGGGTTTCCGGGTAACATTGGGCCAAAGAATCAGAAAATACTTTCAAAAATGAAGCTATGGGCGAAATAACGGATTAAAACGAGTCTATAACGAAGGAGTTATGATTTTTCCAAGATTAACGACAAAAAACTATTTTATGAAAATATACGTGCTGATGCACGAATTTCAACGGGCAAAACGAGGCATTAGCCGTAATCTATAGGAGCCGACCTACTGAAAAGATATTAGTATATATTAATACGAAACCGTTAGTATAAAGAACGTAGAAAACGAGCTTATAACGAAAAAGATACAAGCATTTGAACTTAGACGATTTTAATATTTTTCCTTCAGCACAACACTTACAAAATTTTCCTAAGTATTGACCATTTTGCCAAAGTGACTATGTTCGGCACCACTTTTCTTATTGATAAACTTATTTTTGGAAAATTTATATCAATGACGAAAAGTTAGCTCACCCAGCCTAGTTTTCAAAACATCCAACCGCTTGTCAAAAGAATTAATAACAAATAACATATGGCCTTCCAAACTTTCCCGAAAACTGCCCAGAATCTGCCAAAACAGCCCAAACACCTCACTTCACGGCTATTTTTCTTTATGATCGAGACCCGTATGGACAAAATTTCAGTTTTACGACTTTTAGATAATGTGAAAAGCTTCCTAAAACTACTGAGCTTCTTTCCTAACTCCTAATATTCACTATTTCACGACTAGTTTTGCAAGACCATTTTGGGCATATTTTCAAAGTTACGAAAAATATTAAACTACGACGAAAACACAATATTTACCGATAAAACACCAAACAATGATCGTGGAGTACCGTTCCTACGATGTGTAAGTTTAAACCTAGACCTTTTAAATTCTCTAACATTTTGGTGCAGAATACTCGGTTTAAACAGCAAGTTAAAGAGTGTTGGAGCACTGCGGTGAGTGGGTTTCATATGTTTAAAGTGGTTAGTAAATTGAAGGCGCTCAAGAAGCCTTTTCGAAGAATGCTCTTTCGAGAAGGTAATATTCATGAGAATGTTTCTAAACTTCGCCATGAGTTAGATACGGTTCAGCGTGCCCTTGATTTGGATCCTTTTAATGTTGATTTGCGTGAGGAGGAAGCATGCTATCTTAATGCGTTCAATGAAGCTATTCTAAAGGAAGAATGTTTTCTCAAGCAAAAGGCTAAGGTTGAATGGCTTCGGGTTGGTGACTCGAATTCTGCATATTTCCATAAGGTTGTTAAAAGTAGGAAAGCTAGAAATCGGATTGATTCTATTTGTGATGGCAATGGTGTGCAATTGGTGGAGGATCAGATTCCTAATGCTTTTGTGTCTTTCTTCACGGGTTTTCTTGGTCAAGAGGGGACGTGTTTGCCTTTGGATGAGTCTGATTTGTTTACTTCGATCCTTGATCCTAATGTGGCGTTACATATGGTTCGTGAGGTTTCGACAAGTGAGGTTAAAGATGCTATGTTTTCGATGGGTGATGATAAGGCTCCGGGTCCAGATGGTTATTCGGCTGCTTTCTTTAAGGGTGCTTGGGATATTATTTCGGATGATGTTACCAAAGCGGTTCAAGAATTTTTTGTGAATGGTAAGTTGCTTAAAGAGATTAATCATACTACTATTGCCCTTTTGCCTAAGGTCAATGCTCCCACGAGGATTACTGATTTTAGGCCTATTTCGTGTTGCAATGTGCTCTTCAAGTGTATAAGTAAGATTATTTCAAATCGGATTAAGGATAGTCTTCCCAGTTTGGTTAGCATGAATCAATCTGCGTTTGTTCCTGGTAGACGGATTGCGGATAACATTTTGCTTACTCAGGAGCTTATGCATAATTATCATCTTAATCGGGGTCCGCCTCGATGTGCTTTTAAGGTTGATATTCAGAAGGCCTACGATACGGTGAATTGGGATTTTTTGAGGGGTATTCTGGTTCGGTTTGGTTTTCATTCGCGTATGGTTCATTGGATCATGGAATGTGTGACTACTACTTCGTTTTCAATCAGCGTGAATGGTATTTTGCATGGTTATTTTAAGGGTAAGCGTGGGTTACGTCAAGGGGATCCTTTATCGCCGTATCTTTTTACGCTTGTTATGGAGGTGCTTACTCTTATCTTGAGGCGTCGGGTTAGGGAGTCTGAGATGTTCACTTTTCATCACAAATGTTCTCATCTTAATATCATTAATCTTTGCTTTGCTGATGATTTGTTTTTGTTTGCTCATGGTGATGCTCAATCGGCCGGTATTATTATGGATTCTTTGGAAGAGTTTAAGGAGGTTTCGGGCTTGTCTCCTAGCTTGCCCAAGAGCACCGCTTATTTTTGTAATGTTCTTAATTATGTTAAGCTTGCTATTTTACAGATTCTTCCTTTTGTTGAGGGGACTTTGCCTGTGAAGTATCTAGGAGTGCCATTGGTTACTACTAGATTGATTTTTAGAGATTGTAGAGAATTGGTGGAGAAGCTGACCAACCGTATTAATGATTGGAGGAATAAATCCCTCTCGTTTGCTGGTCGTCTTCAGCTTATTCAGTCAGTTCTTTCTTCTATGCACATATATTGGGCGTCGGTTTTTGTTCTTCCTGCTAGAATTGTGTCTGATCTTGAGCAACTTATGCGGGGTTTTCTTTGGAAAGGTTATTCTAAAGTTGCTTGGGAGGTTGTGTGTTTACCTAAGGAGGAGGGTGGGCTTGGGATTCGTAGGCTTGAATTTTTTAACACGGCTCTTATTGCTGCTCATATTTGGCGTTTATTCACTTCTATGGATTCGTTGTGGGTTAAATGGATTCATACATACAGGTTGCGTGGGCGTAATTTTTGGGATGTTCCAAGTCGTGGTAATATGTCATGGAGTTGGAGGAAGATTCTTCAGATTCGGCCTCTTGTTAGGCAATTTGTCTGGTATAATATTGGTAATGGTATGAAGGCTTCTGCTTGGTTTGATAAGTGGTGTTCGGTTGGTCCTCTCTCTCTTATAGTGTCTTCTAGGGATATATATCGGGCTGGTTTTACTTCTAATTCATTGGTTCGGGACATTATTTTGGAGGATTCTTGGGCTTGGCCGAATGTGTGGGGAACTAAGTATCCTATGATTACATCTATTCCGGTTCCTTCTCTTAATGCTAATGTGGATGATCGGTTAGTTTGGAAGTCGGGGGATGGTCGTGTGAAGTCTTTCTCTGTTTCGACAGTTTGGGAGTGTATTCGGCCGCGTGGACAAGTTGTTGATTGGTTTCATCTTGTTTGGTTCTCGCACCGTATCCCAAGGCATGCTTTTCATTTATGGCTTGTGATGAGGAGGAGACTCCGTACGCAGGATAGAATTCGCCCTAATGATCCCTCTATTGGCACTCTTTTGTGCCCTTTGTGTAATTCTCAACCGGATTCTCATGATCATCTTTTCTTTGAGTGTTTGTATTCTTTACAGGTTTGGGATTCGTTGAAGATGTTTGCTGGTATTACGGACATTCCTTCTTCCTTAGAGAATGTGGTTCATCATTTGGCTCCTATGGCTTCATCTCGTTCTGTGAGGAGTGTTGTTTCTAAGCTTTTACTTGCGGCTACGTCTTATTTCATTTGGCAAGAAAGAAACAATAGAATTTTCAAGCAGCAACGTCGGTCTGAAAGTCAAGTTATTGATGTGATTAAAGCTACGGTGCGTTTGAAGCTTCTTACATGTAGATTCAAGAGGAGAGCAAATGTGCTTAGCTTTTTGCGTGTGTGGCGTGTGCCTTCATCTCTTATGCATTCTTGATGGCGTGTTCTATTCTTGATGCTGGTTTCGTTTCTTGGGAGCTTGAGGCTGGTCGTTTGCCTCTGGTTGTTGGCCTTGGTGGTTGTTGGGCTTCGTTGGAGATTCGGGTGAGTGCTATACTCTTTTTCCCTACTCCAAGGTTTTCCCAATGGGTTTTTACTTGGAAAGGGTTTTTAAGGAGGCAGGCTCATTTGATTCATCAATCTCCTTCGAAGAGTTGGGCGGATTTGTGTGGTGATTCGTGTGTCATTAGGTGGTTATTTCCAGTAGGAGTTTTGGTATTTGTATGTATTGTTAGTTTAAACGCTTAGTGGCATGTCACAAGTGTTTTGTTGGATGTTCAAACGATGCTTGAGGTTAATGTGGTACTTCAGCCACATTCCATTGTACTTAACTGTTTTTTTGGTGTAATATATTTTACCGGGTGGAATACCCTTTACCCAAAAAAAAAATATTATTTTCAAATTTCACGAGTGGTATTGATGACATACGTATTTGCATGTGTAGCATCATTTCATTTCTTACATTAGATCATATCATTCATATTAGGTTGCGGTTAGAGATCGTGCCTCATTTTAGTGTATCCACTTTTGTCATCGTAGCTATCGCACCAGGTGAGTCATAGCGCCTACTCTTTCAATTGTTTTGGTAACCTCTTTGGGGGAGAATACATGCTCGTTTTCATCTAAATGTATACTTGATTTAATTGATTATGCTACATGTTTAGTCAAACATTTATTTGCTCCAGTTATGAATTTGTTACTCAATCGAATGTAGTGTATATTCATTTGCATCACACTTAATCGAATGAACCGGCTCAACCACTATGTACATACATGACAGAATGTACGGGTCACATAACCGAATGTACGGGTCACATAACCGAATGTACGGGTCACATAACCGAATGAATTGGTCACGTAACCAAATGTATTGGTCAAACTACACTTATCTTTGAATCTTGGTCCACATATTATTGTTGTTTACACAAACCAAAACATAATGGGTAGTGGGTTGTGAACACACAGGTTGTAAGTCTTGAATGTGTGGGACTTGCAACTGAGTGGATTTACGATGCCTTTGCTGGGAAATCTTCATTTAAATGCATTGTATTTCATTTTACACTAAACTCTATGAACTCACCAACCTAGTGTTGACACTTAAGCATGTATTTTCAGGTTTTAAGCAATGGCACGCTACTGGAGGTTTTGGCAGGGCATAGCATGGTCATAGAAGACTCTGATATTCATATGGGGACCGTTTTAAACTATATTATTGAGGGCCTAATTCCGCACTACTTTTAACAATGTAAATTCAATGCTTTTGGTTAAACGATTTTAATTAATGTGATTGAAGTTAAAACTATTTTTGTACTTGTGTTGCGATACCAATTGAGTTACACCCCAACTACATGTAAGCTTCCACTGGACCCGATTTTGGGGGTGTGACAGATTGGTATCAGAGCTTTGGCTATAGCGAACTGAGTGTTTCTAAAACCTAGACTATAGCTACTTTCACGAAAACTTAACCCTATGACCGCCGCGTGCCTGCCTGCGAAGCTGATGCCTCATTGGTAGTTTGTTGCTGACTTATGTGATGAGATTTGTATCTCATTATTAGATAATCATATTCATTTATTCTAGTTGATCACCATAATTGTATTCCCAATTAGTATGCTTACATAACTTATGCGTCTCATTGTTACGCCTTCCCCTTGCATAGTTTCATCATTCGACCTAGAGTTTGGTCATTTGCCTTAGTCTTTCAGAACGTTTTTGTATTTGTGAAGGACATAGTTTTAGTATAACTGAACTGAGTATTTCAAAATTCATGGAACCTCGGTGGAATGTAGACTGGTCATCTACATTCGACCCGGGATAGTGGGATATAGGCTGACCACCTATGTCTAACTCAGAGATGTATTTTGCAACACTGAGAATGTTTATAATAAAATTTTGTCTGGATTGAATTCTCTACCCAATTTCCAAATGTTTCATTTTACATCACAGTATTCCCTTTCATCACAATCTCATTGTGTCGCAGCTGTCACAGTCATTTCCCTTCTCACCATCATTATCATTTCTCTTCCCCATGAAATATATATAAGGAATTAGGTGACACTCTATAGATTCCTATTTCACTCATCACTCACTACTCCCAATATTGATAAGTGGATATTATCAATGACCTCCCTAGGAAAGACTTTCTATACCATCTATGAGGAGGATCCCTCGGTACATTAAGACCATTCAAAACTCAACAGAAACCTCAGGATATCACAAAACCATTTGAACAGTTATCACTTGCCTGATCGCCAAAAATTCTACCATCCAGAAAGTATTGGCTTGATTGAATTACAAGATTAGTTTCAATGCGAATGCTCACTAAGCAACACTATAGAGATACATCCAACCCCCTAACCAAGACTATAGAACCTTCAATTGAACATTTCCTCACCAATAGACATTATTCAAACATGTTAGGCACCCTTGCATTTGTGCAGACATACCTATCCGACTATTTTATCCTCTTGATACTTTCACTTTTAAATGGATTTTTCTCCAAACTACAGTTATACAAAACATATATCTTGTAAGAAATACTTTTCTGAGGCACTTATTTTGACAAGCAAATTCCTTTTGGTTAATATCTACAAAACTATTGGATGTTAAGAAATTCTAAACATCGATCTTTGGTAAACCATACTATCCATCTAATGTTGAAAACAGTCCTATTTTGCATAACTATTAAATTCTGAAACATCAAGAAAAATGTTACTTAGAAAGCCGTTTGCTTAAAATTGTAAATTCATTTATTCAGGGAAGGTTTATGAACAAAACACACAATCTCAAAACAAACTTTGAAAATCAATCACTTTATTACATCACTTATACATTTAGGATTTTGTGATTGGACGACATAGAGCTTGGGGAAAATCTTAGTAATGGAGACTAAGCATCGTAGGTGGAGAGAGACCCTAATTCATGACATTCCTGCGGAGGATCACAACCTCATCCTAACCTAATCTTTCCAATAACATCCTTTGACGGACTTAACCTTGTAAGACTTTCTCCACAAGATCCATGATACCATTTCAATTATTCCTAATAGAGGAATTTAATTCACCTCAAACTCCTAGCGATTTCATTGAGATTCCTTTGGAACCACACCACCTATCATCTTCAGATCAATGGCCAGAATTAGAGAATGATTCAAACATAGGGAGATATGCCCAAATCGGGTGTGATGGATTCTGGAGGTAGTTGAGCTGACCATTTGCTATAAATTGGATTCACTTAAAACAATAGATATCACATGATCCCAAGGACAACATCATTGAGACACAATTCACAAACATGGAAAGATAAACCCGAGATACATTGGACCATTCAATATTTCAGACAGAATGGACCTAGTGGCCTACAGACTTGAGCTCCCATTAGAGCTCATTAGCTTAAACGATAAATATCATCATCTTTTCACCAATACCACTCCAGAGACCAACTCAAACTGAACTTCGGGACGAAGTTCCTTTTAGAGGGGAAGACTGTTACAACTCGTAATTTCAGGTACTTTTTCAAATGTCGAAATTTCATTATTCATCTCTAAAAAGTTACTATTCATCATTTACTATTCACCGATCACTATTCATTATTTTACTATTCATCATTTTCGGAGTTAGTTTAAGATTCCGAGAAGCGTTCGAAAAATTCACTATTCACAAAACACTATTCATTCACGGAAGGAAATCACTATTCACGATTGTCGTTCCTCTTTTCGTAAATCTAGTTTACGAGTATTTAAATTCGCGTAACCGGATTGGTTTAGCTGCGAATTCATGCATCATCAGTAGAGACACGTCATATAGACTGGAGTAGTCTACATATCATCAGTAACGTCATCAGCACTTTAGATCATGCACGGATATGCATTATTTCAATTTACTTATGCTTAATTTGTAATTAACGTTACCACTCAGTTTTTACTACTAACGTATACCCAATACTCGCGACTATGATCCTAATATATTTTCATACTCATTATAATAATATAAAAATTATATTATTAATTTACCCGGTGTTTTCAAATTAACTGCTACGTTTTCCGGTCGCAACTTAAAACTCCGTCGGTTCACGATATTTCAACACGACAAATATTTTAACACCCGATTCTCATCAGGAATGTAATTTCATGATTTTTACAATTTTGTCATATTTTATATCAACTCGTCACAATTTATTTTTAGTTAATTCGGTACCCGATAACACCCAATGTACACTTAAACCTAACTAATACTTATACTTCTTATACAAGAACATTGATTAGCCCACCCACTCTTCCCACTTTTCTTCCATGTGATACTAATTAAACAAAGACCAAGACTTTTCAACAAATATCTACACTTCATTTACCACATTTTTCCTAACAAATCAACTAGCAAAAAGCTCTCATCTTTTCATTCTCTCTACAAAATTTAGCCAACAATATATCAAGAAGAAGAAATGATTTTTTTCAAGATTCAAGTGTTTATCAAGCCTTAGTATTGATCTAGTTAGGAGTTTGAAATAAAAAACCCTAGGTTATTTACATATTTTCATCCAAATCACCTCAAACTTTCAAGTAAGCTCCAAGTAAACTTTTTAATCTTTTCATACTTTCATTTGATGTATTTTTAAGTCATAGTAGTAAATCATGCAAATATATATGTTATATATAACACTTTATACAATAATACTCTTTAATCTTAGATCTATAATTTTTATTAGTAACTTCAAGAGATCAACCAAGATTGGTGATGTTTTTGACCCCATGACACCCTAAAAAGGTGTATGGTAGGATTGGGTACTTGTGGAGTTGATTTGAAGTAGTTTGGTTAAGTCTTGAACAAGTTATATAAACTAGAAAAATCTATTTTTGACACTATTAGAAAGTTGCTGTCTATTTTTGCAAAATATAGAAAACTCAGGGGTTTCTGGGTAACATTGGGCCAAAGAATCAGAAAATACTTTCAAAAATGAAGCTATGGGCGAAAGAACGGATTAAAACGAGTCTATAACGAAGGAGTTATGATTTTTCCAAGATTAACGACAAAAAACTATTTTCTGAAAATATACGTGCTGATGCACGAATTTCAACGGGCAAAACGAGGCGTTAGACGTAATCTATAGGAGCCGACCTACTGAAAATATATTAGTATATATTAATACGAAACCGTGGATATAAAGAACGTAGAAAACGAGCTTATAACGAAAAAGATACAAGCGTTTGAACTTAGACGATTTTAATATTTTTCCTTCAGCACAACACTTAGAAAATTTTCCTAAGTATTAACCATTTTGCCAAAGTGACCATATTCGGCACCACTTTTCTTATTGATAAACTCATTTCTGAAAAATTTATATTAGGGACAAAAAGTTAGCTCACCCAGCCTAGTTTTCAAAACATCCAACCGCTTGTCAAAAGAATTAATAACAAATAACATATGGCCTTCCAAACTTTCCAGAAAACTGCCCAGAATCTGCCAAAACAGCCCAAACACCTCACTTCACGGCTATTTTTCTTTATGATCGAGACCCGTATGGACAAAATTTCAGTGTTACGACTTTTAGATAATGTGAAAAGCTTCCTAAAATTACTGAGCTTCTTTCCTAACTCCTAATATTCACTATTTCGCGACTAGTTTTGCAAGACCATTTTAGGCATATTTTCAAAGTTACGAAAAATATTAAACTATGACGAAAACACTGTATTTACCGATAAAACACCAAACAAGGATCGTGGAGTACCGTTTCAACCTACTTACATGAAAAGTGGTTATTAACTTAACGAAACGTCAAAAATGTATTTTGTGACGATAAATATTATTTTCAAATTTCACGAGTGGTATCGATAACATACGTATTTGCATGTGTAGCATCATTTCATTTCTTACATTAGATCATATCATTCATATTAGGTTGCGGTTAGAGATCGTGCCTCATTTTAGTGTATCCACTTTTGTCATCGTAGCTATCGCACCAGGTGAGTCATAGCCCCTACTCTTTCAATTGTTTTGGTAAACTCTTTGGGGGAGAATACATGCTCGTTTTCATCTAAATGTATACTTGATTTAATTGATTATGCTACATGTTTAGTCAAACATTTATTTGCTCTAGTTATGAATTTGTTACTCAATCGAATGTAGTGTATATTCATTTGCATCACACTTAATCGAATGAACCGGCTCAACCACTATGTACATACATGACAGAATGTACGGGTCACATAACCGAATGTACGGGTCACATAACCGAATGTACGGGTAACATAACCGAATGAATTGGTCACGTAACCAAATGTATTGGTCAAACTACACTTATCTTTGAATCTTGGTCCACATATTACTGTTGTTTACACAAACCAAAACATGTTGGGTAGTGGGTTGTGAACACACAGGTTGTAAGTCTTGTATGTGTGGGACTTGCAACTGAGTGGATTTACGATGCCTTTGCTGGGAAATCTTCATTTAAATACAATGTATTTCATTTTACACTAAACTCTATGAATTCACCAACCTCGTGTTGACACTTTAGTATGTATTTTCAGGTTTTAAGCAATGGCACGCTACTGAAGGTTTTGGCAGGGCATGGCATGGTCATAGAAGACTCTGATATTCATATGGGGACCATTTTAAACTATATTATTGAGGGCCTAATTCCGCACTAATTTTAACAATGTAAATTCAATGCTTTTGGTTAAACGATTTTAATTAAAGTGATTGAAGTTAAATCCATTTTTGTACTTGTGTTGCGATACCAATTGAGTTACACCCCAGGTACATGTAAGCTTCTGCTGGACCCGATTTTGGGAGTGTGACTGTTCTTTTTACTGAAACTGAATGTTTTGTGTTGACTTCTGACTTTAAGATGCCTGATGAAAGTCATATACTCTTGAAAGTCCCTAGACAACATAATATGTATAGTTTTGATATGAAGACACCTACTCCTACAAAAGGTTTTGCCTGTTTGATTGCAAAAGCAACATTAGATGAATCTAAATTGTGGCACAGAAGATTGGGTCATATAAACTTCAAAAACCTCAACAACTTGTGAAGGGAAATCTTGTGAGAGGATTACCCTCCAAGGTTTTCAAAGATGACCATACATGTGTAGCCTGCCATAAAGGAAAACAACATAGGGCCTCATGTAAGGCCAAACTAGAAAGATCCATTACTGAACCTCTGTACACTTTGCACATGGATCTCTATGGGCCTACATATGTTAAAGGCATAAATTATGCTCAATACTGTCTTGCTATTACTGATGACTGTAATAGGTTCTGTTGGGTGTTTTTCTTGTTTTCCAAGGATGAAACTCCTGGCATTATTCAAACCTTCATTAGACAGAATGAAAATCAAGTTGGTCACAAGGTTAAAATCATCAGATCAGATAATGGAACTGAGTTCAAAAATAGAAGTATGCTTGAATTCTGTGGACACAAGGGCATAAAGCAAGAGTACAGCAATGCTAGAACCCCACAGCAAAATGGTGTTGCTGAAAGAATGAATAGGACACTCATTGAGGCTAGAACTATGCTTGCAGATTCACTCTTACCTACTCCTTTCTGGGCTGAAGTAGTTAATATTTCCTGCTATGTTTTTAACAGAGTCAGAGTTACTAAGCCTTAATTTAAAACACCATATGAGCTATTATTTGGTCAGAAACCAGTAATTAGCTACATCAGACCATTTGGGTGTCATGTCACTATTCTTGATACACTCAGTCCTCTTGGGAAGTTTGATGGAAAGTCTGATGAAGGTTTCTTAGTTGGATACTCACTCAATAGCAAAGCCTATAGAGTATACAACTTGGTAACAAAAAGGGTAGTGGAGAATCTTCATGTTGACTTCCTTGAAGAAAAACCCAATGTGCAAGTAATTGGTTATAGATGGATGTTCGATCTTGATTACCTAACTGACTCAATGAACTATATCCCAGTCTCTTTGGAAAATCAAGCTAACCCTAATGCAGGTTATTCAGAAGACACCAACAATGCAGGTACCACAAATAAAGAAGATGACTCACTAGAGAATCTTATCATACCTACAACCATTAGGTTATCAACAGATGCTAATGGTACAAAGCAACCTTCCACACAAGATAAGATGCCAAATTCGGAGGCACAAGCTAAAGAGACTTCTCAATAAGATGCTTCAGCTGATCCTCAAGGCCTCAGAGAAGAACTGGAGTCTCCTGATAAAATACATGCTACTCGAATTAACTCTGTTAGTTTTCTCTCTTTGGTGAAAACGGCGACAAAGGGTAACCAACTTAAATCATTGAACGTACACTATCCTTTCAATTTCTTGCTTTAATCTTTTGATTACTGCATGAATACTATCCTTGTCGTTTATTGCATGGTTGGGTGATTTAATTTTTATATCATTGGTCGATCATTAAATATTTCTACTTTTCCATTGATCGTGGGTCGGTGATAAAGCAGATTTGTTTTATTGATTTGCCTAATCTCTTGGCCCTTTGTCGCTGTTATATATTGCACCTATTAATTATTATATAGCCAACGTGGGTCGGTGCATTAACTGATCGCATATCAAGTCTCTCTATTTTTTAGGTCGGTTATACAATTCTCTATATATTTAACGATTGTTAGGGTGTTGGTTAATCGATTCTATCATACTGCTCCTATTGCGATCAGGTTTTATTGCTGGTTTATTTGCTGCTGTTGTGCGATCATTCTTATTCGAAACCCTTATTTAGGGTTTGTGTTTCAGTTGCATATTATTGTTTGGTTGGGATTTGGTGTGTGCCTAAACGATTAACAAACTTCTGGTTGGGTTTTGGTTAATTTTGGGTTGGGATTTGGTTAATTTGGTGTGTTTGGTTCGATCGTCTATAAGTTATGGTTTTATCTTTATACGATCTTCTTGTTGGTGATCGTGGCATGTTCATGTTTGTAATTCCAGTCGATTTGTTATATAGATCGATTACCTTTTACATGGTGCGTTCTTTGGGTTTTTATGCGCTTATGGAGAACGAAACCTTAATTTTTTAGGGTTTTGTACCTGGTTTGATCTGGTTGTATTACTGTATGTCAACCTTGGCAAGGGGTTGTGGTGTTTGTCATGATGGTGCGTGTGATGCTGATCGTGAGTAAGGTCTGTGTGTGGATATCTACGCTGTCCTGGTCGTGTGTTTGTGCCACTATAGATGTTCTATGGATTTAAGTGGGTTTTAGAGAGAGATGTAAGTCAAGTTTGATGGTATGCTTGTTCAAAAACTATCCTTCTTTCATTTACCTGTGTTTGATTCATTATGTTGCTGGGTTGGTGATCGAAGTTTACGTATTACGATTAGACTTTGATGCTTGGAATGTCCTATTTTGTATGATTCGTAATATGTTGATTTGGTTGTTAGGGTTTATTCCAAACACTTGGATTGTTTATGGCATTGGAAATTTGGATTAAACCCTATGATTATAGCAACCGTGGTTCGATTTCTGCTCCTTATGTTGTGATTTATTGTTGCTACGTGTGGAGTATTGTGCGGATCATATGGTGGCTGATTAGTTAGGGTTTATTAACCCTATGTTAGTTTATGGCAGCTTCTTTGTATATTGGTTTTATTTGTTGATGATACTGTTTGATTATGTATAGACTTTGCTGCATGAAGGGTAGTTGTGATCATATTGGCTCAGGATAGCTTCTTGTTACGTGTGATGATGGATTTTATGAAAGGTTGAGCTGTTTGTTGATTACATGTGGTACCTTTTGATTCCTTGAATCCTGGCAGAACTCTTATGTAATGGGTTGATTGGTACTCTATTTGGAAGTTAAGTTGGAAGGGTCTTGTTCAAAACCCTTTGTTCTCATCAGATTTTATGTTGAAGATCGCTTGGATGTTTATCCGTGGATTCTTCATGGAAGTTAAGATGATCCGCCAAAGTGATTTAGAAGGCTCAAGTGTTTTTCTTGAGTAGTATTGTCATGTTTTATGTACTTGTGTCATTTTTGGTAGTTTCATTTTATTGTAAGTTATAGGAATGGTGTGTCATTCTTATATTCGAGTCTGTATGTGTCCTAAGGGACTGAGATGAGGGATATCACCTTCATCCTATGTACCTCAACATTTTTTGGTGTAATGAATTTTACCGGGGTGAATTAACCCTTTTACTCAAAAAAAAAATTAACTCTGTTAATTCTGGCAGTGAATCTGAAAGGGATGACTTTACTCCATAAAATGATCTTCCAGATCCATTCATGCCTGAACCTGATATTGGTGATGTGCCTGATGATGGCCTCTTTACTGAAGCCTCTTATGATAAAGAAGGAGTGATTACTGACTTCCACAACTTACCAACAGAAGTTGATGTAAGTCCAGTTCCTACCCTAAGGATTCACAATGCTCATCCAAAGAGCCAAATCCTTGGTAATCTTAAGATAGTTGTTCAAACAAGGAGACAAATACACCAACAACTTGGATCTCATGCACTCATTAGCTTCATTCAAAAACAGCAAAGGATCAATCACAAAGATCAACAACATTGTCTCTTTGCATGCTTTCTATCTCAAAAGAAACCTGTCAAGGTTTCTGATGCTTTGTATGATGAAAGTTGGGTTGAGGCTATGCAAGAAGAGTTGTTGTAGTTCCAATTGCAAAAGGTTTGGGTTCTTGTAGATCTTTCACATGGAGCTAAAGTCATTGGAACAAAATGGGTCTTCAGAAACAAAAGGGATGAAAGAGGTGTGGTTGTCAAAAACAAAGCTAGATTGGTGGCACAAGGATACAGGAAAGAAGAAGGCATAGACTATGATGAGGTCTTTGCTCTAGTGGCTAGGATTGAAGCTATTAGATTGTTCCTAGCTTATGCATCCTATATGGGATTCACGGTGTACCAAATGGATGTCAGTGCTTTTCTATATGGCACAATTACAGAAGATGTGTATGTCTATCAGCCTCCTGGTTTTGTTGATGCTGCTCATCCTAAGAAAGTATACAAGGTAATCAAAGTACTCTATGTCCTGCATCAAGCTCCTAGAGCTTGGTATGAAACACTCTCCTCCTTTCTTGAAAATCATGGATACAAGAGGGGCGTTATTGATAAAACCTTGTTTATCAAGAAGTACAAAAAGGACATCATACTTGTGCAAGTGTATGTTGATGACATCATTTTTGGTTCAACTAAAAAGGCTTGGTGTGAAGATTTTGAGGCATTGATGAAAGGAAAGTTTCAAATGAGTTCAATGGGGGAACTTACTTTATTTCTTGGCTTACAAGTTAAACAACAGTCAGATGGACTTTTTATATCACAAGAAATGTATGTAGCTAACATGCTCAAGAAGTTTGACCTTGCTAATATCAAAACTGTTGTCAGACCAATGGAAACCAGATTGCCCTTGACAAAGGATGAAGATGTTGAAGATGTGGATGTACATCTCTACAGATCCATGATTGGATCCCTCATGTAT
The DNA here is from genome assembly GCA_030686995.1 of Artemisia argyi. Taxonomy (NCBI): domain Eukaryota; kingdom Viridiplantae; phylum Streptophyta; class Magnoliopsida; order Asterales; family Asteraceae; genus Artemisia; species Artemisia argyi. Next base: position 85,207,805 of record CM060677.1, on the reverse strand, counting down.
CTAACAGCCTCTAGGCCAGATATTATGTTTGTTGTCTCTGCTTGTTCCAGGTTTCAGATTAACCCCAAGACTTCACATCTTCATGCTGTGAAAATAATCTTTAAGTACCTAAAAGGCAAACCTAATTGGGCCTTTGGTATCCTAAAGAATCATCTTTTAACCTGGAGGCTTACTCAGATAGTGATTATGCTGGAGCAAGCCTTGATAGGAAGTCCACAACTAGAGGTTGTCAATTTCTGAGCAGAAGGTTGATTTCATGGCAGTGTAAGAAGCAGACTATAGTGGCTACCTCCACAACTGAAGTTGAGTATGTAGCTGCTGCAAATTGCTATGGTCAGGTATTATGGATTCAAAATCAAATGCTAGATTATGGTTTGAATTTCATGAATATTAAAATATTTATTGATAATGAAAGCACCATCTGCGTTGTCAAAAATCCGGTTTATCACTCTAAGACCAAACACATAGAAATCAGACATCACTTTATAACAGATTGTTTTGAAAAGAAACTCATTAAAGTGGAAAAGATTCACACTGATTTCAATGTACCAAGGTTTAACTACTTTGGTAGTCAACATTGGTATGGTAAACCCAAAGCTACATTTAAGGGGAGGTTAAATGTATAGTTTGTATATGACTAAATCTGGTCATCTAGAGTTACTACGGGTGTTTCACTTGTAATTAATGCTGGTCATATATGGTTGTATTTTGTTGTTCTACTAATCATTTCAGGATGTGCATGGATTCAATCCACAAATGCAAGTTGTGAATCTTTCTCTGGTTTTAAGTTTGGAAAAATGGTTGTCTTTTGTTAAGTTTTGTGGAAAGTTTTTAATACTTGTTGACCATTTTTAAGTCTGGTAGTGTCAATATGTAATTAATACTTTACCGTTAGTTTGATCCCTCACATAATGACTTTTACTGTTTAAATTGAACCGTTACTATTTCTACGGCGCCAAATCATATATATGAATACAAGTTGATTAATTTTTCATCTTTATTCATTATTTTTCATAAACAAGTAAAAGTTTGTCTCTTGATCATACTTACTCTATTTTTCTCACAGACCAGTACAAACGTTTTCACTCAACCAGTATTTACATGGATCAGGTGTCTTATAGTGATCGACATAATCAAGTGGGGCATTTAAAGAAGTCAATGAAAAGTAAAGGTTTTGAGCAAATAATAAACTTTTTAAACAGCTCATATATAAGGTATGCGTTGACTTGTCATCCCATAATTTATGATTCTTAGGTAAAATAGTTTTGGTACACTACTAATTCCAAAACTCTACCAAATGGAATCAAACACATAAGAGCAACTATTGACAATGTTGAGTATATTGTTACTGAAGCATCAATTCGAGATTCTCTTCACTTAAATGATGCTTCAGGCGATTATAAGTTGCCACATAGATTTCTTGTTGAGGGTATGAAACATATTGGATATCCCATTGATAAAAACTTTACTTTCTTAAAAAGAAATCTTTCACCTCAATGGAGATTTTTAGCCCACCATTTGCTTCAACGTCTAAGTTCCAAAAGTAGAGGATGGGATCAATTTGATGCCAAACTTGCCTCAGCAATAGTTTGTCTTTCACTTGGAAGAACCTTTAATTTTTCTAAATTGATTTTCAATGGTATGGTGGCTAATGTGAATAGTACACATAAATTTTTGATGTACCCTCGTTTTCTGCAAATGGTTTTGAATACTGAACCTGCAAACAACAAGATTTAGTCCATTAAACCCCTCAAAGAAAAGGTCTTTAGTAATATGAGGAGTGGTTTTACAAGAAATGAGCAACCATTATCTGTGGCTATGCTGTTTGCTTCTTCTAACCTTTGTGCAGGTCCTTCAGTGCCATCTGAACCTCACTTCGCTCCAGTGCACACCCTTGGACTTAGTTCCTCTGCATCCCCACCATCTACTCATGAAGCCTCCTCCACAATGAATGTGAATGATCTGTTGTTGTTAGTTCCTTTACTTCTCACACGAGTAAATGGTTTGGAGCTTCAACTGACTAAGACAACCCAAACAGTTAAGAACCTTGAACACATTTTGTAAGAACTAGGCATTCATATCCCTGATTCTTAAGATGCTGACTCAGAAAATTCATCCAAACAAGGGGGTATTTGTTTCAAACAACATAAAGCAAATCCTCAAAGTCTACAGCTGTTAGTTCACCTAGGCTTGAAGATGTAGAGTTGATTATTAATCTGAGTCAAAGTTACAAGCAAAGAACAAGGTTTAAGGAAAGATCTATGGCTGGTGAAACCATTAAGTCTGCTTCAAAGATTAAGTCTGGTCAACCAAGCATTGCCAAAAGGGAAGGAAAACAAGTTGCTCAGACAACTTCCCTATCTAAGAAGTCAAAAAAGCAGATCAGAGAAGATGAAGCAAGCCTTCTTGAAATTGAAAGAATTCAAAGTCAGGAAGCAGAAATGGTAAAACCTTTGAAAAAGCATAGAAGGGTTTGATATTAACACTTTATGCTGTTATGAACCCTTAAGTTATGTTTGAATGAATTGGAATAAATGGATTTTTAAGAAATAACACTTGGTGGAGGTGCCTTGCACTAACACAACAAATGGTTATCAGTCCACCATGTCTAACCACATAAGGACTGGCTAATCCAAGTGCAAACGGCTCTAGGTAAAATATCTCAAATCCGTTTATGGTGACAATTTGTCAAAAATTGTATGGTATTCAACTCACCATATCTCTGATAGTGAAGAGTTGGCTAGCCCACAAGGTTATAGCTTGTGGTAAAGGCTGTGGAAAACCATAATTAATCAACTCACCAAGATGATGACTGCCTTCCATCAAAGAGTTGGCTAGTCCAAAAGCAAATGGCTTTTGGTAAAGATAAATAAAATCCGTTGATAGCTGATGGTTTGCTAAAAATCATATGGTTATCAATGTATCATGGTCTTGTACTGAAACATTGGCTACTCCAGAGTTAATGGCTAACTGGCAAAGAGACATCAAATCCATTAAATTTTCAATGTTTCACCTCTCACAGGTGTTAACACACCTGGATGTGATGAGAATAGTATGAAACTTTTGATTTGATGTACATATTGTCAATGTTGCTGAAAAGATCAAGTGGTTGCTGATATAGTATGCTGCACAAATATAAAGATTCAACAAAAGTTTGCAGCTCCAAAATAATTCCAAGGAAGATCATATTCAAAATCCTCAAAGCATTTCTGAAGAAAGGAACTTGAAGGTCATGGAGTATGAATATCAAGTTAGGGGAGGATTGTTGGGAATTATTTGTAACCAGACTTAAGTCTGGATTAGTTAGTTAAGTCTGGTAGATAGTTAAGTCTGGCAGTACTAAGTTAAGTCTGGCAGACACTAGTTAAGTCTGTTTATGTTTTAGACTGTTAAGTCTGTTTTGCTTAACAAGTTAGATATCTTAGGAGATATTATAGGAAAGGATATGCACACGGTTAGATATCTTAGGAGAAGATATGCATGCATCCTTTCACACGTTTTGTAGAACTAGGGTTTCCTTGTAGTATAAAAGGAACCCTACGACATTGTGTTCTATGCCAAGTTTTCAAGTTTAATAGAATAAAAAAGTTAGTAAATCCCTATGTTGTTATTACTGCTTGTGTTAATATTCCACGTTAACATCAAGTATACATTGTTCTTAAGAATTTCTCACATAAATACTTTGGATTTATTCAAGGTGTTTATTGTCTTACAAAGGCTACTTAGATCCAGAACTTTGGACCTACACATTACATCATTTATTCAATTTTGTCGCTTATTCCATTGATTTAACATTTCATTACGTCCTGCCAAACGAACCCTAAAGGTGAGGGATAAATCTTTTATGTTTTTATGGTTTTTTAAAAGCAAGTAAAATTCTTGGCTTTAAAGGGATGGGCGGAATTAGTTGATATCCAACTAACCCAAAAACTACTTTTATAAAACAAAAATTACAATAACAAGAAAAGTAAATGTGGTGAACTTCTTATGGTGAAACAAACGTGTTTACTTAGATTTCACCACTCTCTAGTTATCTTTTATTGATTTGTTGAATTGTCACGTCATTTGTTTTAGTTGAAGTGTTGTATTCCTTAATACCAGTCGTGGGGGTGTGCTACATTCCCCAACTCTATGAACATCAATTTCACCTAAAACCTTAAAGTCTATTAAGGACTATAGGGTCATAACCATCAATTCATGTAGTACATACAATGAGAAAAACCTATATTGCACGATATGGTTACATTTTCTAAAAGGTTCAAGCTAGTTACATATAGAAGTTAGCGAGTTTTCTTGTGAAGCAGTCAACTAAACAATAGATAACGCATCAATAATCAATAACTAAGTTTCATTAGATCTAAGCAAACACAAGTAAACTTAAGCTAGCATGTTATAGTAAAGAATAGATAAACAAAGAATCAAACAACACATAGACATATTGAATAATTAGAAGGATAACTTATCTTCAATAGAACATGGATGAAAAAAAGCTGAAAAGCCCTACAAATACTCTAGAAATTGTTTAGGGTTTTGTACCAAAAGACGTCATACTTAACGAATAAAGATCAAAAACTATATATAGATTTACAATGCTGACGGCGTCAACTAATGGGTTCTGACGCCATCAGCCTGCCGTGTTTAGGATTTCATCTTATACAAGTCGCCGCTCTGATGTCGTCACTCTTTAGTTCCTGACACCGTCATCTTATTGATGACCCCGTCCCTTTAAAACCCTTCTGAGCCGTCTCTAGCAAACTTAAAACGTGACTCCCTACTTCGAAATGCACTTGACGCCGTCAGGTTATCATACTTCAAAGTTTTTTGAAGCAACGTGTGTAAAATCTTCCAGCTCTAAATTAACAAGTAATGGCGTCACAAGGTATAACGTAACGCCGTCAGGCATCCATCTTGACGGTTTTTCGCGACTTTGTTGTTTTCTTCACTTTATCGTCCAAGTACGTCCAAAAGGCGCCAAATTCCAGAATTCACGTCCTAAGCACCTAAAATGCCAAAAGAAATTATTTAGGGCAATATTTGATCATATAAACACGATTTCAGGCTTAAATGAGCCTTTAAAAGGTAACAAATAAATCCTTATCAACCTTCGAATACGTTAAGCATTTACTGACATATTCTGCAATGCCAGCCTTCATGCTTCGCCACCAGTAAACTTTCTTAAAATCCAGGTACATTTTGTCGGACCCTTGATGAATGAAGTATTTGGACCTATGGGATTCATGCATGATCAAATCACAAACTCCTCCATAGATCGGGATCCAACTTATGTCCCCAAAACATAAAACTCCATCCAATCTCTTCACGAGGCCATTCTCACTTTCCGGCATTCCATAAAGTCTCTCACTTGGTCGGTTCTCTTCCTTAAGAGCCTTGGCCTAAGCCTCAAGAATTTTCGCTGGGAGAGGTAAGCTGATTGTAATTCCTAATGATCTAACTCTGAGAGGTTTAAGTCTCTTCTTTCTGCTAACTCTTAGTAAACATTTTATTAAAATTTTCCAGATGTGCGGCGGTCTTGGTGTAAAAACCTGCGTATTTACAGACTTAGAAGCACAAATTTTTATATTTTAGGTCGATTAAGAACACGTTTAAGCAAATAAAAAGCACAAACAAGCAAACAAACTTATAATAACTAAACAATTCCCTGGCAGTGGCGCCAGAAACTTTGATCCGAGTCGAAAGCTTTAAATTTATAATGCTAGAAATATCGGTTAATCGACTAAAGACACAACACGGGCAGTGTACCCTTTCGAGTGCAATATAGTCTAAGGTAAGTCCAGGTAGTCCCAAGAGAATTGTTGTTCTCTCAGAATGTTCACAAAGGTGCTAAGGTCAATATGATTGTCACTTATCAAATTAACCAAACGTGTGTAAAGCAAAGCAAGGTATGAAACAAGCATGACCCACATAACTAAAATAAGTAACAAATGACATAATCAAACGAGATTCCAACATCACAAACATTATAAATTCAGAAACTTATTCATTATAATGAGTAAAGAAAAGTACCATAGTTGTTTATGAAAGTAATAAGAGAACAAGGAATCAAAACCAATATTTCTACTGCAACCAAGCACCAATCCAATACCCAAGCATTCAACGAATAACCAACTACCCAATCTTACTGAGGTAAGCCAAGAAGGTGTCACGTATCTCCTGGAAATAAGCAATACGTCACGAACAAGGGTGTTTGGAACAAGGGTTAATATGGCGACTTAGAAGGATTTGTTTAGAACCCTCTAAAGATAAAGTGTTTGCGAGTTATGGAAATGATGTATGAAGGTCTAAGAATGGTGGTTTGTATCTGGGAAACATGGTGGTGGTGATGGTATAAGATCAAAGGGTGTTTGGATCAAAGGTTTGTCAAGCCTTAGTCAGCAAATCCCTCTTCCAAGTGAGGTTATTGGGAAGAGATGTTTTTGTAATGAGATGATGGATAGAGCTCCGTTTTTGGGGTCTATTGATAGGCTAGGAACACCCTTGGGGACCAAGGGATGAGATATGATTGGTTAGGCATTCAATGGAAGCTATAAATGTGACTAGTTCTGATCTATCCTTAAAGTATGGCAGTTTTCCAAGGAAGCACGCTGGTTTCAGGGGTGACACCAGACCAAAGTTGTAGATAATTCTCTTAGCTTTCCGTGGCCGAAAACGGGAGGTAAAACCGAGTCCGTATGCTCAATATATGACCAAAATAGTGGAGGTGTGACGGGAGATCTTTACTTGAGTTTCATTCTTCGTTTAAGCTTTTATCTTTATTTTTAATTCTCCCACGACACCGGCGATTATTATTATTAACACCGGCGTACTTCAATACTTTTCTTGGCGCCAAAGGGTCTTTAATAGAGCTGAAGATCGGCGCACATTTTTTATAAGATCACCGAACTTTACGATGCTAACTTAGATTTTACAAGACTTCATACGCCCCCAAGGGTGTTTGGGTACTTTATTGGAAAGAGACTTGCTTTTCCTATTGTGGAAAACTACGTGAAGAATACTTGGGCAAAGTTTGGTCTACAACGTGTTATGCTAAATAATGGATTTTTTATGTTTCAATTTGCTACCAAGGAAGGTATGGAAAGGGTTCTAGAGGAAGGACCATGGCTGATTCGCATTGTGCCTATTATTTTGAATATTTGGACTCCTAATTCTAAACTTAAAAAAGATGAGATTACATCAGCTCCGGTGTGGGTTAAGATTCATAATGTTCCTGTTGTAGCATATTCAGAGGTGGGTCTTAGTCTTATATCAACACAAATTGGGCGTCCGATTATGTTAGATGCCTATACGAGTTCTATGTGTTTGCAATCTTGGGGGCGTAATTCTTATGCAAGGGTTCTTGTTGAAGTTTCTTCATTGACAGCTCTCCTTGATTCTATAGTTGTGGCGATTCCATACCCTAATGGAGCTGGTCATTCTTTGGAAACGCTTCAAGTTGAGTATGAATGGAAGCCACCTAGGTGTGAAACATGTAAGATTTTTGATCATAGTGATTATGGATGTCCTAAAAGGGTGAAACAGGTTGAACAACCGGTGGTGGATGATGAGGGGTTTGTAGCAGCTTCTAAACGTAAGGGTAAGGGTAACGCCCCAACTCATGAGAAGGTTATTGATGGAGTTCGGTTTGCTAAACCGAGGGTCACTTTTAACTATGTTTGGCAGCCGGTTTCTAAGAATAAAAAAGGGGCTGATGGAGCTTCTTCTTCTAAGGGTAATGGTACTAATAAGGACCCTACTGGTCCTAAGGTTGCTGTAACGTTTTGTATAAATGTATTAGCAAGATCATTGCTAATCGCATTAAGGAGAGTTTAACGTCCCTTGTGAGTCAGAATCAATCGGCGTTTGTTCCGGGTAGGAGGATCTCGGACAATATCTTGTTAACGCAAGAGTTAATGCATAATTATCATCTTAACCGGGGTCCAGCTCGTTGCGCATTTAAAGTGGATATTCAAAAAGCTTATGATACGGTTGATTGGGCTTTCCTTAGGAGTATTCTGATTGGGTTTGGTTTTCACCAGCGTATGGTTGCATGGATTATGGAGTGTGTGTCATCGACTTCTTTCTCGATCTGTGTTAATGGTGTTATGCATGGTTATTTCAAGGGTAAGCGAGGGCTTAGGCAGGGTGACCCCTTGTCTCCATATCTCTTTACTCTTGTTATGGAGGTTCTTACGCTTATGTTGCATCGTCGGGTTCGTGTTTCTGATTCATTTTCATTTCATCACAAGTGCTCTAAGTTGAATATTATTAATTTGTGTTTTGCGGATGATTTATTTCTTTTTGCCCATGGTGATGTCAATTCTGCTCAAGTTATTATGGATGCGTTGGATGAGTTTAAGTTGGCTTCGGGTCTTACGCCAAGCTTGCCTAAAAGTACAGCCTATTTCTGTAATGTTCGTAATCATGTCAAGATTGCTATTCTTCAGGTTCTTCCTTTTGAAGAAGGAGTTCTCCCGGTTGCAACGAGGCTGATTTTTAGAGATTGTAAGGAGTTGGTGGAAAGATTGTCTAATCGTATTAAGGATTGGAGGAATAAATCGCTTTCATTTGCTGGTCGGTTGCAACTTATTCAATCCGTGCTCTCTTCTATGCATATTTATTGGGCATCGGTGTTTATTCTTCCTTCTCGTATTATCTATGATCTTGAACAGCTTATGAGAGGTTTTCTTTGGAGTCATGATGGGAATAGTAGAGGTAGATCTAAAGTTGCGTGGGATGTTGTTTGTCTTCCTAAACACGAAGGGGGGCTTGGTATTAGATCGCTTGGTTCTTTTAATAATGCTTTGATTTCTTCTCATATTTGGAGCATTGTTTCGGGTAAGGAATCTCTTTGGGTTAAATGGATACATTTGTATAAGCTTAAGGAGCGCAACTTTTGGGATGTCCCGTGTCGTGGTAATATGACTTGGAGTTGGAGGAAGATTTTGCAGCTTCGGCCTCTTGTTCGAAGATTCATATGGTATAAATTAGGTAACGGATTAAAGGCTTCAGCATGGTTCGATTCGTGGTGCGACTTGAGCCCCTTGTCTCTTATTGTATCCTCTCGGGATATTCATCGAGCTGGCTTTTTTCCTGTTTCTAAGGTTAGTGATATTATTCATGGGCATGGTTGGGCGTGGCCCAATCAATGGGCTGTTCGTTATCCATCTCTTAATTCGATTACGGTTCCTCAATTGCTGAATAATGTGGATGATCGTTTAGTTTGGCGTAATAGTGATGGCAGTTTTAAGCAATTTTCGGTCTCTCTTGCTTGGAATTGTATTAGACCTCGGGGCTCTATTGTTGATTGGTCTCATGTGGTCTGGTTTTCCCACCGAATTCCAAGACATGCATTCCATACTTGGTTGGTGATTAAAAGAAGGCTTAAGACTCAAGATATGTTGACGCTTTTGGATGATAATAATAATCTTGTTTCTTTACTATGCCCGTTGTGTGAGTTGCAACCTGATTCTCATGAGCACCTATTTTTTGAGTGTTTATTCTCTTCTCAAGTTTGGAACTCTCTTAAGGTGTTTGCTGATCTTGGTGTTATGCCCTCGTCTTTGGATGCTATTATAACGTTTCTTACTATTAAGGCGAGATCTAGATCAGTTAGAAGTGTGGTTTCTAAGCTTTTGTTTGCTGCTACATCGTACGTTATTTGGCAAGAACGCAACAATAGGATTTTCAAGCAACAAAAGAGAACGGAAGCTCAAGTGGTTGATGTTATTCAGTCCACCATTCGAATGAAGCTTTTAACTTGTAGATTCAAAAGGACGGTGAAAGTGACTGATCTTGTGCGTGTGTGGAAGTTACCCTCATCTCTTATTCATACATGATGTCGCTTCCATTTTTGGTTATCAATTCACCTAGGGTGATGTGTTCTCCTAAAGAATTGGCTAGTCCTGAGCAAACGGCTATAGGTAAAGACATCTCAAATCCGTATATAGTTTCTGGTTTGCTAATAAATCAGATGGTTATCAAGAGTACCATAGCTTTTGAGCTTAAACTTTTGGCTAGTCCTGAGCAAACGGCTACAGGTAAAGACAGCTCAAATCCGTTTATAGTTTCTGGTTTGCTAATAAATCAGATGGTTATCAAGAGTACCATAGTTTTTGAACTTAATCTCTTGGCTAGTCCTGAGCAAACGGCTACAGGTAAAGACAACTCAAATCTGTTAATAGTTGCTGATTTGCTAATAAATCAGATGGTTATCAGGTGTACCATAGTTTTCGGGCTTAAACATTTGGCTACTCCAGTAGTGATTGCTATTGGTAAAGAGACATCAAATCCTTTAGTTTCGATGATTCACCTCTCTCAGGAGTTAATTCTCCTGAAAGTGATGAGAATAGTATGTAACGAATATGTTTTGATGTTCTATTGGTCTTTTGTTGCTGCTAAGTTATGGTGCGATGCAAGATGGTTCTATTATCGGATTTTCGATTCTTGGTTTTCTGCTATTGCTGGATGGAAGCTGGACGTTCATGGGATTCAAGTTTCTTCTTGGTTTTATTCCTAGTTACTTTGTATAGCTAGGTTTGTTGTGCTTTTGGTCTGTCATTAGCACAAGCATTTAGTTTGTAGTGGTTGTTCAAGCGTAGCTTGAGGATAATGTGGCATGTCAGCCACATTCCATTGTGCTTAATACGTTTTGTTGTATTAATATATTTTGCCAGGGTGAAACCCTTTTACCCAAAAAAAAAAAAGAAGAGCGGCGATCTTTATACTTGAATAGGAGATATATTGCTTTATCATGGATTTGTCTTGATTATTGAAGTTCTTTGTCGATTGGACCTGAAATGTATTTTCATGCAATTAAGTATCGAAAGTCCTTATAAATCATAAATATATAAGCATAAAAGCATAGATAACGCATATAGAAATATGTATAATTTGAGCGTTATCATTTCTCCCACACTTAAACCTTTGCTTGCCCTCTAGCAAATCTAAGAACAGAAACATTAAAAGGAAGTTCCTAAATGACAAAAAAAATAAAAAATTTAATGTTATGAAATTATCAAAAAATATTTTTGGTTTTTATAAGAAAGTCGCAAGGACTCCCACACGTAAGAGTTTGCTTGCCCTCAAGCAAATAGAAAAATAAGCTTTGCAAAAAGAACATTTTGAAAAATATTTTTGGATTTTTTAATATGTGAACACAGAGATGTTTGACAATACCCAATGACTCTGGAGTTAGGATAACATGACCAAACACCTCACGAATAAGGAAAAGTATAATTCACTCACACTCATTATTTATATGATCGAGAATATAAGGAAGTCACACTCTATTACTCAGACATGATTCATTAAGTTACCATATGCTTGTACAAGAAACAAAACTGCACCGACGTGGCGTAAGCACTAGGTATAAATATCAAAAGAGGACTTTTATTCGGGTTATAACGTTAGGCTAAGGGTTCATAAGGCTATGGATAAGGCATGGGAAATATTTACTGGAATTGGTTTTAAAAGAAAAATAAAAGTGTCAAAAAGTCTTAGAAACCCATGTTGCTCGTTACGACATGCCACAAACCCATGAATTATTCAACACCTCAAATTCATATCATACAATCAACAATTCTCCCACACTTAGTATAAGCGCACACCACAAAAAATACGAACCATGAAGTCTGCAGTATTGATGTATGTTGAATTGGCACAACACTTACAATGAGCGCGGACAAATCATTAATAAAAAACCATCCAATAGTAGCAAGTAACTAGCAACCAGCCAAATAGACTTTCGACAAAGGGTAAGGCTGGGCTAAAGGTTATATATTTTTGTATTTTTGTGGATGTAAGAAATGAAAAGATAGGCTATGAATGTTAAACTAGGGGTATCTAGCACTAAAAGTGAGTGCTACAGAAGGGTTTATATACGGGTGTTTAGCTAATCAGTGTAATTAGCTAAATAATATGTTAAATGGGAAGGCTATTTGGGTTAAATCCTAAGTTGCCTCTTTATCATATATAAATACCTATATCACACGAATGTGATCTCATTGCGGTCTCGTAATGATTTCAAGCACAAGTTCTAGAATCAAATAAATCACCGGCACACTCATAAACAAAGAAATCAAGCATAAAAGACATATGCCGATATAGGCTCAAAATCCTCACATTTTCATTGGTATAGGCTCGTAATGATTTCAAGCACAAGTTCTAGAATTAAATAAATCACCGGCACACTCATAAAAAAAGAAATCAAGCATAAAAGACATATGCCGATATAGGCTCGAAATCCTCACATTTTCCGTGGTAATGGCTATAAATGCGCAAGTAATGTCATCGATCCCGAGTCGGATCTGCTCTATCAATCGGGACACATCTCTGAATTCAAAACTTTATTTATTTACTAAGTTTTACTCTAATATATTACCCTAAGTGGCAAAAAAAAGTTTTTTTTTAATAGATAAGCTAAATGGGCAAACAACAATTTAAAAAACAAATAAATAAATAAATAAATAAATAATGAGTCTCGTGTTTCAAATTCATTTCCCTCCCACACTTAAGATAAGCAATATGCGTAATTAGAAAGATTAAGGGCGCGTTTGGTATAGGATACATTTTTTTTTAAATATATATTTACTTATTCTAATATAATATCTCAATTCAAATATAAACAATTATATTATTTAAACATTTTTTTTTAATTTTCTCTATCCTTCCTTTCTTTCAAACCTTTCCCAAATTCGAATCCAATTCCAACCAAACGCACCCTAAACTTAAAGGCAGGATAAATAGGAAAAATTTGGTTGAATTCTGAAAGATAGAATGTTGAGCAGAACGCCATCATAAGCATGTGAACTTGAACCAACAAACATAATATAACGATCCAAAAGTATCAGCTTCCCAAGTGTTAAGCAAACCATCCGACCGACCTCCACTTATTTATTTAATCTGCAAAATAAATAAAACTACAAAGAAAAAGTGTAAAATGATAAAGCACACTTTCGTAGGCACCACGGTTGCATTTAGCATATGCAACAAGCATTTAATACTCTTATTTAAGATTCTTTTATGATTCGGTTCAAATATGAGTGACCTTTTTCTAAACATCCAGGATATGGGATTTTTGGTATATACTCCACAAGTGATGGAGATTCTTTTGATCTGACCACGTAATATTCTTTATATGTCTTTTTAATTGATTGATCTTTTTCAATTTTATCTTTAACGATGATAGGAGGTGGTGGATCTTTCTGGATTTTCAGAGGGTTATCGGACTTTCCACTCATGGTGAATACGACATTCACTTGCTCAAGGTGGTGAGCGGGAGGTGGTGTGTCAGTCCTACTGCTTTGATAGAAAGAGACGTGGTTTTGAGATTTCGACAACTCGTCTATTTTTCGTTCCAAATTTTTAAATATAGTTTGATAATTCTTTTCATTTTGCTTCATTTTTAAATTCAGGTCATTGATTAAGTTCCTGACAAACATGTTTGAAATTCTTTGACCATCTAAGAATTTATTGATTGACTTTTCGAGATCAGTTTCAGATTGAGGTTGATCTTGTTTGACGGTTTTTCCTGAAGATAGAGGTTTTGGGTTAGGCTTAGATTTTTTTGGTGGAACCCCGATGGGTTTATAAAATGGATGTTCAAACATATTATCGTGAACAGTTCTCCTGCTACCGTATGATCTTATGAAATCATCCAAATCTCTTTTTACCTCGTAGTTCAATTTAGTGAGCGTTTTTTCAGAATTATTATTCGATTGAGGTTGTTCATAATGGGATAGGCGAGAATACTGATCATGAGAATTTTGATTTTCAAGTTGGATGTAACTCGCTTCATGACGTTCACACATCGGCGTGTCATTGTTCATGCAGGTTTTAGAATCATGATCACATCTGCAGTTGTTACGTATTTCTTGGAGTTCTTTTAGGCTCTGAAAATGAGAATCCATTTTTCGTTCAAGAGCCTCCAATTTCTCCCTCAATAGGGAATTATCATCAATGCTACGTCCATCGGCGAAAGCAACAACTTGTCGATGATGTTTGTTTTGAGATTTGTTGGACCAGTCAAGTTGGAAAAGGACTTTGTCCTCAAGGAGCTGAAAAGCTTGATTTGGAGTTTTGTAGAGGAAGATTCCTCCGGCTACTCCATCAAGAATTCCTTGAGTGGGTTCATCTAGACCATGATAGAATATTTGGATAATAGCTTTTTTGGTCAGACCATGTGTTAGATTTATGAACATAAATTAATAGTTGTGTGTTAGGATCGAACTCGAGATCACTGGATTGCACACTTTACGTATGAAAAGTAAATGGATAATAATTATATATAAATGTTATATTAATTATTAGAACATAAACACTTAACGATCGTTAACATTTAACGGAAAAGGCTAACGACCGTTAGATGAATAAAAGGAAAGGGACTATAGATGAAAATTGCAATGTCAAGAAGGCTCTAGAACCCCTTGTGGGTTGCATGGGCCGATCGGCCAAAGGGATCCCACATCCCTTGGTGTGTCTTTTACTCCAAGTTTTCTATCCTATATAACACACAAGGATTCATGGTTTTCTCACAACTTGAACACATAATCTTGGGTGTGTTTTTCTCTCCTCTTCTCCTAGAAAAATTTCGACACCCCATTAAAGTTTAAGGGAGTCAAAACTTTGTGATTCTCTAGTGTTTGTGTTTGTTTTACTTGCATAAACATTTACTTGAAGTAGTACATGTGTACAAGATCGTGATTCAAACACATCATTGTTTGTTTCTTGGATTTATTCTTTGAATCCACATAAACCCTAATTAGGGTTCTTGAGTTGAAGATTTGCATCATTTGATTCTTGTTCGGGCTAGAATCACTACGGTATATTTACTATTTATATTGATTAATTAATTACATATTATATGGTCTTGTTATAATTGCTTCCGCTATGCTTACTTGATGTTATTGGTTTATTTATATGCATGTCATGATATTATAATTCCAACAGTGGCATCATGAGCCGTTATAATGTGTAATTAATTATTGAAACGCATAAAAATTGAATTTTGATTCGTTTAATTACATTTTTCTAGGGTTTTCATTATCTTAACCGTAATTTTTTTTAATGGGTCGATTTCCCCAATTTATTTTTTAGGGTTTTGATTTTGATTTTTAATATGATTAGAAACCCTAGGATGTCATATAATTGGTTATGCGTTTTAGTAAACGATCTTGGTGCAATATGTTAATTGTTAAGCATAATCCATGAAAAATGCATGTTTGCATGGATTTAATTGTGTGAGGATTTACATAGTTTAAATTGTATATATTAATTAAATGTTAAGTTATATCAAAACATGTAAATTTATTAATAGATGAAGAAGTGGGGAAGACTCCAATATTAAGTAATCAATTACGTGCTCTGTGGTGTTTATTTAATTTTGGCTTACACAATCGATTTATTGATGTATGTGGATCTTTTTCCTTTTAAGTAGAAAGCCCTAATTGAATAAATGTGTTATACACCTAGATTGATTATTAATAGGACTATTGGATAAAATTTTCATGTGACTACATATTTATACATATTTAATTGTTATGTTATGTATATGTTTATTTGGTTGTTTTATTTTTTATTATGTATTACTTGTTTTTTGTTTATTATTATGTGAGACATGTTTATAAACGAAAAAGGGTAATTTTGAATTGAAAAATAATATGGACTAAATAAATGGCGAAATTGTTTTGGGTTTAAGAGTTTAAATTTTAAAGGATTGGTTGATTGATGTTTTTGTACATAGTGTGCGAAAGGCGGACCAAAAGTCGCCATACAATGTGCTTGTAGAGAGGGATTTTTAAAGACCATGCACCTACCGGTTCTCTACAACCACTTGTGTGCCGATCTAGACTTACATATATCACTATATTACGTACACTGTCATCTTAAGGGTGAATTCACCACAATTCCACAATGATTATCCGAAACACTAAGCCTTAGGGCTTATGCAAAAGTACGATATAAGTGGACGATAATTGTTGGTAATTCTTTAATTGGTGAACCCGATACCTCAATCAAAACCTTTCTATTTTAATCTTAGTGAATTGGTAATAAAATTGTTTTATAAAACCAATGTTACGAAGTTGTATGCATGCTTCTTCATACATTATTTTGATCATATGTCAAAATTTATACCCTTATAAAATTAAGTCAAATGCCATCTAATTAAGAGCACTTGAAGTTGTAGTTTGCGTCATGTGAGAGCTTGGCTAGATTGCAATGGAGAGGTAAATTTCATAATTTCATTGCAAGCAGATCAACTGATGTAATGGATTTATGAGTTTGCAGTTTTTAAGTTAGACGACTTAAATTGAGTAGGAAGTGAGAGCTTGGACTCAAAGCATTAGATGGGGATGAAACATGCTTACTTTGCAAAAGTTTTGTGAAAGTAAATCCCATAATGATCTAGGAATTGCAATATGATATTGGCAATTATTTTTCGACAATTACCTTGTTGAATACTATCATTACTAGCAGATCAACTGATGTAATGGTACTATGTCAATTTGGATCCTTGCTTTAAGAAAATACTATGGTTTATATGAATATATTTACCAATGGGTATTTTATTTTCTTAAAGACCTAATTATCGAAAATACTGAAATTGAATTTTGTAATTCATTTTAATGTATTAATGCAACGTTCAAGCCGTAAACGCACTTTGGGCTTTGGTAAATTGATCTCGTTCTATTTTCAAACAAATGTTTGATTAAGAATAATTTACTTAAAAGACAAAAAAGGTCTCCTTTCTATGAAAGAAGAGTGAGATACAATCCTATTTCTTTTCATGAATGAAAAGGATAATAGGAATATTAGATATGTCTAAATTCTAATATAACTCATAGCAAATTTTTAATAGTTAAGAAAATTGCGAATATTTTCCATAAGGATTTCATCATCCTCATTCGGTGATTAAATTCTTAGTAACAAATATGATATTTGGTTAACAGAAAATTATGTATGACATTTTATGAGTTATTATAATTAGAGGCTAGACTAATAACCGCAAAATGTTTAAAAACAAACTAGTTGTTTTGACTATTTTAAAGGTGCTACATATATTGTAGGATGGTAGACCTATTAAGGAAGAAATTGCATGCCAATTTTTCAAGTTGACAGCATTTGGTGGATAGTCCATCATTTACATAGTAGGATACACTCTTTAGTGCATAAGTAATTGTTACGTATGGACATTCAAAGGTGTAGGAAAGTTAAAAGCACACTATTTTCTTTCAATGGATATGAAACATTTACAATATTATCAAATTCAGTGGGAGTATTGTGTACTTATTACTGAATAAGGAATTATTGTAATGATCTTTAATTCAGTGGGAGTTACAAGCTTTGACATCTTGGTAACTAAAGATAATTACTTTCCAAGTGTAGACACTCATACTTTTAAGGATAGTCTTGTACATTTTCCTTACTAGATATTGTTGTTCTATAACTACTTGTTATGCTAAAATCTATGACACAATCATATTAATCACATAAAAAAATGCATGGCGTGTTGTTTATCAACTATATGAGGTTGTTCCATGCACAAGTGAGAGAAATGTTATCATTAATGTGTGCAAGAAACAACTCATAAAGATATAATTTAATGAATTATTTTGACTGTAAGGTAAGAGAATAACGGTCTAATATGAATTATACTAATCTAATTCAAGAAACACTTGGTGTTACAATTTATGTTATGTGAGAACTTAGCTAGATTGCAACAACAAGGTGAATTTCATATTTTCATTACTAGCAGATCAACTGATGTAATGGAACTATGAGAATTTGCAGTTTCTAAATTAGATACCTATTAGAACATGTGTCAATATGATATCAAGACTACTTTAATTTATATATTTATGAATTCATGGAATGACATAAATTATTAAAGTAATCTAATGCTACTTCAATCTAAATATTTATGTGTTCTTGGAATGACATAAATAAATGAAGAAATAATGTTGTTTACATTATTGTGAAGTAATAAATTAACTTGAAATTACTATTGAAACCAAAAGATGGTGCTCATAATTACTTTAGTTAAACATGTTTATGTTTCATTGTAAAGATATAAACATAAAGTCTTTTAATTGTTACAAGACTTATAATAAAGTAAGACGTTATCTTTAATTAAGACATATATATATATATATATATATATATATATATATATATATATATATATATATATATATATATATATATATATATATATATATATATATATATATATATATATATATATGAAGTCATTGAATTATTAAATGACTTATAACGTATAGTGGGATTATAACAGTTTATGTTTTCTTGAAGGGACATGGACATGAAGTGACTTTGTAAAAGTACTTGTGTTATAAAGCATGTAATTGGCTTGAAAAAAAATTATTATACCATTAAAATGAATTAGTTGGTAAATAGACAAGCCAAGAGGAATATGGTTATCTTAAATATTACTAGATTGTCTTACAATATTAATACTAATGAAATATCAAATGTTTATGGTATGTTCAGTTAGGAAAATCAAACTCTTGTTATATTGTTTGATTAAAGATAACTATGATTTCTTTTCTTCAAAAAGTTATCAAGGTTAGAATATTGAGTATGGCTTGGACATACTTAATAAAACAACAATCTAGAAGATTAATAAGATATTATCATATGATGGAATGTGATTAATGTGATGAATCACATTAAGTCTTAAATTGAAGTTCCAAATTTGTTTAACTGCTTATGAAGAGGTTATTAACAAAGTAAAGTCAGGAACTGTCAATAAGTATTTGTAATATCCCGAAAGAGAACATTGTATTGTTGCTTTATTTGCTAAGTATTTAAAGATAGTCTTTAAATTACTAAAAGCAAGTGGGAGTTTTGATCTTTAAAAGATAAAATTACAATATACATAATCTTCTAAAATACACTAGTAAATATCATAATAAAGTTTGACATTTAAATGTTAAATCTCAAGATGATGGAATTATCATTAATAGAATAGCAATATATCTCAGATATTTGAATAATATGCTGAGAACTATGATTTACAGAATTATTGTAAAACCTGATAATCATTATGATACATTACCAAATATGAAATTGGGTAAAGTATACATGATATGAATGATTAAGATGCTGTCCATAAAGATAATCAATTTTAGAAATGTGGTTTATCTTAATAGTTAGACTAGAAAATAAAGATGTGTTTTTTCAAAGATAAAGTAACCTTGTGGTTTAAATCTTTGTATAGAAATCATATGGACAATACTGTGCACGTATTTAATGCATGTCTTATTACAAGATTATTAATCACATTTAAGCAATTAACTGTGATAGAATATTCTTTTCTAAATACATTAAATATATAAAGATTATGATTGTCATATTTATGAAATTGACAAAGGAATATCAAAACTCTTTCTTGAGTGATTACTTGAGCGAGGACGATAAGTAATCAAAAGGAGTTTATGAATTCAAATAAATGCAATAATCCATGGATGGATAAATGCATGCATCTAGAAGATTACTCTTATGTTTAATTATTAAATTCATGTTTTGATTTATAATTGAAATAAGATAATTTCTAAGTATTCCTAAAATCTAGTGGGAGTATTATGTTTAAATTCTAAATCGTATATGTTGTAAAATATATAAAAATTAACATTCCATATAAGTTAAAAGTTAAGTCTTAGTTTGGAATGAAACTTGAAAGATTTAGAAAATAAGACATACAACCTTGGAATGAATGTTTATTGTTGAAACATGTGTGGTAAATGAATCTAATATAACATGATATATCATTTAGAATGTCTAAATGGTTATGAATAACATGAATAAAATCTAAGTATGACTCAAATATTTTTCATGAACATCATGTTTGTTGTATCATGCTTGATTACAAGATGATTTGGCAATATTAATCTCTAAGTAAAAGGTAATTAGATAACTTGTGTAATATTCTAAAAGAATATGTTTGATAATAGAATCACATCCTTAGTCTGGAATAGCTTCCAAATTCTATAGATGAACAATTGGTCAATTGTTGTGCAAATTGTCATAGCCAACAAACTTGAAAGTTTGAAGGGCATCAAACATTACACAATAGATATTAATGTTTACGAGAAGTTTTAATAGCATATTGTTGTTGCATACAATGATGCTAATGAAATTGAGACGACACTCAATACTAGTTATGGTAAGGATTTCATCCTTGGCTATATGTACTAGTTGTGCTTTATAAGATCATAGTTGCATTATACATTAAGAGAATAAGAATACTTCAAACTTTAAAATGTTTAGAAGTTTGATTATCATAAATTGGTGGTTAAGGATATCACACATTTTATGAAAAATTATATGGCATTATGAAAATAGTTGAGTATGCACATATAAGAACTTCAATAGTTGAATTCTTGAAATAAGTATTCATAAAATTCCAATAGATCAAAGTTGGATGATTTATGCCTTGTCAACAAGTATGAATGTCATTACTTGAGACATAATTCATCAACAAGAGTTATCATGCATTGATCTATTTAGTATTTGGATAAGGGATGTTAAACAATTATTATAAATGTAAATACATGGTATGTTTAATTTATAATATATTGTATCGTATATTTGTATGTTTAATCCATGAATACATGTTATTCTTAAATTGTCCGTTGTCAGTTAATAATATGGGAATATTATTAAATCAAGACAAATCTGAAGGTTGGTATAATATACTTAAAAGTATATTGATGCGTAGTCATGCCATTTCAGATGATATTTAATGATACCGAATATAGGACTTATCCCAACTACATGATGTTACTTTATGGATTTTGTTATTAAGTAAATCATGAGAAGTTATCCTCAGACTTGAGATGCAAGATAAATGTCATAAATGTAGTACATTTTTGTGGAACAACTTAATGCTATACGTAACTGGTAGTCATAAGGGTTGTTTTCGGAAGTGTTACAAAGTTTGTGGGTTTTGCTTGTAGTCAAGATAGAATTTGTTCCTTCAAAATTATTTTGGAGTTTAATACTGCTGGGCCCCTCGGAGGGTTGGTGAGATGTATGTGTGGCCGCACCCAAGATCTTCCCTGAATATGTATGTTCAAAAGATTTGGTAATCTTGATCAATCACAAACAACGAGAAACATAATCGTTGATTAAGGAATGACTTTAATCCATATCCTTATTAATGTGGTATTAGAAACAAAAGGATAATAATAATGAGAAATCATTAAAAGGTTTTTCCAGGAGCCTTACTCGAGATCGTACTAGAGGCATCGGCGTATTGCAAGACGCTAACCGATGTGATCACACTATTAAGATATGTCCAAGTGGGGGCTGTTAGATTTATGAACATAAATTAATAGTTGTGTGTTAGGATCGAAATCAAGATCACGGGATTGCACACTTTACGTATGAAAAGTAAATGGATAATAATTATATATAAATGTTATATTAATTATTAGAACATAAACACTTAATGATCGTTAACATTTAGCGGAAACGGCTAATGACCGTTAGACGAATAAAAGGAAAGGGACTATAGATGAAAATTGGAATGTCAAGAAGGCTCTAGAACCCCTTGTGGTTTGCATGGGCCGATCGGCCAAAGGGATCTCACATCCCTTGGTGTGTCTTTTACTCCAAGTTTTCTATCCTATATAAACACACAAGGATTCATGGTTTTCTCACAACTTGAACACATAATCTGGTGTGTGTTTTTCTCTCCTCTTCTCCTAGCAAAATTTTGACACCCCATTAAAGTTTAAGGGAGTCGAAACTTTGTGATTCTCTAGTGTTTGTGTTTGTTTAACTTGCATAAACGTTTACTTGAAGTAGTACATGTGTACAAGATCGTAATTCAAACACATCATTGTTTGTTTCTTGGATTTATTCTTTGAACCACATAAACCCTAATTAGGGTTCTTGAGTTGAAGATTTGCATCATTTGATTCTTGTTCGGGCTAGAATCACTACGATATGTTTACTATTTATATTTGATTAATTAATTACATATTATATGGTCTTGTTATAATTGCTTCCGCTATGCTTACTTGATGTTATTGGTTTATTTATATGCATGTCATGATATTATAATTCCAACACCTTGTCCATGACATTTTTGAAGCATGTTCTTAAGTCGTAACCAGGATTCGGTTAGACTTTCACATAAGTTTTGAGAAAATTTCCTGATTTCGAGTAAAAGACTTTCAAATAACGAAGGTGGAAAGAATTTTCTTATAAAAGCTCTTATCATTTGATCCCACGATGTAATTGACGTTTCATTAAGTTCATTAAACCAGATTTTAGCTTCGTCGCATAAGGAGAAAGGAAACAACAAAAGTTTGACAGCTTCACTTTGAGTTTCACCATATTTGAACATGTCGCAGATTGCGAGAAATTCACAGATGTGGTCGTGCAGATCGGCCCGCAAATGACCATCGAATTTATTTTCAAGAATCATTTTCAAGTGGGTACCCTTGATAACAAGGTTTACATCAACATCGGGTCGAACAATGGCAGAATCAGGAGTTGGTGTCACAATCTTAGTTCTTTCCCACATGGGTTGATCATCGGGATCGAGAATTATTATTTGTTGGGGTGGTGAATCGGGTTTGGATACGATATCCTCTTTAGATAATTTGGATTCAACGTTTAAGACTATAATTTTATCAGCGGAAGGATATTCGATAGAAGATTTGAGTTACTCGAACTGAGCAACTTCTTTTTGTGACTTTTTAAGTTTACACATTTTCTTTTACAGATGTTTATTTAATTTAGATATTGGGTTTATACAAACTTTAAACAACTTTCAAAAAGACTTTTTTTTAATAAAAATAATTAAGTTCTAAAATGAAATATGTTTAAAAGAAAGAAAACAATTTTTATCTAGATATATATTTTTATACATATATTCCTATATATTTATATTTTTTAGATATATTTTTATTTTTATTATATATATAAAAAATAAGGATAAATGGATAAAATATTATTTTTGGTTCAGATAGGCAGGTGCGGCGCGCTTGAGTTCAAGTGCGGCGGCTATCTGGGTTTTGCATGAGAGAGCGGCGTACTTAAGGAAAAGAACGCCGATTTTCTGGATTTTTATGTTTTTTATTTTTATATTTTTGCAGTTTATAATGGAAAGGAAATAAACGTAAATAAGCACAATAAGCATATAAAACAGAAATGACAAACAAGCAAAATTAAAAACTAACAAAATAGATAACTGATAACAAATTAAAATGCAAACAAAATATGAAAACAAGCTAACAAGCAAAAGGGAATTTGAAGAACGAAATCACATAAGCAATCTCAGAGCCTCAAGTAAGTACTTAAGCCAGTTTATATACAGAGATTTTATGAAGTTTTGAAAATTTTTTATTTCTGATTCACAATGTGTGGCGACTTTTGATGTAAAGACCGCCGTGCTTTTTAGATTTTGTAACAAAAAAGTAAGAAAGTTTCACGACACCGGCGTACTTAGTCAAAAGTACGGCAATTACGCGTTTTGAAAGTAAACGTTTTATTAAAATTTTCCAGATGTGTGGCGGTCTTGGTGTAAAAACCTGCGTACTTGCAGACTCAGAAGCACAAATTTTTATATTTTGGGTCGATTAAGAACACGTTTAAGCAAATAAAAAGCACAAACAAGCAAACAAACTGATAATAACTAAACAATTACCCGGCAGCGGCGCCAAAAACTTTGATGCGTGTCGAAAGCTTTAAATATATAATGCTAGAAATACTGATTAATCGACTAAAGACACAACACGGGCAGTGATACATGGGGATCGCACCAGGCTTTACCTCTCAAGGGATCTCGAGAAGCTTACAACCCCCACCAGGCAGAGTACCTGATCGTTGTAGTATAGTATAGTGACAAGTACCGGGGGATTGATCGTTCAGCTAGGAATAGTGTCGCTAGGATTAGAAAACCTAATTACTAGTGCTAAAGATGAGAGATGATTATTTTTGTGTTTTTATATTTTTTTTAGAAAGCAAAGTAAAATCTCGGGTTTGAAGGATTTGGGCGGAATTAGTTGCTAGTCAACTAACCCAATACTAAAGATGCAATCAAAATAAAATACTAGAAATGAAAATAAAACTAAATTATACTAAGGTTGTGAGCAATAAGTGGAGAAGTTGTGTTTACTTGGATTTCACTACTCCCTAGATATCTTTTACACGTTAATTACTTGTTATAATTGCGTGGATGACGGATTGTATTCCTTAATACCATTCATGGGGTAGCGCACTTAACTCTCCAATCCTGAGTGCCTACTTCACTCCTATGTCGAGCCGGCTAAGAAGCTCCTAACATGGGATCATTAGAATTTACTCATGCATTAGATACAACCAATAAAACCTAGTGCCCATCGGTTCATGTTTCCTAAGACGTTCAAGCATGTTACCATATGGAGATCTGCCAGTTTTCTTAAGCCTAACATTGAAATCATTCATCCAATACAACCATAAACAAGTAATCAACACATAATTAACATCTAGGTTTCATTAGATCCAAGCAAACACAAGAGAGATCTAGCCTAGCATAGTAGAATTAAGACAAGAACAAGATATAGACAACCAACACATAGACATATTGATTGAATTAAAAGAACACTTATCTCAATTACACTTGTAAGGTTTCAAGGGCTGAAAACCCTTGAAAAACCTGTAAAAATCGTATTAGGTTCGGCCTTAGGGTTTCTCCAAAACTTCATCTCTTAATGTGTGAAAATTAGAAAACTATATATAGGAAATAGGGTCTGACGGCGTCAAGACCAAATTGGTGACGCCGTCATCTCGCCGCCAAAAGAATTCTCGGACTGCCTTGATCTACATCTGACGCCGTCATGTTATAACTTTTTCCAGGCCGTCACGCATTTTACTCTTGACGCTCTTCCTTGTGACGCCGTCATTTCTGTACTGGGTCGTCATGGAAATTACTCTTGACGCCGTCAGGAAGTTACTCTTGACGCCGTCACCTACTGTTTCCAGCTTGAAAAATTGAGACTTTGCCGTTTTCTTCACTTTTATGCTCCAAAAACGTCCAAAATGCCTTCTTTTCCAGATTTCACTCCCAAAGTACCTAAAATCACAAAAGGAACGATTTAGGGCAATATTTTATCAAATAAATTCAATTCCGGGCTTAAATGACCCCCTAAAAGTGGTTCATTTTTCGCCTCATCATATACCTTTACACTTGAGATTTGCTTGTCCTCAAGCAAATGCGCTTTTATTCTAGTCAAAATACAAGTTAGAGGTCATTTAACACTAATATAAAAGTAATTATAACAAATAATCGTTCCACTAAAGACGAAAGACAAGCACGGAGGTCATACACTAGCACCTCACAAATAGTGTTTAGATACTCACATCTCTCGGTTGTAATAAAGTATAAATTACAATATGGAAACGGAAGATATCTCTCACTACCTGTCATAGCAAAATAGATTACCATAGGCTTGGGAAATGATCAAACCTCCACCACATGGCGTAAGCACCTAGGATAAACTATCAAAGTGGTCTTTTAAATGGTTGTAATGTTAGGTGCAGGGATATGAAATACACGGTTTTGTTGGATAAAGGCAGTTTTGACTGGTGGCGAGCTAACAATCTTGGTCAATTACATGTACAATATAGCGTTGCTAAGCCAAGACTAGACTCGACTTAAGCTATCAAATGAAAAATAACAAAAACATAAAATAAACATAGAATAAAAAGGGATGGTAGTCCGTATGTTTTTTCTCTTTTTTTTTTTTTTTTTTTTTTTTTTTTTTTTTTTTTTGCATACTCTCTTACCCTACCATCCAAAATAATACATCATAGGGAATGGAAATTCCCTTTACACTTGAATCTTTACATACTTCACAATAAACTATTCTAATGACTCGAATTAAGAAAATCAAAACACTTGGAGCACTTTTAAGATTAACGTACATATGGGGGTAATATATGATGTTCTTCCCCATTACTCCATAAAATAAGTACTTACCCATGAGTCCCAATCGTCCCAAAACAATATGTACAAGGATATGACTCGACTTAGCAACCATGTAATCAATTAGATAGTTAACTTAGGGTTTAACAAATAACAATAATGCACTAAAAATGAGCGCATACACGGAAGGCTAAGGCGATTTGGTTGTACATTTAAGTGGGGTGTAACAAATTCTTCCTTTAAGTAAGATGCTTAAAGTTAGAAACGAAAAGATAGGCTCGGAGGGGTGTACTAGGGGTTTCGTGTACTAAAAAAGAGTACAACGCTAAGGGTGTGGGAAAAATTAGTTGACTTAAGTAGCCAAGTAATATGACTTAAATGGTCAAGTAATTATAATACGGGTTTAACACAAGGGTGACCCTAATGCTTCTTATCATGTAGTAAATCCTACCACACGAATGTAGTCTCAATAGCGGTCTCGGGATGCATCACTAACGCAAGTTCTAGATTCTAAATGCTACCGGTACACTCATAAGCACTAATAGTAAATGCTTTTCCTATCAAATCTAAAGGCGAACCTCACATATTTGGGTGGAAAATTTTTCTGAATAGTACGGTTTTGTGCTAGTCATACAATCTCCTATCCATGAGACGCTTGCTATGGCTAAAGTTTCACTCCTAAATATTGTAAAAAATTTTAAATTTGGCGCTAAAATTACACTAACAAGTATTTCTCATAGTTTTATTACACACCTACCATCAAATAAAGTAAACTCAAGCGAAAGTGTATTTGTAAGGTATCATCATTTTACCCTCCCCTTACACTTAAGATGAACATTGTCCCCAATGTTCAAGTAAAGAATTTAAAAGTGAAATAAGTAAAAAGAATGAAATCAAATACTCCCCTGATTCGCTCGGTATTGATAATTAGGTGGCCAGGTCAAATCTTCCTCCAAGAAAATGAACAATCAAAGCTTCCCTTCCAGAATATAAATCATCTTCTTGTCATACATAACCTGTAAATCCTGAGAAAACAAACAAGACAACCTCGCATAAAATCGGCGGCATCCTACATAAGTTTCTAAATCCTAGAAAACAAGATAAGATATAATGCTTGTGGAATGAAGTTTGCAGATTTCCTGGAGATTATAAAACTTAATAATTCAACAAAAACTTTAATATTCCGTTAGAAAAACAAAACCGGTAAAATTTCCAGATTTTTACACGTGACGCCGTCAAGAGCAAGCTCGTGACGCCGTCAGCATTGACCTGCAGAAATTCTTGTGTTAAGTTTCCAGAAAATTTCTGGAAAAACTTGGTCCTACTTCCTGGAAAATCCTGCAAAACTTCATTATGACTCAATACAAGCATTTGACTCTAACAAATACGAATACACATGTTCATTTAATATTGTGGAGAATCATGATCGGTTTGTTTCTTAAAAACATATTTGGGGTTTCCCCTTACACTTATCTTTTGCAAAAATACCTTTAGGTGGAGTTAAAACTAAGCCAAAACAACAAAGTAAAGTATTTCCACTATTTAGTTTAGAAACATGATCTACCAACAATAAAAATAAAACATGCATACGGAAACAAATAAAATCAAACAAACAAACAAACAAATAAAGCTTGGGTTGCCTCCCAATAAGCGCTTGTTTTTGTTCGAGTCACGAGCCTGACTCTACCCTTATTTAATGGAAATAGGGGAGGTTTTCCCTACACTTAGGATTAAGTGCGGGTGGAAGTAGCGATACACACCCTTAGGGTGGAAATATGCCACGTGAGGAAAGAGTGGTGGATGAATTATATGCTCAAAGGGTTGTGCTCCTATCATCATAACCTTACCTAATTCAATCGGGTTAATGGGTGGATTAAGATTTTCTCCTAGAAAGGGATCATTTTCAATCAACTTCAAGAGACTACTATTTGGGGATCCGTCTTGACCTAATAAACCCGGTTTAAACCCATAATGTTTCTTGTGATCAATCATAAATGAGTGATGTAAGCATGTAAGGTCATTTTCCACTCCTGTGTCAGCTTCCTCTCTACAAGGCTTAGAGTTCACTACCTTTATCCTAAGACTACCCGGACTACATGGTTTGATGGGTGGATCGGAACCTATTTTAATTCCTTTCATCCAAGGATGGAAGACTAGGTAACGGTTTTGGCTGAGGCTCCGGTTCATCAAAACTAGGAACTTCCCTAGAACTAAGAGTAAGGTTATCATTACAAGTATTCAAACCTATATCCTCTAGTGGTGCTTGGTCCAAGGGTTCTACCTCTATCGGGATTCCTAAAGTTTCCTCTACTTCTTCCGGGTAAGTCACGGGCGGTGCGTGTGCCTCAAGTGATGGTAGGACTTGTGGGTTACTTAATGGGCTTGGGTTTTCTACTATCTCTTCCATCACATCAATATCACCTATGTGTGCATCTTGTATTATGGTAGTGCCTAACCATCACATGCAACTAGGTGGCTCGACTCTAATCTTTTTATCCCCAAGCAAACTTTTTTCATGATCCTGGAAATTTATATTCAATTGACTTGTACTAACGTTTGTTGGGTTGTCTACCCTATAATAATATTGGGCACAATCTTCTATGGCATCCCATGCTTCTTCAGTACTTAATTCCCTAAAGTCCCCATTGGCAAAATCCTCAATGCGCATTTGGTCATATTGGCCAACACGATAGTAAAAGGTTCGGGTTAGGGATGCAAAAGCGAAACTATGATGAGGGAATTTTCGGATTAAATTTCTAAAACGAGTCCATGCATCATATATGGGTTCATGTCGATATTGTTTGAAATTTGAGATGTCAATAGGGTAGAATGGCCTTTGTGGTTGGTGGTATGGTGGATTCGCGTACTCCATAATGGTGAATGGAAGAGTCAATGGAAATTACGAACAAACACACAAAGAAAAAGATAGACTAAAGAGAACCTAAAAATTAAAAAATAAAATCTTACTAGAACGGAATCCAGCAAGTAGACCTAATAAAAAGAAATCCTAACCTAGACAATAACTATTCCCCGGCAACGGCGCCAAAAACTTGATACGTGGGGATCGCACCAGGCTTTACCACTCAAAGGATCTCGAGAAGCTTACAACCCCCACCAGGCAGTGTACCTGATCGTTGTAGTATAGTATAGTGACAAGTACCGGGGGATTGATCGTTCAGCTAGGAATAGTGTCGCTAGGATTAGAAAACCTAATTACTAGTGCTAAAGATGAGAGATGATTATTTTTGTGTTTTTATATTTTTTTTAGAAAGCAAAGTAAAATCTCGGGTTTGAAGGATTTGGGCGGAATTAGTTGATAGTCAACTAACCCAATACTAAAGATGCAATCAAAATAAAATACTAGAAATGAAAAAAAAACTAAATTATACTAAGGTTGTGAGGAATAAGTGGAGAAGTTGTGTTTACTTGGATTTCACTACTCCCTATATATCTTTTACACGTTAATTACTTGTTATAGTTGCGTGGATGACGGATTGTATTCCTTAATACCATTCATGGGGTAGCGCACTTAACTCCCCAATCCTATGAGTGCCTACTTCACTCCAATGTCGAGCCGGCTAAGAAGCTCCTAACATGGGATCATTAGAATTTACTCATGCATTAAATGCAACCAATAAAACCTAGTGCCCATCGGTTCATGTTTCCTAAGACGTTTAAGCATGTTACCATATGGAGATCTGCCAGTTTTCTTAAGCCTAACATTGAAATCATTCGTCCAATACAACCATAAACAAGTAATCAACACATAATTAACATCTAGGTTTCATTAGATCCAAGCAAACACAAGAGAGATCTAGCCTAGCATAGTAGAATTAAGACAAGAACAAGATATAGACAACCAACACATAGACAAATTGATTGAATTAAAAGAACACGTATCTCAATTACACTTGTAAGGTTTCAAGGGCTGAAAACCCTTGAAAAACCTGTAAAAATCGTATTAGGTTTCTCCAAAACTTCCTCTCTTAATGTGTGAAAATTAGAAAACTATATATAGGAAATAGGGTCTGACGGCGTCAAGACCAAATTGGTGACGCCGTCATCTCGCCGCCAAAAGAATTATCGGACTGCCTTGATCTACATCTGATGCCGTCACGTTATAACTTTTTCCAGGCCATCACGCATTTTACTCTTGACGCTCTTCCTTGTGACGCCGTCATTTCTGTATTGGGTCGTCATGGAAATTACTCTTGACGCCGTCAGGAAGTTACTCTTGACGCCATCACCTACTGTTTCCAGCTTGGAAAATTGAGACTTTGCCGTTTTCTTCACTTTTATGCTCCAAAAACGTCCAAAATGCCTTCTTTTCCATATTTCACTCCCAAAGTACCTAAAATCACAAAAGGAACGATTTAGGGCAATATTTGATTAAAGAAATTCAATTCCGGGCTTAAATGACCCCCTAAAAGTGGTTCATTTTTTGCCTCATCAGGCAGTGTACCGTTTCGGGTGCAATATAGTCTAAGGTAAGTCCAGGTCGTCCCAATAGAAAACTAGTTCTCTCAGAATGTTCACAAAGGTGTTAAGGTCAATATGATTGTCACTTATCAATTTAACCAAACGTGTGTAAAGCAAAGCAAGGTATGAAACAAGCATGATCCACATAACCAAAATAAGTAACAAATGACATAATCGAACGAGATTCCAACATCACAAACATTATAAATTCAGAAACTTATCTATACTACTTTATAATGCATTTAGGACATTCTAATTATAGAAGTCTTAAAAAAATTAAGACAAAAAGCATTTCTTGTTATGGAAGGATTTCAAAAATTGATCAATACTTGTAACCTCAAATGTTGTAACCTTCGCATTGATGATCAAATAAGTGATTTGATGGGAAATAAATGTGTAACCACATAAAACTGGAAATAAAATAAAATAAATAAAAAAAGCTACTAATATACATTAAAATGTCAGTTAGGAAGAATTAATAAAAAATAATTCATGGTTTATGAAAGAATAAAAAAAAGCTACAACACAAATTAATCGTTATTTACACATTATAGATTCAGCCATCCAAGTTTCTTCTAGCCCTTGAAACTCACCAAAATATCACACAGAGCAGCTGATTCATCGGGTAACCGCCGCCGCATTGCGCGGGTACCCTTCTAGTTCATTATAATGAGTAAAGAAAAGTACCATAGTTGTTTATGAAAGGAATCAAAACCAATATTTCTACTGCAACCAAGCACCAATCTAATACCCAAGCATTCAACGAATAACCAACTACCCAATCTTACTGAAGTAAGCCAAGAAGGTGTCACGTATCTCCTGGAAATCAGCAATATGTCACGAACAAGGGTGTTTGGAACAAGGGTTAATATGGCGCCTTAGAAGGATTTGGTGTGAACCCTTTAAAGATAAAGTGTTTGCAGGTTATGGAAATGATGTATGAAGGTCTAAGAATGGTGGTTTATATCTGGGAAACGTGGTGGTGGTGATGGTATAAGATCAAAGGGTGTTTGGATCAAAGGTTTGTCAAGCCTTAGTCACCAAATCCCTCTTTCAAGTGAGGTTCTTGGGAAGAGATGTTTTTGTAGTGAGATGATTGATAGAGCTCCATTTTTGGGGTCTATTTATAGGCTAGGAACACCCTTGAGGACCAAGGGATGAGATATGATTGGTTAGGCATTCAATGGAAGCTATAAATGTAACTAGTTCTGATATGTCCTTAAAGTACGGCGGTTTTCCAAGGAGGAACGCCGGTTTCTGGGGTGACACCATACCAAAGTTTTAGGTAATTCTCTTAGCTTTCCGTGACAAAAAACGGGAGGTAAAACCGAGTCCGTATGCTCAAGATATGATCAAAACAGTGGAGGTGTGACAGGAGATCTTTACTTGAGTTTCATTCTTCGTTTAAGCTTTTATCTTTACTTTTAATTCTCCTACGACACCGGCGAGCATTATTATTAACATCGGCGTACTTCAATACTTTTCTTGGGGTCAAAGGGTCATTAATAGAGATGAAGATCAGCGCACATTTGTCATAAGATCGCCAAACTTTACGATGCTAACTTAGATTTTACAAGACTTCATACGCCCCCGTAACCGGTGTACATTGATAAGAAGAGTGGCGATCTTTATACTTGAATAGGAGATATATTGCTTTATCATGGATTTGTCTTGATAATTGAAGTTCTTTGTCGATTGGACCTGAAATGTATTTTCATGCAATTAAGTATTGAAAGTCCTTATAAATCATCAATATATAAGCATAAAAGCATAGATA
This sequence comes from Artemisia argyi, assembly GCA_030686995.1. NCBI lineage: Eukaryota > Viridiplantae > Streptophyta > Magnoliopsida > Asterales > Asteraceae > Artemisia > Artemisia argyi. Next base: position 85,175,616 of record CM060677.1, on the reverse strand, counting down.
ACGCATATAGAAATATGTATTATTTGAGCGTTATCATCTCCCCAGTCATACTTAACATTTTCTGTGTTAGTTTAGTTAAAGGCTTCGTTATCTTGGAGAAACCCTCAATAAACCTTTGGTAATAACCGACAAGTCCTAAGGATTGGCGTATTTTGGTAGGTGTTGTATGTGTAGCCCAATCCTTTATTGACTCGATATTTGCAGGATATACGTGAATGCCTTGACTATCAATCACATGACCCAGAAACTGTATTGTTGATATCCAGAATTCACACTTCAAAAACTTAGCATACAGCTCATCTTTCTTCAGTAATTCTAAGATTAGCTTGAGGTGTTCCGCGTGCTATTTCTCACTCTTAGAGTAAATCAGTATGTCATCAATGAAAACAATCACGAATTTATCCAGATACGTCTTACACACCTGATTCATGAGGTCCATGAATACGGCTAGTGCGTTAGTCAAGACAAATGACATAACTTGGAATTCATAATGACCGTATCAGGTTCTGAATGCGTTCTTCAGGATGTCTTCTTCTTGAACTCTGAGTTTATGATAACCTGATCTCAGGTCAATCTTAGAGTAGACAGATGAACCTTGAAGTTGATCAAATAGGTCATTGATTCTTGGGAGTGGGTATTGGTTTTTGATGGTTAACTTGTTCAATTCTTGATAGTCGATACACATTCTGAAGGATCCATCCTTCTTCTTGACAAACAGGACTGGAGCTCCCAAGGCGAAGAACTCGGTCTGATAAATCCCTTTTCTAAGAGTTCAACCAACTGATATGACAGTTCTTACAATTTCATCAGTGCTAATCGATAGGGTGCTTGATTCACTTCTAAGGTTTGGTTCAGTGAGCAACGGTGTTTCTATAAAATCTCATGTCCTAGTCCATCTAGTATCCCTAAGGAATTTGTGAAGGGTTAGGCAACTGCTCCAAAGATAATGCCTTGGGTTGCCCCGTATGGTCTTAAGGCTTCTTTTGGGTTATGATAAGCATTTATATGGTACCTTTTTAAGGGGTCATTTAAGCTTAAAATCGTATTAATATGATCAAATATTATCTCAAATCATTTCTTTTTGCATTTTAGGTAATTGAGACGGAAAATCTGGAAATCGACACTTTTTGGACGTATTTAGATGAAAAAGTAAAGAAAATGATGAAGTCGCGAAATTCTGTCAGACACCGAGCTCTGACGGCGTCACATGCTACAACGTGATACCGTCACTTGTTGCTAAAGCTGGATTTTTTGTTCAAGTTTAACAAGATACAACCTGACAGCGTCAGGTGTTAATTCAAGATGGGAGTCACGTGTTAAGACAACAAGAGACATCCAATACAATTAATAAGAGAATGACGCCAAACATAACATGACGGCATTAGAAGATAAAAGGTGACGTCGTCAAAACGGTGACTTGCACAAGGCAAAACCCTAATCACGGTGAGCTGACGGCGTCAGAGCCTATAAGCTGATGACGTCAGAGTTGTATTCCTATATATACTTTCATATGTTTTTCATAATTCGTGTAACATCTTGGAGTAGGGTTTTGTGGACGAATTTTGTAGCTTTTGTAAGGGTTCTTCAGCCCCCAAAACATATGTTTCATTGAAGATAAGTTATTCGTTTGATCATTCAATATGTCTATGTGTTATTTGATTAATTGTTTATCTTCTCTTCTCTTTAACATGCTAGCTTAAGTTTATTTGTGTTTGATTAAATATAATGAAACCTAGTTATTGAATATTGATTTGTCGTCTCTTGTTTAGTTGATTGCTTCGCGTTAGGCTAAGAAAACTGGTTGACCTCTTATATGTAGCTAGCTTGGACGTCTTAGAAATGCAACCGTAGAGTGCCCTATCGGTTTTTCTCGTCGTATTTATTGCATAAATTGCGGCTTGTAGATCCTAGAAAACATAATAGACTTAAAGGATTTTAGGGGAGACTAAGATTCATAGAGTTGGGGACTTCGGCACCTCCTCACGACTGATACTAAGGAATACAACGCTTCCACTAAAACAAGGATGTGACAATTCGACAGATCGGTAGGAGATAACAAGGGAGTAATTAAATCTAAGTGGACATGTTTTTCCCTATCATAAGAAGTCACCAATTGTACTTTTTCTTTTAATTAGTTTATTTTTATTGAATTATTAGTTTTGGGTTAGTTGACTGGCAACTAATTCCGCCCACTCTTTCAAAAATCGAGATTTTAATTGCTTTCATAAAAAAGTATAAAAACACAAAAAGAATCATCCCTCACCTCTAGACCTATCTCGTCATACATCTTGACCTAACGACACTATTCCCCTAGAGAACGATCAATCCCCTAGATTTACCTTATACTACAGTGATTAGGTACAATACCTAGAGAACGATCAATCCCCCGGATTTACTTATAAAAGTCGAGCATAGGTAAATATATATCTTTCATGCAGCTTTTTGATTAGCAAACTTATGTTCACAAACAACCTTGATTCATCATCTACTAACATAATAACATGTAAAAGTACAAGAGTTTTAAGATTTAGAAAACCTTACAAAATTTGTGAAAAAATCATGTAGAACTAAGAACAACCCTAAATTGCTTCCAAATTATCCACAATATGTTTCAAATCAACCCAAGAGCTTGAAAGTATAACCCAATTAAATCAATCTTTAAAAACAAAGCCTGGATCTAAAAATTTATTTATGTTCGTATGGTATGGATGAGCAAGGGAGAAGAGGAAAGTATTTTAGTGAGTGGTGTGTATGTTTTACTAGGTGAAGTATATGTGATATACATACAAAATGCATGACCTCTAATTAAGAAACTGATGATGTTGTCTTGTTGTGTTGTTGTGTTTTATCTAATGTATTGTATGTCGGGTTGAGTTAAAATGGTACCGTAAAGTCCAGTTTGACGGTTTTGTACCTAAACGCATAAAATAAAGTTTCATGGGCATTTTTATGAAAATAATATTAAAATATTATTATTTACTCATAAATGTATTTATTTGACTTAAACTTCAGCTCTTATGGACAAAGGCAAAGGTATTCTCACTACCACTGAGCCTGAACAACCTCAACTAGTGGCAGCATCCAAGGAAGTACGTTAAGACCCTGATGAACCTATAAGGGTTCCTTACATGATTAAAGGGAAGATGTACAACCTGACCAAGGAAGAATTTGATGCTCACTTAGAAAAAGATGATCAGATAAAGAAGGCAGTTGAAGATGCAAAGAGGTTAGCACATCCAATGATAACCCAGGTGATTCAAGAAGAAGCCAAAAAGATTGGAATTCCACCTCAGCAAGTCATCAGTGACAAAGCAGAGGAGAAATTCGAAAGGGCTCAGGATGCAAGGCTGGAAGCTCTCAAGAAGAAACACACTGAAAAGACCAAGGCATTGGCTGAAATAAGAGCGAAAAAGATTTATCAGTATCAATGGACCATGACTCAAAGACTCAAGCCAAAACCAATCACTGACGTTTGGATTCAACCAAATCATAATCCTGCAGTTCTCAACATATATAGAGGAGCTGACGAAAGGAACTTTGAGATCCATGATCCCTTCAGGTTCTCTGAATTTGGGATCACTGTGCTAGATGAATTGGGTCCAATCATTGAAAAGAAGAAGAATGTTATTGTTAAGGACCTGATGAAATCTTTAAGCAGGAAGTATGAAAGACTGAGGGAAATACCTGAAGAACTTGGCATTCAGTATGCCCTTCCTGCTCCTGCTTCTCAACAGTTTCAAGCTCAACCTTCACGAAAGAAAAGGAAGCAAATTGAACCTGAACCGGAAATCAAAGTCCCTGGACTTAAATGTAACAGAAATCTTCCTGAAGGTGTCCCTTTTGTCAACAATATGGTCATTGAGGAGCCTAAATATAGTATCTTCTTCATTGATGCTCATAGGGATCCAGCCTATCAAAGGTGGAGTGATATTGATCATGCTGGGCTACGTGGTAATGGTTGCAAATGTCAAAACTGCAGAGAATGCAAGGTTCGGCTAGGGCCTAAGGAAAAAAATTGCAGACCACCTTGACCAAGAAAAGCTCAAATCAAAAGAAGATAAAATTGGAGAAGTTGGGATACTACATGGACTGAGGGATTCATATTTATGGTCTTTTTTATCTTTAGTAGCTTTGTTAGGAACTTTTGTAATGAATGAATAAACTAAGCTTTTTATGCTAATCAGTGTTCCTTAGCTGCTTTATAGTATCTTCAGTGTAAGAAGAAGTCTTTTGCTCACTTACACTGATCAAAACACTTAGGCTATATTTTATATCCAAATAGGGAGAGACTGTTGGGTCCATTCAATACCCCAAGTTCCCTTAAACTAGGGTTTTAGTAGAAAATAACCTAAGTGTTGCAAATCCTTAAACATAATCAAGTCACTGAGTGAGTAGTCACTCAGTGAGTTTCCTTCAGGATACTCAGGACAAGATTAAGGAAGAAAGACTTTTCACTCACTGAGGTGAAACTCAGTGAATGATACCTGAGTCAAAGAAGAAGGTGATGGGTTTAGTGAGTGATGATAATAGCTCACTGAATCCAAAATCTCCTCAATAACTATAAAGACTGAATACTTAAAAAGACTGAAGACTTGAGAAGACTGAAGACCTAAGAAGACCGAAGACTTAAGAAGACTGAAGCTTAAAGACTGAAGTAAAGGCGGGATAAGTTTGAAACGTATAAGGGCGACACTCAGAAGTCAAACTTACCCTAAATGGATTAAAACCAAAGATGTGTCATCACTGCTCATCAGAAACCACCATTGTCTTATACCTAAAGTAGAATTGTAACAGTGAAAAAATGTGTAAGCATTTTATCCGAAGTAGCATAGGTCATCTTTGTCTTCTTAGATAACAGTTGTATTACATTTGTGTATAAATAGGATCATAAGTAGGAGTAGAAATGTTGACAAGTTTGTGCAATTAATGCTTAGCATTCACAAACCCTTTCTACTCCTCCAAATACAACTAAGTCCCTGAGATAGCTCAGTTGGTTGGCATAGTTGTACTTAAACTTAGCTTAAGTTTAGAGAGGAGATTACCACACTTGTAATTTCAATCCCAAGTGTTATTCTGCAAACACTTGGGTATAGATTTTTTGATTAACTTCTAATAAGAATTTAAACGTTGAAAAACTCTTGTCTTTTATCTTTTATGTTTTACTTATTAATAAGTTATTCATTACATCATTAAGCCATGAAACATGGTTAGCTTAACTTTGTAGTTACTTATAACTGTGTAAAAGGGGAACAATAGAATGAGAAGATGGTGGAATGTTCTAGCAAAGTGGACATGTGGAGTATGTGTGTGTGTTATGATTTTTTTTTTTTTTTTTTTTTTTTTTTTTTTTTTTTGTATATTCACTGTAGATGCAAAGAACTGTAGCAATAAAATAATATCTCTTCGTACATGTTACTGTAGATCCCTCACAAAGTTTCTATAGTTGGGCACTGTAGTAGAAGTTGTAACCACATCCCACGCTAAATGTATAATACTTATAATGTGATGCTTACAATGAATAGGTATATCACTACCAACAAGTTTGTAAATAAAGAAAAAATAATTAAAAAAAAATATTTTTTTATAATTCTAATTTTCATATATTTTAGAGTTGTAAATTTATATTAAATAGTTATTTGGATACATATGACATATAAGGAAAGATATATACGTAATTATAGGTTTATGTTCTATATATGCAATTTTTGAGCTTTTGAAAGAATAAACATTTAATTATAAGTTTAATTTGGATATACACGTTAAGCTTTTCGAGATATATATGCAATTTCCCCTATAATTTATTAAAATTTAACAAATAAAATTTTATTATTGACCTCCTGCTTTTTTAGTTTCTTTTTTCACAAATTAACACATGTGTTTTCATATATATATATTGATGCGTGGAATTGCGCCCTCGCAAAAGGTTTTACCTCTCAAGGGATCTTGAGAAGCTTGCAATCCCCACCAGGCAGTGTACCGGACCGTTGTAGTATAGTATAGTGGCAAGTACCGGGGGATTGATCGTTCAACTCAAAGAATAGTGTTCGCTAGGGTTAAAACTCACTAAAACTAGGTCTAGAGATGAGGGATGATTCTGTTTATATTTTTATATTTTAAATGAAAGCAAGTAAAATCTCGGTTTTGGAAGGAGTGGACGGAATTAGTTGCTAATCAACTAACCCAAATAACTAAAGATGCAATCAAAATAAAATAAACTAAACTTAAACTAATTATGGCGAAAACAATAATGAGAGAAAATGTGTTTACTTAAATTTCACTACTCCATAGCTGTAGGACCGTAGAACAACCTAAATCACTATTGAATCAAGCTTAAACCTAGAGAGAGAAAGTAAGTGGAGAGAGAGTGAGTGAGAACTCTAGTGTGTGAAATGATAACCTTGTTATGACTAAGAGAACCAACCTCTCAAATGAGGTTTACAAGTGTATTTATACTCAAAGTCTAGGGCTTCACATATCTTTGACCTTATTACATAACTAGCCCTTAAACCTTATAAAATCATGAAAACTAAACATAAACTTCATCATAATGATATTCTAAAGCAACCTATTACTACACATTAATGACCGACACTTTTTATAAATAAAAATACGATTCTAACAATAGCTATCTTTTACAGGTTGATTAATTTGTTACAATTGCATGGATGACGGGTTATATTCCTTAATACCATTCGTAGGGCCGTGTACGATCTTCCCTAACTCTATAAGCTTCTACCTCTTCCTACGTCGAGCCGGCTACTAGCTCCTAACATGGCCTCATTAGTAGTTACCTACGCATTAAATACAACCAATATATCGTAGTACACCTCCGATCATGTTTCTTAAGACGTTCAAGCAAGTTACCAATTGGAAGTCTGCCAGTTTTCTTAAGCCTAATATCGAATTCATTCATCCACAACAATTATAAACAAACAACCAACCCATAATCAATATCTAAGTTTCATTAGATCTAAGCAAACACAAAGAAAACCTAGCCTAGCATGTTAAAGAGAAGACAAGCGTAAGATATAATCAAACAACACATAGACATATAGAATGATTTGATGAAAGACTTATCTTCAATTAAGCATGGATGAAACAAGGGTTTGAAACCCTCAAAATATCTGGAAAATTCGTCTAGGGATTACTCCCTTCAAAGTTGCACACAATTAATGAAAACTAGAAAACTATATATAGATTTTGTATCCTGACGGCGTCAAGAGATAGGTGTGACGCCGTCAACTTGCCGCCAAAATAATACTCGTACTTCCTAGATCCACTTCTGACGCCGTCACTCTTTATGGACTCTGGGCCGTCTCTCTTTGGGTTATACGTGACGGCCTTGGCATATTATAACGTGACGTCGTCACAAACTCTTTAGAAAAAATTCTGGTGCGTCACGTGTAATTGATTTATCCACCTCTTTGTCAAGTCATGATGCCGTCACTAGCAACCTGTGACGCCGTTATGTGCAATTTCCAGCATGATTTTGAGACTTTGTCGTTTTCTTCACTTTTTTGCTCCAAAAACATCCAAAATGCTTCCTTTTGTAAATTTCCTTCCAAAAGTACCTAAAATGACAAAAGGAATGATTTAGGGCAATATTTGATCAAATAATCTCAACTTTGACCTTAAATGACCCCCCAAAAGCGGTACATTTTTCGCTTCATCAAATACCCTTACACTTGAGATTTGCTTGTCCTCAAGCAAATGCGCTTTTATTCTAATCAAAATACAAGTTAGGGGTCATTTAATACTAATATAAAAGTAATTACAACAAATAATCGTTTCACTTCAACCAAAAACAAGCACGGAAATTATACACTAGCACCTCACAAATAGTGTTTAGATACTCACATCTCTCGTGTGTAATAAAGTATATATCACAATATGGAAATGGAAAACATCTCTCACTACCTGTCATAGCAAATAGATTACCACAGGCTTCGAAAAGGATCAAACCTCCACCACTTGGCGTAAGCACCTAGGATAAACTATCAAAGAGGTCTTTTAAAAAGGTTATAACGTGAGGTTTAGGGATATGATAAACACGGTTTTGTTGGATAAAGGCAATATTTATTGGTGGCTAGTTAATCATCTTGGTCAATTACATGTACAATGTGGCGTTGCTAAGCCAAGACTCGACTCGACTTAAGCTATTCATAACTAATCAAAAACATAAAACAAACATAAAAGGAAACGGGATGGTAGTCCGTATGTTTTTTTTTCTTTTTCTTTTTCTTTTTCTTTTTCTATTTATTATTATTATTATTATTATTATTATTATTATTATTATTATTATTATTATTATTATTATTATTATTATTATTATTATTATTATTATTATTATTATTATTTATTTTTATTTTTTTTGCATACACTCTTACCCTACCATCCAAAATAATACATCATAGGAGATTTGCATTCCCCTTACACTTGAACTTTTACATACTTCACAATTAACTATTCTAACGACTCGAATTAAGATAATCAAAACACTTGGAGTACTTTTTAAGATTAACGCACATATGGGGGTGATAAATGATGTTCTTCCCCATTACTCCATAACACTAGTACTTTACCCATGAGTTCCAATCGTCCCAAAACAATATGTACAAGATTTGACTCGACTTAGCAACCATGTAATCAATTAGACAATTAACTAAGGGTTTAAACAAATAACAATAATGCACTAAAGGTGAGTGCATACAAGGAAGGCTAAGGCGATTTGGTTGCACATTTGGGGCGGGTTGTAAACAAATTCTTCCTTTAAGTAAAATGCTTAAAGTTAGAAATGAAAAAGATAGGCTCAGAGGGGTGTACTAGGGGTATCGTGTACTAAAAATGAGTACATCGCAAAGGTGTGGGAAAAATTTATTGACTTTACTAGTCAAGTAATTATGGCTTCATTGGTCAAGTAATTATGATACGGGTTTAACACAAGGGTAATCCTAATGCCTCTTATCATGTAGTAAATCCTACTACACGAATGTAGTCTCACTAGTGGTCTCGGGATGCATCACTAACGCAAGTTCTAGAATCTAAGTACTACCGGTTCACTCATAAGCTCTAAGGCTTCTCCTAACAAGTCTAGGGGAGAACCTCACTTAGTAGAAGGCCGGTACGAGTCTTTGACGCCTCAACTAACGGATGCTAACTAGTGCACTTCTTGGATCGCTGGCGCGTTACTTGCATAACGAATGGTCACCAACTCATACACTAGCGTTGGCGCGTTAGCCATTTAATCTAATACTCGGATGGTTACTACCTTTTTTGATAAAATTTTTAAGTGGTACGGTTTTTTTGTGCTAGTCATACAATCTCCTATCCATGAGACGCTTATTAAGGCTAAAGCTTCACTCCAAAATGTTGTAAAAAAAAATAAATTTGGCACTAAAATTGCCCTAACAAGTATTTCTCTTAGTTTTATTACACACCTACTATTGAACAAACAAACTCAAGCATAATTATATTCTCTAAGGTATCATCATTTACCCTCCCCTTACACTTAGGCTGAACATTGTCCCTAATGTTCAATAAAAAGGATGTAAAAGTAATGAAGGTAAAAGAATGAAAACAAATACTCCCCTGACTCGTTCGGTGTGGATAAATAGATAACAAGGTTAAATCCTCCTCCAAGAAAATGAACGTTGAAAGCTTCCCTCTAGAAATATAAACCATCTTCTTGTCCAATATAACCTATTAAACCTGAGAAAACAATCATGGCAAACCTCGCGTAAAATCGGCGGCAATCTATATATATAAGGATATAATGCTTGTGAAATGAATGTTTGCAGATTTCCTGGAGTCTATAAAACTAAATAATTAACAAAAACTTTTAAGATTCCGTTAGAAAAACAAAACTTGCAAAATTTTTCAGAATTTTTACACCTGACGCCGTCAAGTTATGATCCTGACGTCGTCAGAGGGTTCTGACAGAAATCTCATGTTAAGTTTCCGGAAAATTTTTGGAAAAACTTACGCCTTAATTCCTAGAATTCCTGCAAAACATCATTATGACTCGATACAAGCATTTGACTCAAACAAATACTAATATACATGTTCATTTAATATTGTTGTGGTTCATGTCCAATTCCCGTTCCTAAAAACAAATTTAGGTTTCCCTTACACTTATCTTTTGCGAAATACCTTTTTATGAAGTTAAGACAAACCACAAAGTAAAGCATTTTCACAATTTATTATGAATCATGATCCACAAACAATAAAAGTGAAAGCATGCATACGGAAACAAATAAAATTAAACAAACAAACAAACAAAACAAATAAAACATGGGTTGCCTCCCAAGAAGCGCTTTTCTTTATTTACGAGTCTTGGAGCTAGACTCAAAGTCATGGGCTATCCTATATGAGTGAGCTCCTCATCGAGGACATCTTTGGGATCAAACTTAAGTTTCAATTTCCTATCGGTTCTCTTGGTGCAGTATGACTTCTCAAATTTTTCTCCATCCGGATCATGTAGAATCATCTTCATATGCCATGATTCGTCACCTTCCTTAGGTGGCTTGTCCCAATTCCATTTACATTTATCACCTTCCCTTTTCCACTTGTTAATTCCTAAATTGATGGGCATCACTTCTAGGAATTCAATCATTTTCCTAAAGACTAAGGGATCCTCAAAGGGGTTTAGTTCTTCATCCCTAGCTATGAGTTGCTCTACCGAATGCATTTTGTTTATAAAATCCTCCTCTAAATAAAGTAGGCGTTGAGGTCCTATGAAGTCTCCTTTAACCCAAGGTCCGTATTTAGATGGTCACCTATTCACATCTACCCAATGAGGTGTTGGTTCCTCACTAGTATCATAGGCATGCTTCTTAACATCATAGACCGACCAAGTATCTCCTTCTCCTACCGCTATTCTAGATTCCTTACAATCAATCATCGCACTTGCGGTAGCTAAGAATCCTCTTCCTATTAATAACGGGCATGTAGTGTCACTAACCATATCAAGGACGTGGAAATCGGCTAACATTGTCAACCTTCCTATATGCACTAACACATCCTTCACTACCCCAACCGGATATGCTACACTTCCATTCGCAAGCCCTATGATTACCTCTGTTTCAACTAACTTTCCTGGCTTAAGAGTGGTGTACAGAGATAATGGAAGCAAATTTAGGCTTGACCTATGATCGGCTAATGTGTTAAAAGCCTCATAATTTCCGATCTTACATGGTAAAACGAATATGCCCAGATCATCTAATTTCTTAGGGAACTTGTTTTGAACGAAGGCGGTCCCATTCTTTCCCAACTTAAGTTTCTCTTTATATTTTTCTAAAAGGGCATTGTAATAGGGAGCACGGGCTAAGACATCAATGACGGGACGCTCAAGGTGAAGTTCCTTGAATTCTTCGCCAAGGTCTTGTGTAGGAAGTGTTTCAACTATGCTATTGATCGAATTGATGTTGGGCGTTACATTCAATTGGTTCTTTTGAAAGATTTAGGTTTGTTTGAAACATGTGCTCATGGCATTGACCGAAGAGTATTGTGGGCAAGAAGTAGGAGACGAAACAGATGATATAGCGTTAACATTTAGTTTCAGATTCTTGACCGTGTTACTTGGGAGTGCTCTCATTTATCGGTCATTGAGAACTTTCAACAATGTGTCAATCTTATTAGTCATCTCAGTTTGCTTTTGTTTGAAATCGGCTTTAAACTTTTTGGGTAAAGGGGAGTAATCCTGCACCCTGGTAAATTACATTATCCAAAAACGTTGAAGTACAAAATGACGAGGGTAATATCCCTCGCCCCCAGTCCCTTAGGACACTTACAAGACACCTATCTAAGAATGACATACCATTCTTAAAACTAACATGCACACCATGTGCAACTGACCAAACAAGTATGCTAAACAAAGCAACTCACAATAAAATGAACCTACCAATAATGACAAAAGTACATAAAATGACAATACTACTCAAGAAAGGTACTTGAGCCTTCTAGTCACTTTGTGGTCCACTTTAACTTCCATGAAGAATCCATGTATGAACAACCAATCATTCTTCAACATGTAGAAACGTTTCCAGCAGCAATAAGCATCACCCCATTCGCTAAAAACATGTAGATACGATAGCACCCACCAGCAACATGGGACAATCATAGAGTCGAAACCCTAACATCCAGTAACACATAGCAGCATCGATCAAGCACAGAATATGGAACCCAAGTATGTAGATCGATCCACCCATAAACGATCGAAAATAATGATACATATCAATTGATCGAGTCAAGGATTTTTGAATAAGTTACCCAAGAAACTTAACATGCAGAATCCAATTGAAACCAACAGTAGGTATAACGAAACCCTACACCTTCAACAACATGACATTCAGTACGGAACCAACATGAACACACTCATGTCGCTCCATACACAAAACATATTCAGACCCACCTCCAAAAGAACACACTGTTGTAACAAAATATGAGTAGTTCGAGGCAAAGCAGCATGTACTACAAGCAGGTCGAAACACAAAATAAGGATAGGGTTCTACAAACCCTAACCAACGAGACCACATCTGAACTGATCCACTAAGCATGATCATCAATAGCGGTAAGGAACTGGAACGATCCACAACCACATCACAATCCAGCATCAACAAGCAAGGGACCAGTGTGTGACGATCATAGGGTCATTAGAACCCTAACTTGCAGCAGAAAACCCTTACACAAGATCACATAATAAACAAAGCAGTAGCATCTTGTGATAGTAGACATGCCACACTTGAAACTATGGTACGATTCATAACCACATCAGCCATCATAATAAAATCGAATCAACACGAATCAATGAACCTACCATAGACGATAACTAGGGTTAAACAAACCCTAACCTGCAAAGATGACCTCACCACGCTGATGTACAATGATACACATCAGATCAGGTCATAACTCATAACCAGGGTTCAACAACCCTACAAACAAGAAAACTGCAACGCAGCATCAACCCACATACAATCCAAATACAGCCGCCGAATTGGAACCAAGAAAACCTTGATTTGAATTAAATACCACCGCTGTACAGAACCTATATCGGACTAAAATAAGGTTTACACAAACCCTAACTTCCAAGAGCCACGCAAACCTGTCCCAAGAAAAATAGATCGATTTTTGGAACACCATTCACAAGCATGACTTACAACTCCACCAACATGACTTTCATCTCTCTCTAAACCCACGTAAATAATACTTACATCTTATGCAGAACCTGCCGAGAACAAACAAACCCTAAAACGGGTTAAGTGCAGCGCAAAAAGCACATACAAGCGATTACATAATATACCAAATCTTAAACAAGATTTAGCTTCGGCATTAATGAACCAACAAGGTTAGATGATCAGATCCAACCAACAACAGAGGAACATCAGGAGATCGATCTATAAATAACAAGTCTAAACCGACTTATAGAATCACAGGATCAGATCGACTCAAAAAAAACCCTAATGGCGGTTTAATAATTCAGATCGATTAGGGTTAGAAGAACACATGAAAATCGAAGCCCTAAGAAAATCATTCACCTTAAAATCGTCTAGGAAAAGACGATTAAAGAGAAATTGAATAAAAAGGAGATGTAGGGTTTCGACCAGGTATGAATACACATAGAAAACAACCAGCCGCCATCTTTAAACGACACAAAAAACTCCCTAAGACCACGTATTGCATACCCATAATCAAAGAATGATTAAAGGGTAGAGAGGACGTAGTGACTAGTTTGTTTATGGCCGGAAAATTAAGGGGAGATGGCGGCCGGATTTCTCCATGGGGGAGAGAGAACTTTAGGGTTTTCTGCTATCATATAATCGGCTTTAAACTTTGCTAAACGAGTTTCTTAAGATGCCATAAATTTGGACATCAATCCTTCAAGATTATTGGTACTACCATAGTTATTGGAAGGATTGTTGTTGAAAGTACGGTTAGAGGGTAGACCTATGTGGAGTGGAAGAATTGTTTTGGGGCATGTTTTGGTTTTGTTTCCACCTAGGGTTTGGGTGATTTTTCCAAGAGGGGTTGTATGAATCACCGTAAGGGTTTCGCTCGGGTTTGAAAGTGTACCACTTATCTCCCGCTCTGTCGGTACGCGAGGATGCGTAATCCGCGAAAGCTAATTCGGGGAGTTCCATGCAATCACGAGTGTCGTGGGGACCACTACATAATTCGCATGAAGAAGTGATTTTGTTCACTTTAGGAGCTTCGTAGGATTTCATGAGAAACTTGACTTGGTCTTCAAGTTCTATGATCCTACGGTCGGGAGTGCTTGAATTGTTTGAAGGCAAATATATTGCCTTGACCGTTTTGTTCAAATCACGGGGATCATTCCAACTTTCATTGTCATAGAGAGCAATATCTTCTATGAGTTCCCATGATTCTTCCGCACTTAGATCACGAAGCTTGCCACCGGCCGATTGGTCAATGGTTCGTCTTGTGGAGAGATCGATATGGTCATAGAAAATTTGGACTTGGAGCCAAAGATCTATGCCATGATGAGGGACTTTTTGGAGTAAGTCCTTGAAACGAGTCCATGCTTCATAAAGAGTTTCACCTTGACGTTGTTGGAACATCAAGATATCATTTCTAAGCTTAGTAGTTCTCCCTGGTGGGAAAAATTGAGCAAGGAAACGAGTGGTGAGATCATCCCAAGAGGTGATGGATCCCGCGGGTAAACGCTCAAGCCATTGACTAGCTTGGTCACGTAGAGAGAATTAGAAAAGACGCAATCAGGTCGTCTCTCGAGTTCCAACATCAGGGTCTATTGAATCTACAATTTTGAGGAAATCCTTGAGATGTTGATTAGGATCTTCGGAACAAAGTCCATGGAATGCACATCCGCTTTGCACCAACCGAATGGTGTCGGATCACAAGGGAGACACATTGGCTCCTTGAGTGAGCTCAATGGTGTTTCGATAGCCTTGGTGGCTAGGACGGGAGTACTCTCCTAAAGTTCGGGGTCTAGGAGGTTGGTTTGGTTGTGGTGGGTTTTGTGGATGGTTTTGTTGTGGTGGGTTGATGGGATCAAAGAGATTACCACCTTCCATGATGGCGAATGGCAAAGGTTATGAACAAAGGAACAAAGAAAAAGATAGACTAAAGAAACCTATAAAAATAAAATAAAAATCTTACTAGAAAGGAATCTAGCAAGTAGACCTAATAAAAAGAAATTTTAACCTAGACAATAACTATTCCCCGGGCTGCGGCGCCAAAAATTTGATGCGTGGAATTGCGCCCTCGCAAAAGGTTTTACCTCTCAAGGGATCTTGAGAAGCTTGCAATCCCCACCAGGCAGTGTACCTGACCGTTGTACTATAGTATAGTTGCAAGTACCGGGGGATTGATCGTTCAACTCAAAGAATAGTGTTCACTAGGGTTAAACTCACTAAAACTAGGTCTAGAGATGAGGGATGATTCTTTTTGTATTTTTATATTTTAAATGAAAGCAAGTAAAATCTCGGTTTTGGAAGGAGTGGGCGGAATTAGTTGCTAATCAACTAACCCAAATAAGTAAAGATACAATCAAAATAAAATAAACTAAACTTAAACTAATTATGGCGAAAACAAGAATGAGAGAAAATGTGTTTACTTAGATTTCACTACTCCCTAGCTATCTTTTATAGGTTGATTAATTTGTTACAATTGCATGGATGACGGGTTATATTCCTTAATACCATTTGTAGGGCCGTGTACGATCTTCCCTAACTCTATAAGCTTCTACCTCTTCCTATGTCGAGCCGACTACTAGCTCCTAACATGGCCTCATTAGTAGTTACCTACGCATTAAATACAACCAATATATCATAGTACACCTCCGATCATGTTTCTTAAGACGTTCAAGCAAGTTACCAATTGGAAGTCTGCTAGTTTTCTTAAGCCTAACATCGAATTCATTCATCCACAACAATTATAAACAAACAACCAACCAATAACCAATATCTAAGTTTCATTACATTTAAGCAAACACAAAGAAAACCTAGCCTAGCATGTTAAAGAGAAGACAAGCGTAAGATATAATCAAACAACACATAGACATATTGAATGATTTGATAAAAAACTTATCTTCAATTAAGCATGGATGAAACAAGGGTTTGAAACCCTCAAAATATCTATAAAATTCGTCTAGGGTTTACTCCTTTCAAAGTTGCACACAATGAATTAAACTAGAAAACTATATATAGATTTTGTATCTTGACGGCGTCAAGAGATAGGTGTGACGCCGTCAACTCGCCGCCAAAATAATACTCATATTGCCTAGATTCACTTCTGACGCCGTCACTCTTTCTGGACTCTGGGCCGTCTCTCTTTGGGTTATACGTGACGACCATGGCATATTATAACGTGACGCAGTCACAAACTCTTTAGAAAACATTCTGGCGCGTCACGTGTAATTGATTTATCCACCTCGTTGTCAAGTCACGACGCCGTCACTAGCAACCTGTGACGCCGTCATGTGCAATTTCCAGCATGATTTTGAGACTTTGTCGTTTTTTTACTTTTCGCTTCATCATATATATATATATATATATATATATATATATATATATATATATATATATATATATATATATATATATATATATATTAGAATTATAAAAAGAAACCACAACCACTCATTTCAGATGCACCTACAAAAATAGATGCATCTCTCCTTAAATTTCTCCCTTCTATTTGAAATGTGTGGCTAAAATTCTTCTTATTCTTCTTATTTTAGTTTTTATTCTTACCGGATCCCTTCCCTATATATATATATATATATATATATATATATATATATATATATATATATATATATATATATATATATATATATATATATATTTCCGGATGAAATTTTGATAAGTTTAACCAAATTGTTTTATTTTGCTATTATGTTAGCCAGTGATGACTCTATTTTACATACGTGACAAAATTGAGCATTTTCATTGGTTCAATTTAATTGCTTCAACATTCTTGATATTCAAGTTAAACAAAACATGTTCATGAAGTAATTTACTTTATGATCCTATGCATAGGTTTTTCAATCAATTTTATGGCACTTCCATAGTTTTTTCAATCAATATTATGGCACTATCTCGTTCGCTGCTCAACTAGGTACTCCCTCCATCTTAATAAACAAAACCACTTTCATATTTCACAAAACTTTAGAAATCTCGCTAATTGTATTTTCTACCAATCAAATATCATCCATGTAACTAAGGGCCCGTTTGGTTTGTAGATGCGTTTAGGATTAGGATTTGTATTTGAATTTACATTTGGATTTGATGTAAGGTTTAGAAAATAAGGGGAAAAAAGGGAAAAAAAATAAAATTATGCATTTTATATTTTTTTAAAGTAATATAATATTTAAATTACAAAGTTTTGTTTATTAAAAAAATCACAAAAAATATGTGGTAATATTGAAAGATGGGCCCATTTGAACATGAAATTGCAGGTAACTTTTAAAAAGTATGTGAATTACATGATTTATAAAGGCTTTGTGAGTTTGCACACCATAGATCTAGTGATCAAACACCATTGTACCACTCCACTGTACCACTTTAACTTGAACACATCGGTTAGTGTTCCTTTTTATATTTCCTTTTCATGTACCCGGGTTTTAAATCCAATCATTTTTGTATTTTCTATCTCAACTTTCAATTCATTAACTGAATTACATATAGCTTTAAAAAGTGATTTTTTTCAATGAAAATGGAAGTAGTAATAGCAGTTGTAATTTTAGCCATCAACAGTGTGCTTCTGCTGTTGTTAAACACGTCAAAGCTCAACTGATATTGTAATTTCTTAACTGACCAAAGGTTGTTCTTTGACCGGAGTGGCGGCTGTGGTGGTTTGTCCTGGGGTGGCGGCAACTGTGATTTGTTCGGAGCTAAAGACGGATGTGGTGGTATGACCACCACAGGTGGCGACGGAAAAATAGTGAAGGAAAAATTGTCAAAACTTTGTCATCTCTTGATCTTGTCTACATGGGTGGAGTAACAGATTACGCAATTACCACTATTTTTTATGCTTGTGTAGAGCTTACAGAACTAAGCATCAGGAATTGTAATAAAGTTACAAATGCAGCCTTGTTGGCGTTTAAGGTAAGCTTGGAAGTGCGAGTGAGTTAAGCAACACCAACACATTGAAATTGGTCATCATTTCCATCCTATGCTTCAATCGAACCACCTTCAAACTCAAAACATTGGGTTGGTTTTAAACTTTTGATAAAGAATAAAATTAGGCAGAAAGAGAGATTGTATATGTATAGAGGACCAACTTTAAAAAATAATCTGTAGATTTTAGAATTTTATGTTTGTTTTCAATTTTTGAGATTATTTTATTATTAAAAAATAAAAACTTATTAAACGGTGTGTCAAATGGTGTTTATACCATATAACCCTTTATAGTATCAGATATAATGGACTTATTATTATTTTTGGAACCCACCAAAATATACCAAACAACTATTTTTAACCTTCATCCCTAAACCCAATGATAAAATCCATCAACCAAACGCACCCTAAATCTATAAATCTATTTTTGGGTAAAAGGGATAACACACCCTGGTAAAATACATTACACCAAAAGCGTTGAAGTACAAACGATGAGGGCGTACACCCCTCATCTCAGTCCCTTAGGACACTTACAGACTCAAATATAAGAATGACAAACCATTCTTATAACTTACCTATAACACCTATAAGAGAAACCACTCTTGTAACAAATACATGAACATAAAACTACAACGACTATAAGATTTAAAATAAAAACATCAAGTAAAAACTTGAATCTTCCCATGTCGTCCTAGAAGTTCATGACCATCAACGATGCAGCCGAAACCATGGTAGAATAGACAGTCGCCAGTCCACACAATAGATCCACCAACTACACCGATCTTCATTGATCCAACCAAGACCAAACCAACACTACAACTCGATCCAATACCACATCTACTACAAGTTTCAAAGGAAACTCAAGCTAAGAATGAAAAACAATGTATCTTGATCAGTTGTAGACGAAAATAGGGCTAGACAACCCTAACTTTCATCAAAGAGAGCATCATCGATCACATGATCAAATAAATCAATGCCATGTCCATGAACAATGATAAAAAGGTTTTGAATAAGACCCTTAAACTTAACTTACATCACCAATTCGAGCAGCAGCAGATACCATAAAAGATACAATGAACTTATATAAAGATCAATCCACTAGAAAACACGAACAACAAACATTCACATTCACAACGACCAGCAGCAAACCGAGTAATGGTTTTTGAACAAGAACCAACGAAACTTGACTTACACAAGAGAACCTTGACATCCACTTCAACCTAGACTTCCATCTCTCAAAAAAACCCACTTGTATCATACATCAATGAACATTCAGCAGCAAACAAGCGCACTTGTATAATAACAAAACCCGAAAACAGGTTACGTGCAAAATATAAAGTAACAAACCCCAAACTGGAATTTGTTAAGCAATAACGTCCACAATCACCACCATGATCCAAAATAACTAAACCCTAAACGAGTTTAGTTTATAATTAAGCACCAGAAACCAGAAGCGCACAAAGAAAAAAAAATGAAACCCTAAAATGGGGAATCGAATATAATAACATGAATGTGCATCAAAGTGAAGAATCGACCTTATATATGTACAATCGATCCAGGAACCGACTTTAAGAGTGAAAAAATTAAGGATCGATTAAAAGAAAATTATAAAGTAAAAATATATTTTACGACATTTTGAAATTGAGAAATGTACATTTAATTTGAGATGGAGTGAGTATAGTAAAACTGTAATAGATTTGGTTACTGTTTGGGTAAAAGTAGTGAAAGAGAGAAAGTTCGAGAGATAAGGAAAACCAACTTCTGGATAACCATCCCAGAAGCATATTACGCAGTATCATAAACCCAAATAAATCCAAGTTACAAAGGGTCCCTCAAAGATGAATAAAAGCCATAATGGCCCTTGCAACAAGCAAACAAGAAACATGCTAAAAGATGAAATTTGAATAAGAAAAACACACGTAACAATACTCCCTCCTTAACAACTTTTTGACCTCAAAAAGGGAGTGTGACGAAATCAGCTAAGTCTGGAAAACGTAGCCGCATCTCCTCCAAAAATTCCCAAGTAGCCACTTGAGCCGTTTGCCCCTTCTATTGGACCAAAACCTTCATAGCAGCTCAACTTCCCAGCTTGACCAACTTCCTGTCAATTACCCTTGAGGGTTGTAGACAAAAACGAGAATTAGTCGGAACAGGTATCACCTTATCCGGTGGCTCACCGGCGAGTTTAAGCAGCGATACATGGAAGACCAGGTGAATCTGTGTCCCGTCCGGTAAGTCCAGTCGATATGCAACCTTACCAACCCTTTCAACTACCAAAAATGGACGAAAATACTTGGGAGTTAGCTTGGAGTGCTTGTGCACTCTTAAAGTATTCTGCATGTATGGTTGCAACTTGAGGTAAACCCATGACCCGGCTTCAAACTCCCTTTCGGTTCGGTGTTTGTCGGCTTGTTGCTTCAATCGGTTTTGAGCCTTTTGAAGAGACTGCTTCAACAACTTCAATGTTGCCTCCCTATCCTGCATGAATTCATCAATATCCTTTCTACCGCGTCCTTAGGAATGTAAGGGATGTGCAAAGTTGGGGGAAATCCATATACGGCTTCAAAAGGTGACTTCCCAATTGACGAGTAGAAGGTGGTATTGTACCACCATTCAACTAGCGCAATCCACTTGACCAACGTATGAGGCCTCTCCATCACCATACACCTCAAATAACCTTCCAAACCCCGATTAACCACCTCCATCTGGACATCCGTTTGAGGATGGTAGGCCATTGAAAGTTTGGCCGCTACCCCTTGCAACGCTAGGAATTCCTTCCAAAACGAACTTAAAAATATTGGGTTACGATCAGAGATTATAGAAGATGGACAACCATGTAACTTGTTGAGGAAACATTGACGAGATCCCTTAATATTTTAATGATGAAAAATAAACCTTCGAAACACATAAAATAACAAACGTTAGCCAAAAATCCTGACTCGCATACCTACTACTGGCGCGCTGCCCGCGCGTTGACGCGTGGGCGACGCGCCAGGCTTCTATGAATGTCAGGACGAATTTTGAAAGTCGGTTTTCCCCTTACCCGAAAAATGTGGATCTTTCAATACAGGTATGAATATGTTATGTGCTTAATTAAGAACACTCGAAACGAGTTTTAGGATTAGAGATATCCAACTTTTTAAATACCCACTTTCGGGAAAATGGCAACTCATGTTTTCTAACTCACACTAGGCTCCCCATCACATCCATCTCTTACATATTCCCTTACACACAGCTCTTCACTCTTACACAATCCAACTCGTCTCTTATTTACTTACACACTCTTCATCACAACTATCCATTTCTCTACAATGCATCTCAACCATCCATTTCTCCTTCCTCCGCAAGAAATGGAATATCCTTTGGAATATGCTTCTCTTAACCCAACCATGGTTCACTTCTAACCAAACTATGGTTAGTTCCCAACTCACCTCATTTTAACCCAACCATGGTTAACTCTTAACCACACCAAGGATGGAACATTCCCTTAGATACACCTTTTAATCTAACCATGGTTCACCTTCTAACCTAACCATGTTTAATCTCTACACACTTCTTTCTAACCTAACCATGGTTACTTCTTAACCTAACCTCACTCACTCTTCCCTATAGAGGAATATCCCATGGCATATTCTCTTCTCTCTTTTATGCCATGTGAGGAATACCTATTCTACCCCTACTCAATTATCTCTTCTATTCTTTCTATCTTTGATAATTGATTTCTTATAAACACTTCACAAAAACATTTTCCAAATTGGCTATTCGAGTTGGTAAACCTTAGATTGATTAATGTTAAGGTTTAGTGTAAAGTACAATTGGGGGTTTAGCAAGGTTAGGTATTTAAAAGACCAACACCCAAGTTTTGGGGAAATTGTTACAGTGGTCCTGGCGCGTCACCCACACATTGACGCGTGGGCAACGCGCCGGCCTCGGTAAAATTTTCCCAATTGGGTCTTGGCCTATAAATACCTCACCTTGGCTCTTGTATTCCTTACCCCTTGCCATTATTCTTTCTATCTAATTTCTTTCTCTCTAATCCTTTAATTCTAGCTTGTGTTCTTAGTTAAACACACTAACATCTAGAACACATCTCCTTGCAAGGGAAGAATCACAAGAACCTAATCAACTCTTGTAATTGTGTCGAGGGTCTTCTTATCTTTACCCTTTCTACTACAATCGAGTCTCTAGGTTAGGTAAGGGCTTGATTGAACAAACAATCTTTTATTCATTCAATTGTTTGTAAGGGAAGTCTTGTGTCTTGATGACCAAGCCTATATCATTGGGGATCTAGTTGGGGTTTGATACCTCCGGGTGGAAATTTTGGTTGTGGTCTTTGTGACCTTGTGTAAGTCCAATCACGAGATTCTTTATGGTGGTTTCCGAGGGAGAAATACCGTGGGAGTAATTCCTTCTTTGTAAGCATCGATATTGGTGAATATCGGTGGAGTGAATTGTAACGGTTTGTAGTCCACCAAAAGGATTATACTAGTGGAATAGTATCGTGTCGTGGATTCGCAACTGGACGTACAGATGGTATAAACCCCCCATCCCGAACCAGTATATATCATGGTGTCTCTCTTTACTCGCTTTATATACTTTGAATTGTATTTGTGGTTGTTGTATTGATTGTACAACCATTTGGTTCTTCTTTGAGGCTTAAAGTTTTTAAACGTTCTAAAAGCCAAAGAAACTATATTCACCCCCCCCCCCCCATGGTTCTACATAACTTATACACATTGTCAAGGAATACCTGGGCGACCTCCTTAGCCGAGTACGGGTGACCAAGCACCATGAAGTGACCGTATTTGGTTAACCGGTCTACTACCACAAATATAGTATCTTTTCCTTTGACCTTCGATAACCCGCCTATGAAATCCATTGATATTTCAAAAAAATGGTGTCGGGTATGGGTAACGGTTGTAAGAGCCCGGGCGACACCACATTTTCATGTTTCGCCCTCATGCATACGTCACAATTTCTCACAAGTTGTCTAACACCCTTCAATATTCCCTTTCAATAGAAAATCCCCTTAATTCGTTGAACTGTCGCATTAACTCCAGAATGATCCCCCAATGGAGACTCATGGCATAATCTAACAATTTCAGTCCTTCATTATGCATCGCCACCTATGATCATGCGATTTTTCCTGGAGAGCCATTTCCCGTTCCATGTTATTTTTGGTAGCTAAACTCCCCTTTTAATTTGCTCTTTCATTGCCTGTAGCTGAATATCACCTTCCTGACTTGTAATTACTTTTTCCAATAAAAGTGGCTCAATTTGAGAAATAGGCATGGTGAATGACGTGACTCCTTGCACCCGTGACAACACATCCGCGGCTAAATTATCGCGACCCTTTTTATATTCAATCGTATAGTCATACCCCAGTAACTTTGCCAACCACTTGTGTTGTAATGGTGTTGTAACTTTTTGTGTCAAGAGATGTTTAAGGCTGTTTTATTTGGTACGAATAATGAACAGCCCGGTAATGAGATAGTAATGCCATTGTTTCACCGCCATTAGAATTGCAAGAAGTTCTTTTTCATAAACCAAAAAAGTCTATTGTTTTGGTGAGAGGGCCTTGCTTAAAAAAGAAATCGGGTGTCGCTCCTGCATTAAAACAGCGCCGAGCCCATAAGTAGAAGCATCGGTCTCGACTACAAATTGCTTAGAGAAGTCAGGAAGTGCTAGGACTAGAGCTGACGACAGGGCCGACTTGAGCTTTTCAAATGCCCGCTACGCCTCATCTCCCCATTTGAAGGAGTCTTTCTTTAAAAGTTCTGTCAATGGTTTAGCTATGATCCCAAATGATTGTATGAAACGCCGGTAGTACCCCATCTAAACCCAAAAAACCACATTTCTCTCTGGTGACTAATGACGACTTTCCAAAACCCTAATCTGTCCCAAATCGTGGCATAATCATCAATCTTGATCCTAATCCCAATAACGATTGTGTTCTTGATTAGTTAATTGAGTTTAATTAATCTTTAACATTGTTTTTATAGGGATTTAGCCTTGATTTGATTAGGTTTTTGTTTTTATTAGGGTTTTTTGGTTAATCGTCTTTTAGGATTTTTTTTTAAGGAATCGTTGTTTCTTTTCTCCTATTCTGCTGGTCGATTCAAGATGGAAGTCGGTTAGGTTTCTTTCGGTGCTTGCTGATACATGCCTTAACTTATTAAGGCTCTCGCTTTGAAGATAGGCGGTGTTCTTCTTGTTTTTTCTGTTTTGCGATTTTATTCTTTTTTAGGGTTTCATTGCTGTTGTTTTTGTTGTTATGGAGAATTTGAGTTTGGGTGATCTGGATTTGGGTGAATTGGATGCACGTATGCATAGATTGAAGGGACATGATGCTGCTAATGTTGGGTCTTCTCAGCCACCACGTCAAGCTCTTAAGGTTTTGCGTAATATTGTATCTGATGTGACTGCTACAAACCCTAATAGTGGGACTGGTCTTGATGAGGTGAATAGTTCTGTTACGTTTACATCTAATATTAATGCAAACTTGCCGAAGGGTGATGGTATTTGCGTGGCTCCAAGTGCTGGTAGGGTAAAGGCGACATCAAGTTCTACTAAGGAGGTTCGAAGCTCATTTATTAATGATGTTATTCCTGAATTATTCCCGTCTATACCACAAGGCCATGGTTTGGATATTACTCATGCTAATGAATCGGCTGGGGATAGTATTCATACGGTTTTGAATTCTGGTGAGCCAAATACATCCACGGGTACTACAATGAGCGGTGCACAAGAAGGCACTTATGTTCCTAATGATACAAATCTGGTTAATAACCCCGTGGTCAATGCTAATGTCCCACAGTCGGTTAATGCATCAACTACTCAGGTTCCTAAGGTTACCCAACCTACGTCGTATGCTAATGTTACTAGTTCTAAAACTAATAAGGGTAAGGCTAACTTTAGACCTTTGGTTACTGAAAATGTAATGGAGGATGTTGAGCTTGCTATCCCATTAAAGGTTATAGAAGATATTAGTACTCGTTTTGATAACACATTGTACAGGTACTTTCTTGGAAAATGGGTTGCTTTCCCCGTTGTGGAATATTATGCACGTACTACATGGGCTAAGTTTGGTCTTAAAAGGGTCATGATGAATGCCAAAGGATTTTTCTTTTTCAAGTTTGATTCGAAAAAGGGATTAGAAGATGTTCTTGAAGAGGGGCCTTGGATGATTCGTAATATCCCATCATTCTAAAACCTTGGACCATGAATACTAACTTATTGAAAGAAGACTTAACTCGTGTCCTCGTTTGGGTTAAACTCCACGACATTCCCACGGCTGTATTTTCAGAGGATGGTCTTAGCCTTATTGCTACGAAACTAGGTACTCCCATTATGCTTGATTCCTTTACTACTACGATGTGTCTAGAATTGTGGGGTCGTTGTAGTTTTGCACGTGCATTGATTGAGGTCAAATCTGAAAATGAACTTAAAAATAGTCTCATGATTGGTGTTCCCTTGCTTAATGGGAAGGGGTATACAAAAGAAACCATCAGGGTAGAGTATGAATGGAAGCCTCCATGGTGTAATACATGTCAAATGTTTTGTCATACTTGTGACCAATGTCCAAGGAAGGTTACTACCCCTCCTAACGTGGTGGGTAAGGATGATGATGGGTTTCAAACTGTTGGAACTAAGTGTAATAGTGGCAAGAATAGTGCTCCAAAAGGTGGTACGAAGGTGGGTCAGAAGTTTGTCTACAAGCCCAAAGGTACTATTAATCCGGAAAAAGTAGTGCCGAACTCTAGTAATGTTCAATAGGTGCCAAGCAAGTCTACTAGTTCGACTACTAATACTTCTAATTCTGCCCCTAGCTCTTCGAATGCTAATGATCCAGATGCTAGTAAGGTTTCTAATGATCCTAATGCTAGAAAGGTTAATTCTGGTCCTAAAGGGAATCCAAATCGTACAAGAGAAGCTAGTTTGGTTAGGGAATCAGGTATCAAACTTACTAACTCGTTTGTTGCTCTTAATGAGGAGTTGGATGAGTCTTCTAATGTTTTAAAATCGGAGGGTCCTATAAATTACGATGGTGATGATGATTTACTTCATGAGTATGATGAAACATCCGGTTTTATGGCTTCTACTTCTATAGGTAACACTAATACTACAGGGGCAAGCACTCCTGAATTCCTGGGTTTTAATGTTTAGTGTTGCTTCTTGGAATATTAGGGGTTTGAATCGCTCCCCTAAACTAAAAGAGGTTCATTAGGTGGTGAATGAGAATAATCTATGTTTGTGTGCTACCTTGGAATCTCATGTTGATGCGTCTTGTGTTTATGATACTTGTGCTAGGGTTTATCGAGGTTGGAAGTGGACATCTGATGGGAATTTATGTGATAAGGGATCTCGTATTATCCTTGGTTAGGTTGTTGCTATCATTGATGTTTTAACTATGTCCTAAACTAATCAAGTTATGCATGTGCAGGTCATTTGTAAAGGCTGAAAATAATCTATGTATGTGTGCTATCTTGGAATCTCATGTTGATACGTCTTGTGTTTATGATACTTGTGCTAAGGTTTATCGAGGTTGGAAGTGGACATCTAATAGGAATTTATGTGATAAGGGATCTTGTATTATCCTTGGTTGGGATGATGCTATCATTGATGTTTTAACTATGTCCCAAATTAATCAAGTTATATTTGGAGGGATTTAGAGGTTCATAGTTGCCTTATGCGTGACAAACCTTGGGTACTTCTTGGCGATTTCAATGCCTCGTTGTTTTTGGAGGATAAATCTGGTGGTGGGTACGAGCCTACTATTGCCATGACTAAGTTTAAAGATTGTGTTAAAAATATTGAAGTCACGGACATCAACTCTTCGGGTTTACATTTTACTTGGAATCGGAAACCAAAGGGAGGCAATGGTATTTTGAAGAAACTTGATCGTGTCATGGGTAATGTTAAATTTAGTAATGATTTTTCGGGATCTTTTGCTATATTTCAGCCATACCGTATTTCTGATCACTCCCCTTGTGTTCTTCGAATTCCCATGTTAACTAAAAAGAAGCCAAAGCCAGTTAAATTCTTTAATTTCCTAACATATAAGCAAGGGTTTCTTGATGTTGTTTGACAAGGTTGGTGTGTTAATGTGCAAGGGCACAATATGTTTAAGGTAGTTAAAAAACTTAAGGGCCTGAAATCTCCTATCCGTAAGCTCCTAAGAGACCAAGGTAATCTTCATGCTCGTGTTAATAACCTCCGCACTGAATTAGATGAAGTTCAAAAATCTCTTGATAAGGACCCTACTAATATTGTGCTTTGGGAAGAGGAGGTTGTTTATCTTGAAGCTTTTAAGAATGCCGTTCTTGATGAGGAACGCTTCTTGAAACAAAAGGCTAAAGTTGATTAGCTTCGTGAGGGTGATTCTAATTCATCTTGTTTTCATAATATTGTCAAGAGTAAGAATCTTAGGAGTCGCATTGAGTTTGTTACTGGTGTTAATAATGTTTTGCACCAAGGGAATGATGTCCCTAATGTCTTTGTTCAACATTATGAGAATTTCCTTGGTGTGGAAGGTATTACCATTCAGATTCCCGATCATGTGGCTTTTCCTTCTACTATTAATTCGGTTAGGGCTGTTGGGATGGTGAGGGATGTGACGAATTCTAAAATTAAAGATGCTATGTTCTCTATTGGTGATAATAAGGCCCCGGGTCCACATGGTTTCACGGCTGCCTTCTTCAAAAAAGCATGGGATATTGTGGGTAATGATGTTTGTTTGGTAATTCGAGACTTCTTTATTAATGGGAAACTGCTTAAGGAACTTAACCACACTATTATTGCTCTTGTCCCTAAAGTCTCTACTCCTTCTAAGGTAAATGATTACAGGCCTATCTCTTGTTGTAATGTTCTATACAAGTGCATTAGCAAAATCATTACTAATCTTATTAAAGAGGGACTTAGAGATGTTGTGAGTATCAATCAGTCGGTTTTTGTTCCTGGACGTAATATCTCGGATAATATTCTTCTCACCCAAGAATTAATGCGTAACTATCATCGTCCTCATGGACCGCCTAGATGTGCTTTTAAGATTGATATTCAGAAGGCGTATGATACGGTTGATTGGCGTTTTCTTGAGACTATTCTGGTTGGTTTTGGGTTTCATACTACGATGGTTTCATGGATCATGGCATGTGTTACTAGTGTTTCATACTCCATTAGCGTTAATGATGATATTTACGGTTGGTTTAAAGGTAAAAAGGACCTTCGGCAAGGTGATCCTATGTCACCTTACTTATTTACTCTTGTTATGGAGGTTCTAACTCTTTTATTGCAGCAAAGGGTTGACCAGTCGAATGAATTCTAATACCACAATCTATGTGAAAGGCAGAAAATTGTTAATCTCTGCTTTGCTGATGATCTCTTTATTTTTACACATGGTGATGTTGTCTCAGCTAGTGTGGTTATAGATGCTTTAGATTAGTTCAAGAATGTCTCTGGCCTGGTTCCGAGTATTCCTAAGAGCACGGCTTTCTTTTGTCATGTTCCGAATCAGGTGAAGTTGTCTATTTTGAACTCTTTGTCTTTTAATGAAGGTACCCTCCCTGTTAAATATTTGGGTGTTCCCCTCATATCTTCACGGTTGTTGTACCGGGATTGTAAAGTGCTTGTGGAAAGGGTCCAAAATAAGGTTGCTGATTGGAGGAATAAATTCTTATCTATTGCGGGTCAGTTACAGCTCATTATGTCGGTTTTATCGTCTATGCATATATATTGGGCTTCTGTTTTTATTCTTCCTGTTCGGGTCATTCATGATTTAGAACAATTAATGTGTGGTTTTTTATAGTGTCAAGGTGACATGAAAAGGGTAAAGCTAAGGTGGCATGGGAGGATATCTGTAAGCCTAAAGAGGAGGGTGGTCTTGGTATCCGTAGTCTTCATGATTTTAATGTGGCCCTTATGGCAAAACATGCCTATAGTATTTTGACCCATAAGGAATCCTTATGGGTTAAATGGATCCATGCTTATAAGCTTCGAGGTAGGAGCTTTTGGGATGTTCCGTGCACGAGTGATATGAGTTGGGGCTGGAGAAAACTTCTTATGATTCGTCCTACTATTCGGCCATTTTTCTGGTTCCATATTCACAATGGACAACGGGCTAACATATGGTTTGATAATTGGTGTTTATTAAGCCCTATTAGGAATTTTGCTTACGGCAAGACATATATCTCGTTCAAGTTTTTCTTTAAATGATTCAGTAGGTGATTTGCTTATTGATGGCGTTTAGAGATGGCCCATTGAGTGGATACATAGGTTACCTGCTCCTTTGCTTATCAACCCTCCGATACTTACTGATGGTGTTGATGATGAGCTGGTTTGGAAAGCGTCTAATGGTGATCTTGTGCCATTTACTATCTCTCGTGTTTGGGATTCGATTCGGGATAGTACCAATCTGGTTTCGTGGTTTCATGTTGTGTGGTTCCCTCAATGTATTCCGAAACATGCATTTGATGAGGCGAAAAATGAACCACTTTTAGGGGGTCATTTAAGCCCGGAATTGAATTTATTTGATCAAATATTGCCCTAAATCGTTCCTTTTATGATTTTAGGTACTTTGGGAGTGAAATCTGGAAAAGAAGGCATTTTGAACGTTTTTGGAGCATAAAAGTGAAGAAAACGGCAAAGTCTCAATTTTCCAAGCTGGGAACAGTAGGTGACGGCGTCAAGAAGGAATTTCTGACGGCGTCAAGAGTAAATTCCATGACTTTCCATGATGACCCAGTACAGATTTGACGGCGTCACGAAGTAGGGCGTCAAGAGTAAAATGCATGACGGCCTGGAAAATGCTAACACATGACGGCGTCAGAAGTAGATCAAGGCAGTCCGAGAAGTATTTTGGCAGCGAGATGACGGCGTCACAAGATTTGTCTTGACGCCGTCAGACCCTATTTCCTATATATAGTTTTCTAATTTTCACATTAAAGAGAGAGGAGTTTTGGAGAGGAGTTTTGGAGAAACCCTAGGTCCGAACTTAAGACGAATTTTACAGGTTTTTCAAGGGTTCTTTGCCCTTGATCCCTTTCATGTGTAATTAAGATAAGTGTTCTTTTAATTCAATCAATATGTCTATGTGTTGGTTGTCTATATCAAATTCTTGTCTTAATTCCATCATGTTAGGCTAGATCTATCTTGTGTTTGCTTGGATCTAATGAAACCTAGATGTTAATTATGTGTTGATTACTTGTTTATGGTTGTATTGGATGAATGATTTCGATGTTAGGCTTAAGAAAACTGGCAGATCTCCAATTGGTAACATGCTTGAACGTCTTAAGAAACATGAACCGATGTGCACTAGGTTTTATTGGTTGTATTTACTGCATGAGTAATTTCTAATGATCCCATGTTAGGAGTTTTTAACGGCTCGACATAGGAGTGAAGTAGGCACTCATAGGATTGGGGAAGTAAGTGTGCCACCCCATGAATGGTATTAAGGAATACAATCCGTCATCCACGCAACTATAACAAGTAATTAACGTGTAAAAGATGTCTAGGGAGTAGTGAAATAGTAAACACATTTTCTCCACATATTGCTCACAACTTTAGTATAATTTAGTTTTATTTTCATTTTTAGTATTTTATTTTGATTGCATCTTAGTATTGGGTTAGTTGACTAGCAACTAATTCCGCCCAAATCCTTCAAACCCGAGATTTTACTTTGCTTTCTAAAAAATATAAAAATACAAAAATAATCTTCCATCATCTTTAGCACTAGTAATTAGGTTTTCTAATCCTAGCGACACTATTCCTAGCTGAACGATCAATCCCCCGGTACTTGTCACTATACTATACTACAACGATCAGGTACACTGCCTGGTGGGGGTTGTAAGCTTCTCAAGATCCCTTGAGAGGTAAAGCCTAGTGCGATTCCCACGTATCAGCATTCAATATGTGGCTTGTCATTAATTGCAAGCTAAAAACACAAGATAGGCTGAGGCAATGGGATGTCGGTCCTTCTATCGACTTAAACCTGCTCCGTTGTCCATTTTGTGATAATCAACCTGATTCTCATGCTCTTTTTTGAGTGCCCTTTTTCTTTACAGGTTTGGACCAAAGTGCGTGCATCATGTGGTATGGATACTATTCCTCCTCGACTTGAGGATGTTGTATCATACCTTATACCTTTGTCTAAAGGAGGATCTGCTAGTAGTGTGATTTCTCATCTTCTTCTTGCTGCTACATGCTACTCTATTTGGCATGAACGGAATTCCAAGCTTTTTAAGAAGAGGCTCAAGTCATATACTCAGTTGTTTGATGATATTATTACCATTGTGCGGATGAAGATCCTTTCATTTTGATTTACCAAGAATTCTGTGCGGATTAGAAGAATTTTGGATACATGGAGGTTACCTGGATCGATGATCATTGCTAGTGGTTCTTCGAACTGATGGAAGATCTTTATTGCTTGTTTTGTTCTTGTGGGGAGTGCCAGGGTTGTGTTGTACTCTTTTTCCCTACTCCAAGGTTTTCCCTCTGGGTTTTTACTTGGAAAGGGTTTTTAAGGAGGCAAGCTCCCTGGATCGCCTTGCTCCCTTCGTGTTTCAGGTAGATGCGGGATGTTCGCTTGTGTCAAAGATTTATTCTTTGGTTATTCCTAGCTAGGTGATTTGTAATGTAGCTAGGTTTGTTGTGCTTATGACCTGTCATAAGCACTTGTTTATCGAGCGTTTTGCTCGAGGTTAAAATGGCACATTTGCCACATTCCATTTGTACTTAACATTATTTTTTTGGTTATATATTTACCGGGGTATCCCCCTTTACCCAAAAAAAAATAAACCCAAAAAACCTCGTAATTGTTTCAATGTTTCCGGAAGTGGCCACTCTTGAACCGCCTCTACCTTAGACGGGTTCGTTCTCATCCCTTCCCCGGATATAGTGACCCAAGTACTCAACTACCCGACCACCAAATACACATTTTGATTCCTTGGCAAACAACTGATACTCCTTCATGATTGAGAGCATGCGACGTAAATGGTGCTCGTGTTGTTCCACATCGTGGCTGTAAACGAGGATATCATCAAAAAACACAAGTACCCCTTTACGTAACAGTGGCCGAAACACATGGTTCATCAAAGCTTGAAATGTTGCGGGGGCGTTTGTAAGGCCGAACGACATCACTAGGAACTCATAATGTCCCTTGTGAGTTCAGAAGGCTGTTTTATAGATGTCATCAGGATCCATTCGCACTTGATGGTACCCGGAACGCAAATCAAATTTAGAGAACCAAGTTGCTCCTCCTAATTCATCTAATAATTCTTCGATCAAGGGAATCGGGAACTTGTCTTTTACAGTTGAGTCGTTAATGCGACGATAGTCCATGCACATACGCCATTGACCATCCTTCTTTTTCACTAGGACTACGGGGGCGACGAAGGAGCTTTGGCTATTACGTATGATACCGGCCTCAAGTAGCTCCCATGTGGTTCTTTCGATTATATCTTTTTGGATGGCAGGTTATCGATACTGGCGTTGACTAATGGGTGCGGTGCCTTCCTTTAAGATTATTCGATGATCAGACGGCCTCTCGAGTGGTAGAGATTTTGAAGGTTGGAACACCTTTTGAAAATCACGTACAAGCTCCTACCATGGGAGTGTGACCCCCCTCCCTTGACTTGGTCTTAATTCACATCAGATTAGTGCATGGGTTTTGGTGAAGGAGTGGTGAGTTGTAGACTCTACAGCTTGATAGATCCATCCTTGCTATGTTTCTGCAGCAGTGAATCTACCTTTTCCATGGAACAAAGAGACACTTTATTGGTTTGAATTCCTTTTAGTTCACATGGTTTCCCATCTACCTGGAACCGCATGGTCATTTTTTGGAAGTTCCACAAAATGTCTTGCAAAGGTGAAAGCCATTGTACACCCAAGATCATATCATAGCTCTCTAGTTGGATAAGTAAACCTCCGTGGTGAACCAGTGACCTTGCATCATCCACTGGAAATCAGAACACATTTGGTTGCATTGTAAGCGTTTTCCACCAGCCACACTAATGTTAAGAGATGGAATATCCTTAACTGAGCATTGCAATTTCCGTGCCAACTTCACATCGATGAAATTATGTGTAGACCCGGAGTCGACAAGGATATGAAGTTGACGGTTACCCATCGCTCCCTGGATTCTCATGGTGGAATAAGATGGTATCCCAGTAAGTGCATGGATCGATATTTGAGGTTGCTTCTCTTCCTCGTCTTCCTTATACTCTTCATACGCCTCGTCTTTGTCTGCAACTTCAATGATAAACAATTGATTGCGGGGGCATTTATGACCTGGTACAAATTTTTTTGGTGCACCAAAAACATTCTCCTTTCGCCCGTTTAAGTTCTAGCTCCTTACTAGTGAGCCGCCTCGAAACCTTAGCCCCCGTTTTTGTGGTAGTTGGCCTTATGGGACGGGTATTAGGAGTGGGTAAAAGGGGCAGCTTGGATGCGTTAACGGGAGGTGTAACCCTACCAGTTTCATTCGTGATTTTTGGGTGGGTTGCTCCCCCTTTAGTTGAAGTCAGTTTGTTTTCCAAGGTGGTGTTGTTTAAGTTTTGAATCATGCTCCCCCTTTAGTTGAAGTCAGTTTGTTTTCCAAGGTGGTGTTGTTTAAGCTTTGAATCTTGGCCAGCCCGTATGCCTCGTGTAGGGTACGAGATTTAAACATTTTCACTAGTCCCCAAAATTCTAGTTTGAGACCCTTTAAATACAAGCTAACAGCTTGGGTTCACTCAAAGTTACCTTGTTTAGGAGAGCATAAAAAGCGTTGTTATAATCATGGAGGTCATCATCTTGTGTAAGAGAGGCAATTTCTTCCATCGGGTCTTCGAACATCGCATTGGAAAACCAAGTGGAAATAGCTCGCAAATAATCTTCCCAGGAAAGTTCGGCGACTGTAGCCCCTCAGGTTTTCATGAAGGCACAATGCCATTGAGTAGCATCTCCTTCTAAGTGGAATAAAAGCGTATCATAGTTTCATGTTATCTGGCGTTTCGTCTATGGAAAAAAAGTGCTCGCACCTGTAGATCCACGCTTCTACGTCAACCCTTGAGAACCGGGGAAACTCCACCTTACCGATACACATGGGACGATTTGTTTTGGGGTCGGGTTGGTCACCGTTGAAAGAACCGCCAAGGAAGGAACCGCCACTGGCATGCTTGAGTAGTTGTTCTTGTTGTTTAATTGATTGTTTCTATTGCTTCATCAAGGCTGCTAGGGTTGTTTGAATGTTCGCGATGGCCTTGTCGTGATCTTTGATGGATTTCTCGATCTCTTGATTGCGTGTCATCATGGTTGAATCCGATAGGGATTAAACTGGCTTTGATACCCTTGTTAGGGTAAAAGTAGTGATAGAGAGAAAGTTCGAGAGATATGGAAAACCAACTTCTGGATATCCTAGAAGCATATTGCAGTATCATAAACCCAAATAAATCCGAGTTACAAAAGAGTCCCTCAAAGATGAATAAAAGCCATAATGGCCCTTGCAAGAAGCAAACAAGAAACATGCTAAAAGATAATTTCAATAAGAAAAACACAAGTAACAGTTACTAAAGTGTTGGTACGTTTGTTTGACGGGAAGCATTAATACCAATGCATTAAAAACGACAATAAAAAAAAACCGCCGCCGCTACAGTGCAACTCTAAAAACAGGGAATTAAAAAGTTTATACAACACAAGAGTCGAATTTCTCACTTGAATTCTTCATCCTTGACAATAACAGCAGCTCATCAGGTAATAATATTCTGTAAAAAAAACTTATTTGTATTCGTTTTGGGCTAAATTAATTGCACAATAAAATAACAGCAAACTCAGTGACTATGTAATGTTTTTACCGTTATAAATTGGACATCATTTACACTATATTTTTCACCCAAATTTGTTTTGCTACATTTCTCAGAAAATTTAACTAAAAAGCATTAAAATGTTTGGTATGCAGGTATCGGTATGAATCTATGGGTTTGAAAGTCTTATAAAATGTTTGGTATGTAGATATGGGTTTGGTGAAACCCTTGAGATGTGGGTTTATACATACCTAACTGGTTTGACTGGTATGTGAAAACCCTCCCGATTTCTTTCATTTATATAACCAAAAAGAAGTTAAAATGAAACGTTATAAACATCTTCTTTCTTTCTCCATAGTTGAAGTCTTCGATCATGAACAAATAGTAAGTCATCACCTGTACATTCAAGGTCCTTGTATTCTTCAAGTTCAACAAATGGCCCCATCTTCATTCTGATGTAACTCGAAATATGGATCTACACCGTTCTAAGCTTTTGTATTGATGTTCATCCTTTATCAATAATACTTCACTGATTCATCCACTGTTGATACAAGATTTTTAGAGCTTCAAAGTGGATATCAATCAAATTAATTTGGATCTTTGCAGATTTCTCTCTCTTTTGGTTCAGTGAGATACAACTTGCATGTGAAAATTTCTAGATCTTATTGGTTTTGCTTTTTGTACAATAAGGATGATAGATAAAAATTTCTGGATTTCATTGCTTTTGCTTTTGGTACAGTGAGATGGAACTTGCTTGTGAAAATTTCTATATCTCATTGCTTTTGTTTTTTGTAAAAAAAAGTTGGATGAAATTGATATGCAGTAAAGTCGAAAAATCTTGTTTTTGATTGAAAATCCTTTGTTATTTATTTATTTTTTTCTCTTTTGTATCAGTTTTATATGATAAGAAGAAATGACTATTGGGTAAAATAGTTGATACCCGTATCCCATAAACCAATCCAAACAGCAGTAATGGATATGATACATTGATTGTCATTCCACCTCATACTCATACCTATACTCATAGTGATTCATGTCAACAAACCAAACGGGCCCTAAAAGTTGGTTACTACGGGTAAAACGGTCAACATATGAGGTTTTACTGTGTTTAGGTTCACAAGGGAGGGCAAGTATTTGACTGACATGTACGTGGCCTAACCTAGGTTCCAACCCTTTCCCTCGCCACCCCAAATGTGTACCTCTTGTCATAAGGTTAGGACAATATTACTAGGCGATTTGCTGGTGGTTTAGATTACAGTAAAACAAAAATTGCTGAAAGTTGGTTAATTTTCTATTCCAATAACCTCTTATGTTTAACCACTTGGTCTAGATCCAGTGGCCACCGGGGATAACCTTGGAGGAGGTTGTTTCCCTTGGAGGTCTCGGGTTTGACGCTTGCAAATGGGGTTTTCCTTCTAGACGAAGCGGAAAAAAAAAAGGTGAAGGTTCGAGGAAGGCATACTGGCCGCTTGGGTTTCACTAACTACTAACTAACTAGCCGTTCTAAAAGAAAAAAAAAAAAAAAAAAAAAAAAAAAAAAAAAAAGAAACAAAAAAAAAACCTTCTTGACAAGTATAGTAGATTATTATGTTTTCGTATACGTGTTTCTGATTGCAATGTATTATTTCTAGAAAGGATGGAGTCCCAACTACCTTGTGTATTAGTACTAAGTGGAAAATCAGCAAGTGAGAAGGAAATAGTCAAGTCTTTAAAGGAAAATGCATCCCTAAAACTTGCAGACGATGTAAAAATGTTGACGTTTTTGCAATCTGAGATGGAAAGGCAATCAGAAAAAGATGAATTTGATACTGACACTTACATGACTTCTCTAATGACTACGTGTTTTGGAAGACTTCTTCTTTGGTCTCCAAGATTGCCTTCGACTCAGGACGTCGTCTCTCTGTAAGTGCAACAAGCTTTTGAGCTTCATATTGTTTGCAAGGTAAGGTATTGAAAGTTTTTTGTTTTTTGCAGTAACTTTAGTGAGATTCCAATAGGTTCGGTGTGCATTGCTGATGTTCAGTTTAAAGGACGAGGTAAGTAGTAACATAGATATTGATCTGTATATGTAAAGGCTATAGGCTAATAGAATGAGTTACAGGGCGTTCACAAAATGTATGGGAATCTCCAAAGGGTGCCCTTCTCTTTTCATTTACAATACAAATGGAAGATGGCCGTGTGGTGCCTCTTGTGCAGTATGTTGTTTGTCTTGCTGTCACAGAAGCAATTAAGGACCTTTCTCTACGAAATGTGAGCTTTTTATTTCTTAACTTTGATGTTTCATATTCTTACTTCTTTATTGGCATCACTGCTAGATATGCCACAAGGCTTTAGATTAATGAGGACTAACATAAATGCTTATAACTACCTAAAGATCACTCTCATCCACATCAGTCTTCATAGAAGTAGCAGTACCATTCGTTTTCCTCATCTCAAAGGTTAATATGACATTAGTCTATATAATAACCTATGTCGTACTTTGTCCATCTATTTTAGATTTTTATCTATTTGCTAGGATGTGTATGTTTCAACTTAAGCAATCAGCCTTTTCGATTTGATTTCTTGCAGTAGATCATATGTATTGCATTGATCATATACATAAAGTTATTTCATTTGAATTTATGCTCTGACTTTGATTAGCTTGAGTGTAACCTTTGATCTGCTACCTTAACTTTTCTTTTGACCTATAATTTCCCAATGTCATTATTCGTAGAAGTTGGGTTTTAGACAACTGAACACTACTCATTACTTTCACACCATGAGTGTACCCTTTACTTGCTACCCTTCGCTATAAACACCACCTATTTCATCAAATTTTATTGTTGCTCCTCGCCTTGAGCGGCAAGATACATGTCGTGGACTCAGACATTGTCACCTTGCCATTGGGGATGAATAATAAGATTTCAGCAGCTTCTGCAAAGAGGCCGCGCAAAATGCAGATTGAGGTATTCGTTTGCTTTTGACCTCATATGGAAGCAGTTGGTGTAATATTTTGTAGTTAGTTAACGCTAAATAGCATAGCTAGTTTATTGCCATTTTATTCATCCAGGCCTGTACTCAGTTGTCTGTTTTTTTTATGGTTGTGAGGTATTGCCTTCGAGTCTTGTAAATAACTATATTATAGTTGGATCTGTAAACTTATTTTCTTTGATTCTATCCTTCACCAAAATACGAGTATGAGTGGAATTTTTTTTTTTTTTTTTTTTGGGTAAAGGGGAAATTACCCCGGCAAATATATTAACCAAAAAAATCGTTAAGTACAAATGGAATGTGACTGAGATGCCACATTAACCTCAAGCAAACGCTTGAACAAACTAGTGCTTATGACATGCCATAAACACAACAACCTAAAAACACTACAAACGCCTATCTATGAATAAAACCAAGAAGATTCTTGAATCCGAAAGGCGTCCCACTTCCATCCAGCATCATCAACAGACCAAATGGCCAAATTCCATAAATTGCACCAGCTATAAGAGCACCATTTCGTAGCAGCAACAATTGACTCCATGTACATCAAATCATAAACGTTACAAACTATTCTCATCACTTCCAGGTGTGTAACCTCCTGAGAGAGGTGAATCATAGAAAATAATGGATTTGATGTCTCTTTACCAATATCCATCACTACTGGAGTAGCCAAATGTTTTAGTTCGAGAACTATGGTACACCTGATAACCATCTGATTTATTAGCAAATCAGAAACTATAAACGGATTTGATACGTCTTTACCTGTAGCCGTTTGCTCAGGACTAGCCAAATGTTTCAGATCAAAATCTATGGTACACTTGATAACCATCTGATTTATTAGCAAACCAGAAACTATAAACGGATTTGATACGTCTTTACCTGTAGCCGTTTGCTCAGGACTAGCCAATTCTTTAGGTGCATAAATCACCTTTGGTGAACTGAAAACCAAATATGGACTTCCACTGCCTTTACCACAATCCATATGCTTGTGGGCTAGCCAATTCTTTGGAATCCAATAAGGAAAAAACCATGGTGAATTGATAACCATATTCCCCCAACCAATAAAGAACGACCTCATGTATGCATAAGAGAAGGTGCCAAATTCCACACACGAATGAGATCACATACATTCGCCGTCTTCTTAAATCTGCATGTGAGAAGCTTCAACCGAACCGAGGACTTGATAATTTCAACAAGTTGAGCTTCTGATCTAGATAGCTTCCTAAAAAGCCGATTATTTCTTTCTTGCCATATATAATACGTAGTGGCAGCAAATAATAGCTTAGAAATAACACTCCGAACAGACCTTGACTTTGCCGACGCACTAAGAGTAGTAACAATAGCATCTAGCGAAGATGGAATGGAGATAAAACCAGCAAACCTCTTTAACGAGTTCCATACCTGATTAGAGTATGTACACGAAAAGAAAAGGTGATCATGAGAATCAGCTTGCGTCTTACAAAGAGGACACAACAACGGATCATCATCAGAAGAATAATGCCTTAACATATCTTGAGTCCGTAACCGCCTCTTCATAACTAACCATAAGTGAAACGCATGTCTCGGAATCCGATGAGAAAACCACACCAGATGATACCAATCAACATTGAGTGGAATTTATGACGTGTTAATTTTGAAAGATCAAGCCATGATACAACCACTGTTGATATGTCATACCCTTTGGTTACTTCATAAGGCTTATCTTTAAATTGCGAGTCTGCTACATTCGTCGCTCACATGATAGACATCAAGGAAGCTACTCATTCATTGGTGTTTATGCTTGCTGCTGATTTGTAATATTGACGTTTGTTTTGTAGGGCATCCCTCCTTTGGATGTTAGAATAAAGTGGCCAAATGATCTTTATTTAGATGGCCTTAAAGTGGGAGGAATTTTGTGTACATCAACATATAGATCTAAGAAGTTTAATATTAGTGCCGGTAAACATCTCACTCCACCAAAATATCTCTCTTCTGCTTTGCAATCAATGCCAACTTTTCAGTGTTTTGATTTCTATTGAGATGTAAGAAACTGCTTCAGAGAAATGCACTATATTATATGTGGATGGATTATGGTTAAAAAGTTGTGATCTCTTTATCTCTTATTCCAATTGCAGGAGTAGGATTGAATGTTGATAATGATAAGCCAACAACATCCTTGAATGCAACGCTCCGGAATTTGACTTATGATTTCCAACTACGGAGAGAAGACATTACATCAGTCTTTTTTAACAAATTCGAGCATCTCTTCAGTATTTTGATGAATCAAGGTGAGTAGTACTCTTGATAATGTTAGGAGCACTTTAAAGTGTCAAATTATGCCTTCCCTTGTTGTATCCGCATAGTGTACTGGGTGTGAGTGCTACATGGGTGTGCATTATATAAAATCAACTCTCTCTAATCTGTTTAAAATAAATACTTTAAGTATGACTTGGACTTGGTTATTCAGTTTGTGTGTCACATGGCTCGGTTGCGGTCTTAAGTCATCCAATGAATGCTTTCTAATAAAAACACACTTTTCATTTCTACATATTTTGTTTTCCTCCTTTAAGTTTTAATTATGAAATTGATATGATACCAATTGGCTAATACTCGGTTTAATATATTAAAAAAAGTAAATAACAAGAACAGAACTCCTGCAATTTGAGAAGCAGGTTTCTCCCTAGTCTATTGACTCCAAATAACTCCCTAGTCTATTGAATATAAATACCCACCAGATTTCATTAACAAGGAATCCTAATCCTAATAAAACTCTAATACGTAAATAATAAACAAAAGATAACTTCTGTTACTTCCAGAATTCAAATTTACCCCAAAGGTCCTTCAACTTATTTCTTTTTGCTCCGCTAGAACACTTGGCCCCACTTTTGACTCGTATTCATATCAGAAATCAGTCATGTTATGTCAAGAAAGTTCTTAGGACTTTGTTGATATTCAGTTACTGAGTTCTTATTATGGTTTAAACTTTAACACACTTCTCCATTTGCTTTGCAAAGAATTAGTTATCAACTAACCATTGGTAATTAATGGAAGTCTTGCTCTAAAAAGTTAGCAATCATTATCGCATATTGAAACTATGCTTCCTAGTCTTTAGCAAGGAAACTTCAACATGTGAGTTACCGCGTTACCAAATCAAAGCACATCGAGCAGATACAGTTGAATAAAAAGGCCTGATTTGGCCATAGAAGTGGTTGTCACTTGTCAAGATTAAGATTAAGATTTTGATGGTGGCTGCAGGTGTTAGAATTCCGAAATGTTACCAAAACCGTTTAAAATTGGCGTGTCCAGGTCATGTCACTTTTATGATATCTTACGGGATTCAGTTAATCTAGTGGATTCAGTTTTTTAGGGTGTATAGTCGGGTACATTCTGCATTTAACATAAAGTAGAAAATGTAATTCAAGGTTTCTCTTACTTGAAATGCAGGTTTTCAACCACTTGAGGACCTGTATTACAAGACATGGCTCCATAGGTAAGATTGCAGATGTAGTCCAACAAAATGGGCGAGTTTGTTACATTTTGGCAACATAAGACATCAAAGCAATTTGTTTTTATAGGGTTCTAAGAACCATTTTTCTAAAACTTGGGATTTTTATCTACCCTGTCCTACGCATTATGATCAGCTAAATGTCAGAAGTTCTGAAACGTGAACATTTTAATGTTTATTAGATCTATTAGCGCATTCCATTATCAATTCATTTGGATTTCCTCATTAGTCTTAATATGTGCAGTGGGCAGAGGATTGTTTGTTCAAGACAAAAGTGAAGGTGAAGATTTTCTGATAGAAAAATGTCGTTACCGTTCAGGTTAGCCTCATATGTATTTTGTGAATATGCTTTTTGATTAGATAATCAAGAAAAATCTTATTGACTAGCCTTCGATTTTGCATTAACTGGTTACATTTATAATTGTGATCCAGTATTCCAGTGGTGCAGGTTTAGGGGGTGTTTGGGATTGCTTATTTTTTTCTAATTTTCTTCTTACCTGCTTAATTTTAAGCAGAAGTAGTGTTGTGCTAACGAAACTGCTTTTTCTTATCTACAATTAAAATTTACTTTTAACATCATATCAAACTTAAAAGCAAATTAATTTAATTAAACATTTTCAACAGATAATTATTTTTTTCGAATTTACTTAGAAAGTTAGAAGTACTCATATTTAAGCAGCTTATAAGTACCTATTTTTGAAGCGAAAGCGCAATGAGAATAAATAAGCAATCCCAAACACACACTTCATGTATCATAGATACTTTCCTAGGAGCATGCATAACGTTGCATTGGTGAGATAGTTAGATGAAGCGTGCTCCAATTTTAGTTGTATTTTTTAATTATACATTCATGCCATTGGGAGATGCTAAACTGAGATGTGACATTTTCACTTCTTAAT
The DNA here is from genome assembly GCA_030686995.1 of Artemisia argyi. Lineage (NCBI taxonomy): Eukaryota > Viridiplantae > Streptophyta > Magnoliopsida > Asterales > Asteraceae > Artemisia > Artemisia argyi. The sequence goes on along the minus strand of CM060677.1, from coordinate 85,133,393 downwards.
TATAGGGGTTAACATCTTCTGGATATTTACTGGCCATTGCTGATAACGGTGAGATGTGTGAGCTTCATCCAGATGGTAATAGGTACTATAGTAACCATTAAGTTCCTTGCTATTCAATATCAGGAAATAGCCTATAACAGAAAAGAGTACACATTGGACCAAGTATCCATGACTTTGTATTGTCAAATGGTTGCAATTAAGTTAAAGAACAAAAATGACAACTTTTTGCACTTGAAAACAAAGAAGATCCATTAAACAGAAGTTGACTCTTATCATATCTCTACTTTCAGTTTTTTACCAATTTAAGTGCGGCTTAAGTTTAAACGCAACACGGGTCCCTATACTTATTTGATTGCTTGACGGGTCACTTTATTGACCAATAATGACGGAAGATCCGTGCAGTAAATATGTACCAAGTGACCTATTTAACTAAGTACAATAAGGTCTCCTTTGCATGTAATTAGTAGTGTATATCAAATGGTAATAACAAAATTGAAAGTAGAGAACTTTTACTCAATTTGACCATTTACAAAGCAAGAAGTAAATAAATTTGAAAAAGAACTTATTGAAGCAATGTCACCTCTGATGCCAAGGCCATCGAGGTGCTATTTTCGCCATCTAAAGCGGGATTTTAAAGCAAATAGATATGTGAGAAAACGTAGAATGAATAAGAATAACGAAGTATAACCATATAGTTCTTGTAGAATAATGGTTTCTTTATGTAACAGATCCAGGATAGACATCTAGGTTATTAATTCTTGAAGAATCTGCCTTTGATATGATGCTAGAGAACACGATACTGAACTGGTGAAAACTAACTGATTTACGAGTTGGTTGACCATGAATCTTTGTAAGAGTTTACCGTGTGATGTATGAATTTTAAGCCAATTATTAAGAAAAATTCGTGTACAAAAACATCCACTCCCAAGTCCCAACCCTCAAAATCGCGATGAGTTTTGGTGCCTTAGGATTTAGGGGCCATATTGTAGAGTTTGCAAAAGTATTGTGATCCTGTGCTTAATCTAATTTATTTATACACATTGAATTTTCTACAGTTTTGACTTTTTCAAAGGACTTGTAAGGAGAAAACTTACCTGAGAGACTTGATCATAAGATTGTTGGAGGTAAGTATGCACCAGCTAATAAATACATCGACATGGTGCACATATGTAGATGATTACTTAATTGCAACATTAACCAGGTATGTTTTCTAACATCTAAGTTGTTAAACAAAAGAGCAGCCCAGGTATACGCGTGTGCTGTGGAGAGGTCTATGTATCAAAAAGTAGCAGTTTCATGACTACCATTATAGAAAGATAATCCAAATACCAAGCAATGCTGTTTTTTATGTATTAAACATTGTAAAATGAACCGGTGTGCGTTCTGCTAAGATGGTAGCATGTATGTGATACTTTATTTGATTTATTTAATTTCATTCTTTGTTGATTGGAAAATTAAATTTACTTTGGCGTATATGTATTTCACATGTTTGGGAGGTTTAGTTTTAAATTATGTGATACTTTTGAACTAATTGATGATGAAAATTGCAACTTGGTGATATGTTATGGCTGAAGTAAATGATGATTTTTATTAGTCTCTCTTAAGCCATTTTTGATAAATTTTGGACTCTATAATATTAAACAGTATACATTAGTAGTGATGTATAACACAAAAATTGGGGACACTTTGATCGGCAAACTAGTAACAAGTTTAATCTGAGCTAAGCTAGAGTTTCTACTTTCAACATCCCACATAGCTCGAGCGTTGACGGGCGCATGGAATACAATGTGACAGGTCTTTAGATGTTGACAGTGCAATTGTTGACGTTTTTTTTTTTTTTTTTTTTTTTTTTTTTTTTTTTTTTTTTTTTTTTTTTTTTTTTTTAGCGCCAACATTTTCGCTCAATCTTATAAGTATCTCGCAAAAGGACATGTATAGATTGACATCTATGGTGCATCGAAATCACAACATCGCCGACTAATGTAAACTGTACAGATTACAATAAAGAGAACAGTTTTCTTATCGGTGAATTGTTATTACATAGCCAACAAACAACTATCTAACAAAATAAACATGAAAGTCAAAACTTACATAAATTAAGACCATTTAGGAAACAAACTATTACAATTAAAAATCCATGCAAGTCTTCTGGTTTGGACCATAAAAAATAGATGCCTTGAGGTATGCCAAGTTTGGGTCAAAATGTTGACCCATAGCAAAAAGTGTGTAGCCTTGTTTGACCATGAAAGTCAATTAGAAAGAAAATAGGAAAACAATTTGTAAACAATTGCAACTATAACTACAAAGATGATCTGATCAGTTATGGAGATACTTTGATTTTTGTCAACTGCTTCATTTAGATTTGAAGGTGAGCACTTGAGTTCAATGGAGTATGCTCCTTTGTCTTCATGGACATCTGGTTCTATGTTTATCTCCCCTAATGCAGATCTCAACTCTCCATAGCTCCATTCCTTTACTCAATATAATCATTGAATTTGTTAGGTCTAGCAACTATGTAAAATCACTATATGTTTAATTTCATTTTACACACATTTTTTTGGCACACTTCTGCATTTAAAAAATGTATTAATATGAACAAAAGTAATGCCGATCCAAGTTACATAATGTGCCCCTCAATTAAGGTGGTTGAGGGTTCAGATCCTGGTTGGGACAAAGAAACTATGTTTGTGTTTGTGAGTTTAATTTAGAAAACATAAATTTTATGGAATTGGCTAGATATATCATAAGGTTTCTAATTTAAATAGACACTAATTTAACTGTTAGTTTATTCCTATACCTTTCGGTTTCTTTATTTGCATTGTCTGTGGAGTTTTATTATTCTTACAATACCATAGTGCATGCGTGGATGGTTAGCAATTACCTCAGCTTGTTCTCCCATGGTAAAGACAATGGTGTTAGGGTTGGTGCGGAATGAGTACGCTCCGTCCTCAGACAAGAGACGGAATTCCCCATATTCGGTTGGGATATGAAGGCTGACAGCAAATGCAGCTGAATCCCGTCTTGAAGACCCATCCAATGCACGTGGAGTTTGAGATGAACGTGGCGTGTGTGGTTGAAGAGATGAGTTATTATGCTTAAACAGCGTCATTCTTGTTTCATTTTCCTTGATTTTCTTTCGAGGTTGCTTACCACTATTGCTTCCAATTACCTGAGTCACGTCTTTTGCAATTTTCTCCAGCTTATTCGCAACATTCTCCATTTTCTCTCTGCAAATATATGTAAATTTATGAAAAATATATTGAGTTCCACATACATACAATGGATATAAAGAAAAACAAATAGTGAATTGATACCTGAACATATGAAACTGCTCGGCGTTCTTAACATCTCTCCTTCTTTCGGCCATGGTCATAGCAGATCTGGACCACGCAAACTCCTCCCTATCACCATCACGGCTCCACCTCTCGGCCAACAATCCAAAACAAAACTCAGCCTCGCTAAACGCCATTTGCAACTCCTCAGGAGATATCCCATGACCAGTAACTCGAAACACACCAAACTTAGCAGCCGAATCCAACATCATATGGATCGTATTCTTATCCTTAGATTTAATCATCTTATATTCCACCTCAGCAATAAGATTCTTCATATCATCAAATTCAGGAATGTTTCTCATTTTGTCCACATAATTGTTGAAACTAGAAGGCCTGGAATTTGGCATCGGGGACGTAGGTTGGGCTGCAGGCGACGATGATGATTAACGGCTTCTGATACGTGCGAGTGCCATCATTCGATGATTGTGTTTTTTGGGATCAAAATATGGGAATTATAGTAATTGCATGGCGCGTTTTGTGGTGTATGGATGGCACGTTTTTATGCATTAATGACTTGTACGTTATTCAGGTAACTTGTACTTTTGAAACGCACGTCTGGCCTATTTTCTAATTTTTATTTGTTTGAATAATAAAATGACAAGGTACATTTAAGAGTTAAATAATCAGTTTTGATTGCAATTTTGTGGCAAGTAACATAATTTGTAACACATTGATACGAAAATAGATACAATGTTGAACGAAGATATGATACGATGCCATCCTATAGCCTAAACCAGCAAATTATTGAAGATAGTCAAAACAATGGAGTGTATGGTGGCATGCCGTTTGGTACATGGTTTTGTCAAACCAGCGTAACTTTAGAATTTCACATTATCACATTCACACATAACAAATACTAGTGGCTCAAGCCATTTACATGTCGTTTTGCAATTTTTGAGCCCAATCATTATTTTTCCTATTTTTTCAAACAAATTAATTTTTAATTTATTCAAATAAAATACATTACGAAAATTAAAATACGTTACACGAAAATAAACATGCTTCGAGGTTTTACATTTTTTTATTTATTTATTTATTATTATTTTTTTTTGTAATTGTTAATGAATTCTTGCTTCTCAATCATGCTCCGAAACAATTCGTTCCTAGCCAACATCATATTATTTGTGTTTCACATGCATGGGTCCGTCATCCTTTCAAGAGTGTGCAAACCGTAGTCGATAAGGGGATGATCTGGCAACAAACCACCCTGATTATTTCAGGCCTACGGCTACTAACTCAATCATGAAAGCAACGAAACAAGTTCAACATTTGCTCCGCCAGTGTGGCCTCAACATCAAATTCTTCTCGTAGTTGTATAAGGATAGATAGTCTCACATCATTTGATTCAGTAGCAATAGTTTTTGAGATGGTAGTTGGGAGAATTTAAAAAGAAGTTGTATGTGAAAAAAAAAAGTATTTATAGGGGCAAAAGTATCCGTTGGGTACGAATTCAAAATAGAAGGTTTACACGTACGAAATCAAAGAAACTAAATGTTATTCATTTAAATAAAAATACAAATTATAATATGAATTTTAAAAAACAATATGAAACTAAAACACAAATCGTTCTATTTGTTTCCTTTATGTATCCAACGAACTTTGGCGCGTTATCTTGTATTTTTGCTCACTAATTTATACATATTATTTTTAATCTCGTAATCTTTCCAAAAATTCTTCTTCGAGAAAAGTCTCAATCAAAGCTAGTTTTTCTTATGGAATGTCTTTGCATTTCGCGTATGCTTTTCTCATATCATCTTTAGCTGCTTGTGCATTGTTAAACTTCTAAACTAAGTCGATAAATCACTTCCTGATGAATGGTATCCCCATACATGACTTCTTCACACTACTACTTCTTTACACCTACACGACTTCTTCACGCCACTACTTCTTCACCCTACTACTCCTTCACAACTACATGACTTCTTACACACTCATTGACTCGCTACTAAGTAAGATCATCGTGATCTACTTATTACATATACTTACATAACTTACTTCCACAAATTCACATCAATACTAACTAGACTCTAATACATCTTTGACTTGTTGATAAGAAATATTCTTCTCTTGCACTTGAAGGATTGAGCTTGAATCACTTGAAAACAAAGCTTTATTATTAAATGATCAAAGGATTTAGAAAGGATTTAGGAGGATATGTAGAAAGGATTTAAACAGAAAGTTGGAGTGCAAAAAGGTTGGGAAAAAGTCCAGGAATGAACCAGTATTCATAGGCAAAAAATACAGCTGGAGGATCGTGGCCGGTCCCCTTAATTGGTGGCCGGTCCCCTTAAATATTAAGGGAACCGCCCTTATAATTAAGGGGGCCGCCCCCTCCTGAACGGCTATATTTTTTGTCTTTTACCGAGGAAGGTTTTTCTGAACCATTTTTGCCATTTTTGGTTAAAAATTTGAATTCATATATTTATTATGGATTAAACATATTTCTTTAATTACCAAAAATAATTTTGTAAGATTTTGTAAAAGATATAAAATGTTTGTGACATTTTATAAAAAAATCTAGTATTTAACAAATGTTCATTTGATCATAAAATGCATTGGGCATTTGTTTATTCATACTTTAAGTGATTGTTGGAGCATACTTGAGACGTTGAAATGTCGAGGCTTGTTGACGTATTAATGCATAGATGAATTGTGATCACAAGTAACTTAAGCACTTTACGTTATGTGTTGTAGCTTACATCTTTGTCATCATCAAAACATGAAAAAGATGTTTAGATTAAATATCGTAATATTTATGCCAACAGTAATAATAATAATAATAATAATAATAATAATAATAATAATAATAATAATAATAATAATAATAATATAAAAAAAATCTTTTAAATTGTTTCTTTTATTTATTTACAAACTTGTTTTAGTAATATACCATTTCATTAAAAACGTACTTTATCTATTATACATGAGTTAGGATCAAATGAGAATGATGAGAAGAAACCACAACCTCATATTTCATATGTACATACAAAAGTAGATAATCTCCCTTTAAAATTCTCATTCTTATTTAAAATATGTGGCTAGAAATCCTTTTTATTCTTCTCATTTTAGTTTTTCTTCTCACTGAATCCCTTCCTCACCATACATATATAACAATCATGATATCTGATGAGTTTATTTCATATATTCGTATTATACATAAAATAAGATGACGTTTTATGTGAGGTAAAATATTGTCTTGATATGTTGTTTTTGGTCATCTAGTTCATTTTAAACATCAAACATCGTACTTTGAAACAAATGTTGTTTTTGTTGTTTATAAAATTATAAATAGTTATTATAATTTAAAGTTTAAAATTGTATAAAATAATTATTTTGATATATATCACATATTAAAGGTTTATAAAAGATATATCGAATGTTTAGAAAGGATATATATGCAATTTTTGAGCTTTTAAAAATATATATGCAATTATAAATTTATGTTGAATTGTTGATCCCAGTTGAGCTTAAACGATCTTGTATAGAAGTTAACTTGATTAAACACTTAAGCTAATATGCGGTATGTAAAAGCTTAACTTAAGAAGAATAATGATTCTCTTTCAACACTTCAATATTATTAATACGAGCACTCAACAATGCTAGGGTTTTACAACCTTGAAGTGAATAATAATACGTACATAAACTAACCCTAGGATCCTCCTTTTATAGACTAAGGAATCCTACTAGGTTTACAATACCTTTCTCTACATGATAAGAATATTCTAGATAAATATAATATTTACACAATCTATTCTATATTTATCTAAACCGTATACATCCTTATCCCATCAGCAGTAGATTCTGTCAGCAGCATTTAACCTTAGCAGGACTTTGACATTAGCAGCAGAATCATTACCACTAGCAGCAGTTTTGTTCATAGCACCAGTTTCACTCAGCAGCAGTTTCAGACCCAACAATCCTCCCCTAAACTTATTATTTATTTCTAAATAAATAAGTTTCTTCAAAGCACAATTAATCACTAGGAGGATGCTTCCAAACACTTCACATCTTGAGAATTCAGTTGATCAAATATCTTCTTATACTTTGACAGCAAATTGAATGCTTGATCATCAGAATCATAGTCTTTCTGCAACTTAAGTGATCTATCACCATTAACCATCTGATTGACAATATTCCAGTATCTTACCACTGGGTAATCTTTTTCAGCTAGCATATACAAAGTAATTGGTCCAATATCTAGCATATGAACACCAGAATCTTGAAAGAGTCTCCATTTTCTTACTTTGTATTCAACTATCTCTGTCCATTCAGAATCATCCAATGAAGGTTCAAACATAAGTTTTAGAGCTCTCTACATAACATTATCAGTCATAGTTATGATATGATCAATTTGATCTATCTCATACTTTTTACCATCAAACTTCTCAGCTCCAAACTTTGCCTTGTATAACTTCCACAAGTCTTCAATATCCTCTCTATCAAAGTAGTGTAGCATCTGTTGAAATCTAAGAAACCTGTGAGTCTTACCATCAGATCTCTGGACATCATGAAATGCTCCAATGTTAGCATCATATCCTGTAGTTACTTTGGTAATAGGATATTTAACTCCTAATGGTTTGGCATCAACTACTTCAGGATCTTCCATCTTACCAACCATAGTGTAAACCTTCAATTGTTCTTTAAGATGCTCAGGAGGAATATGATCACAATCATTCTTGAACTCATCTCCTTCAGGCATAGAACTGCTTCCTTCCCCAATCTTTCTCTTCTTCTTTGCAAATGACTTATGAATAACACCTTTTCTTTTACCACCTTGCACAGAAGAAATAGTATTTGCTGCATTAATATCAAGCTGTTTAACAACATCAGCTTCTTGAATATGCTCTGCTTCAGCTACCTTTTCAGGTACCAACTTCTTGTTCATCTGAGCAATTTGTTCCAAATCCTCAGCACATCCCATAGAATAAAAAGCATCTGTTCTTCTCTTAGCTTGTTGATATAAGTCAAAAACTTCTTTATCAGAATAAGGTTTCAACTGTACCAATGTCCATCCAGCCATATTCTTTAGATACCTTTCATATTCTTTTCTTTGTTGTTTAACAGTTGGACCTTTAAGTATCTTTATCTTTCTTCTAGCAGTAGCATTTTCTTTTCTCTTCTTTGTAGTAAACTCTCTGAACCAAGATTGCACATTAAAAGTTGGAACTTCATTTTCTTCAATCTTGATCAGCTTATTGAGTTCAATATCAGCATCTATTCTGATCTTCTCATTTATCCATTCATCATACCTCTTTAAGTTTTCAGCCTCTTTCTCAGCTAACTATTGATCTTCCATATCAATCAACTCTTGTGCTCTAAGTGCAGCAGCTGTATCATGTTCAATTTGTAATGCCTTAGGCCAAGACTCAAAAGGTACATCAGTGAAATCAATCCCCTTATACATAATCCTTGGTTTTTCAACTTGCTTGCCCTTGCCTTTATCAGTAGAAGATGAAGAAATAACCTTCTTTTGTTGAGCAGCAGGTTCTTTAATAACAATCCCTTTTTCAGGTTTTCTAGGTGCTGATGATGTGATTGTTGTTGTTGTTTGTTGTGGTAGTGAAGGAGTTGATAATGGAGTAGTCTTCTTGCTCAACAATACCATAGCTTCAGCAGCAGCATTGTCACCAGACCCAACAACAGAGTCTTGTGCATCAGCAGATCCACTAGCAGCAGAGTTAGTAAGATCCTTAGCAGTAGATTCTTGAGCAGCAGAATCTTGAGCAGCAGAGTCAAGACTTTTGTTTTTCACCAAATCTCCCAACTTCATCAATGTTTCACCCATCAACTCTGTTGCCTTCACTAATTGCTCAGGCTCCAAAGTATTAAGTTGTTCTACCACCTTTTCTTGAGTAGCAATCACTTTTTCCATAACAACCTCATTTCCTGATTTATCAGCAACCACAAAATCTCCAGCATCCTGAGGACTTTCAACATCCATATCACCAATCACTGGAACCTCCCCTGAAACCATTTCATCATTCATACCCAGAGCACTATCAATCTTTTCCAAATTTGCCTCCCCTGAACCCATTGCCTCTTCATTCCTCCCCTGTTTGGAAGCATCCTCTTCCAAGTGAGTAGAGACATCAGGAGAACTAACAATCTGAGAAGTGCCCACTTTCTTTAATCTTTTCAAAGAGGTTGAAGATCTTGATTTCTGAAAGTTCTTAATCTGTTTTTGCAATTTGGTGATAGTCTTGTCCTGATCAACAACAACAGATGAGAGACTAAGAACTTTGTCCTCCAATGTAGTACATTTCACCCCCAAGTTGGTACAAGTAACCGTCAATTCCTGAATGAGTTTCATAATAGTCTCATCACTTCGACCTGTGTTACCTGGCCCGAGAGGTGAATCATGGACATTGTCATCATGTACAAGAGTTTCCGTCAATTCATTGGTCACTGGCCTGTCCTCGTCACTTCGACCTGTGTTACCTGGTCCGAGAGGTGAATCTTGGGACATAAACTCAGTATCAAACCTAGTTTGGTCAGCTGAGCCCCCTGTATTTGCCATTTGGCTAGGGTTACCATCCTGAGAATTTGATTCAGAAGAATCATCATCTCTAGATGTTTCCTTGGTTTGGGTCTTAATGATGTTATCACTATCCTGCTCTGCTGCTAAGCTAGAAGCAGTAGTGATAGCCCTTGCCAACATGTCCTCTTCATCACCTAGGACAGCCTCATCTGGAACAGCCATACTAACACTATCCTGAGGTAGATCAGTGCTCTTTTTGGTGTTCCTACGGGTATAGAGTATTTTAGGTTGTGTAGCAGATGCAGTAAAATTGGGTGTGTGATGGGAGTCAGTGGGATTTCCTGATCCTTCACCCTGATTATTTTGCACAAGTTGCACCATGTAAGGTGTAAGATTTGTATGTGTGCCTGAAAAACCTTTTCCATGTTTAACCAAGAAAGTAAAGGTTTTAGAAACCAATTTTGGAGCATTATAGGTAGCAACATGGCCTCTAAACTTTGTAAGTTGATTTTGAACAAAGAGTTGTATAAATCTTGGATAAAGCAAATATGAACCAGACTCTTTAATACTTTGAAACATCCCTTCCAATATCATTCTTGAAAAATTGAATGGTTGACCTTTGCTTAGGCATACCATTGCAGAAGCAATAGTAGTACTAAACTCATGTCATCCAGAAGTTTTAGGACTCAAACAATGAAGGAGAAGATGTACCAAAAACTTGTATTGAGGACAGAGGAGAGATTTTTGAAATTTTAAATTTGTATGATTCCCCTCATATCCCAAATCTTTTAACCCAGCAAAAATAGCAGAATTGGCCAGGCAAGTGGTCTCTGTTTCATCATCTAAGAGAAGGGTTTCTCTTATTAATGATTCAGTTACACGAACCTTTTGCCCATCTACTAAGGCACTAACATGTTTTTCCCCATTCATAGTTTTGATTTTAGCGGTAAGCCAAAACTGTTTGATGTGGGAAGCAAATATAGTAGGATTCACAGTGAGTGCATACCTAAGAGAAGTAGCATTCAAAAATTTTACCATGTCTGTGAAATCTTCATTAACTGATTCTGCATCCAAAACGACCACACTGTTGTGTTGCTTTGCCCAGGTGCGAACTCAATCCATGAGTTAGGGTTTAGTGAAATTGGGGATAATTGACTTTGAGAAAAATGGAGTGTTAGGGTTTGTGATAACTTCGATTTGAAATATGAGAAAACCAATTAGGAAGATCAATTAGGTTTTAAACTGCTTGAAGAAGTTACACATCCCACCCTCACACTTTCAACCGTAGCAGCACAATAACACTAGCAGCAGAGTTATATAACTAGCAGCAGAGTGAAATAATCCAGCAGTAGAGTTGACAAAATAAGCTTGGTCAAAAAGTCAAGAATCCTCAGCAATTAATGTGATGATATTCCGTAATCCCTATAAAAACGGACTAAATCTTTTCCCTAATTTACCACAATCAAACCCTAATCGCAATCAAAACGCCAATCAACCAAATCAAAACTTCAATTAACCCAAATCAAATCAAATAATTTCATCTTAGTTTGTTGCACTCTTTTGTGGTTTCTGCAGTAGTCTTTGTAATTTCTACTTTGATGTATAAACCTCTGAACTTGATAAATGATGAATGACAGATGTTCTTCTTTTGTTGTCATAATATTGTTATTGCAAATCATCATTTAGACTTATTCCTGCACAATATTAGACCAAACACCACAAAGCAAACAAACATATGTACTAGCAGTAGAGTTAGAAATAGCAGCATAGTATATTCCATCACAAACATATGCTTTAAGATAAGCAGCAGAGTAACAAGCAGCACAATTCCTTTACATACTTATACAAAAACAAAGAGATAAGTTTTTCAAAGATTTATCATACCAATGTTTGCAATTAAAAATTGAAACCTCCCCACATCAAAATGTTTAGTGAGAAGATCAGCAACATTGTTATCAATATGAACTTTAACAATTTGGATCAACTTCTTTTCATAGCAATCCCTGATAAAGTGATGTCTTATCTCAATATGTTTTGTTTTAGAAGGAAAAACAGGATTTTTAATTATGCAAAGTGTGCTATTGTTATCAATATGAATTTTGGTATTCATGAAATTGTACCCATAATCCAATAATTGATTCTGCATCCATAGAACTTGTCCACAACAACTTGAAGCAGCCACATACTCAGCTTCAGTTGTAGAATTAGCCACCACTGTTTGCTTCTTGCATTGCCATGACACCAATCTGCTTCCTAGAAATTGACAACCCCCTGTTGTAGACTTTATATCCAAAGAAGCTCCAGCATAGTCACTATCTGAATATGAAACCAAATCAAAAGGTGAATCCTTAGGATACCAAAGGCCCAATTTTGGTTGATGCCTCAGATATCTAAAAATTCTCTTCACTGCATTGAGATGTGATTCCTTGGGACACACTTGAAATCTTGCACAGGCACACACAGCAAACATGATATCAGGCCTTGATGTTGTAAGGTACATCAATGAGCCAATCATAGACCTGTACAAGTGAATATCCACTTCCTTTCCATATTCATCCTTCAGCAATGGTTTATTGGTTTCCATGGTAGTCTTGGCAGGTTTAGCATCTTCAAAACCAAACTTCTTCAAAATATCATTGACATACTTATCCTGACTGATAAATATACCATTTTCTTTCTGTGTAACTTGCAGACCTAAGAAGAAGGTGAGTTCTCCCATTGAACTCATAGCAAACTTGTCCTTCATAAGCTTCTCAAAACTAACACACATAGCTTTGTTTGTAGACCCAAAGATGATATCATCAACATAGATTTGAACCAGCAGAATGTCATCCTTTTGTCTTTTGAGAAACAGAGTTTTATCAATCTTTCCTCTACTAAACCCAGATTCTAGCAAGTATGTTGACAAAGTGTCATACCAAGCTCTAGGAGCTTGATGTAGGCCATACATTGCTCTATTTACCTTGTAAACTTTGTCAGGATGATCAGCGTCTTCAAAGCCTGGTGGTTGAGACACATAAACCTCTTCTGTAATGGTCCCATACAGAAAAGCACTCTTCACATCCATTTGATACACTACAAAATCTTTGTATGAAGCATAAGCCAAGAATAATCTAATTGCTTCTATTCTTGCCACTGGAGCAAATACTTCATCATAATCAAGGCCTTCTTGTTGTGTGTATCCCTGTGCTACTAACCTTGCCTTATTCCTTATGACAATTCCTCTCTCATCTCTTTTGCATCTGAAAACCCATTTAGTACCAATCACTCTTTTTCCATTTGGCAGTTCAACCAAAGTCCAAACTTCTTGCAGCTTGAATTGTAGAAGCTCATCTTGCATTGCTTCCACCCAACTTGCTTCTTGTAAGGCTTTGTAAGTGTTTTTGGGTTCTATTTGAGAAAGAAAACATGCAAACATGCAATTCTGAAGATCTTTATGACTATTTCTTTGATGCAGAGATCTGGCAAAGAAACTTTGATGTTGAAGATCTTTCAGTGCTTTAGTCATCTGCCTAGTTTGAATAGATGATTGTGGATCACTTAAAATTTGGTCTTTGGGATGATCCTTGTGTACTCTTGTGGTAGGTGTGGGACTAACAGGAATATTAAGTTCCAAATTAGTAATATCTGCAGCAGCTCCAAATAACTGACCATCAAGTGCATCATCATCTGTGTCATAATAAATATTCTCAAGAGGAGACATATTTGGATCATCAGGATAGATAGAAGCATCAATAGGTCTACCCTGAGAGTCCAAATTAGGAAACATTGAAGTAGCAGTAGAGTTAGTAGACTTGGCAGCAGAATTAGGTGGAGTAGTAGTTTCATCTTTTGGTCTAACAGTAGAGTCTTTTGAGTCAGCAGCAGAGTCTTCTGGCTTTGTAGGAGAGACATCAACAACTACTTTGGGAACCCCATTAGTTTCTTTTTCTGCTTCATTAGGTATTTCAATACCTTCTTCAGTTTCCTTAGGTTTCTCTTGAGTAACAACATCTTCTTTAGGACTTAGATCAGACTGAAAGGGTAGTAAAGTAGGACCAACCTTTAGTTTCTCAACCAAAACAAATTCTTCTCGTGGTTTGTCAACACTGGCAATAACTGGTACATAATTCATTGTTTTGGTAAGCATATCAACATTAAACAGCCATTCTGGTCCTTTTCCTTCAGGATTAGATGTGTTCTCAGAAAACTTGATATGCAAATTCTCCTCTACATGTTTGGTTCTCTTGTTGTATACCCTGAAAGCTTTACTAATCACAGAGTAACCAACCAAATTTCCTTCATCAGCTTTTTCATCAAATTTGCCTAGCTGATCCTTAGTGTTTAAAATTATAACAGGACATCCAAATGGTTTGAGAAAATCAATCAGTGGCTTCTTTCCATGAAATAACTCATATGGAGTCTTATTATGAGGCTTGACAACCTTACTTCTGTTCTGCACAAAGCATGCAGTGTTCACAGCTTCAGCCCAAAAAGGAATAGGTAGTTTTGAATAAGATAACATAGTTCTTGCAGCCTCAATAAGTGTCATGTTTCTTCTTTCTGCAACACCATTCTGTTGTGGAGTTCTTGCTACACTATATTGTCTAAGAATTCCTTTCCCCACACAGAATTGATTCATCACACTGTTCTTGAACTCAGTCCCATTGTCACATTTGATTATCTTCACCTTGTGATTGTACAAGTTTTCAACTCTTGTAATGAATGCCTTGAGTATTTCTGGAGTTTCATCTTTAGTGGCTAGAAAGAATACCCAAGTAAACCTGCTAAAGTCATCAGTGACAACAAGACAATATGACTTCTTGTTCAAGCTTTTTACAAATACAGGCCCAAATAAATCCATGTGTAGTAAGTGTAATGGCTCAGTATTTGTGTTCACAGTCTTGGACTTGAATGAAACTCTGTGTTGTTTACCCTTTTGACAGGCAACACAAGTTTCACAATTCTCAAAAGTCTTTGTAGGCATTCCTCTGACCAGATTTCCTTTTACCAATTTGTTCATGGTCTTGTAGTTCAGATGTCCCAATCTCCTATGCCATAATTTGGACTCATCAACAATGGCCTTTGCAATTAGACAAGTCAAAGCCCTCTTAGGAACAATGTTCTTAATATGGTCACTGTATATATTCTCATTTCTAGGGACCTTCAAAAGCACAGATTTGTCATCTGGCAACTGATAGTCAGGAGAAAGGATCATACACTCAGTGTCTGTAAAAAGAACAAAGTTCTTTTTGTCACACATTTGTGAGACACTAAAAAGGTTAAACTTAAGTCCTTTCACAAGAAACACCTTCTCAAAGTCCAAATTTCCAGGTCTTAGAGTTCCTCTTCCAACAATCTTTCCACCTTTTGGATCATTCCCAAAAGCAACATAACCACCATCAAAAGCCTCAAAGTCTTCAAGTTGAGACTCATCTCCTGTCATGTGTCCAGAACATCCACTGTCAACAATAACCATATCCTTAAGCTCATCCAGTAGATTGACCTGCACATGAAAAGTAGAGACATTAGTTCCTCTTGACGACCCAAGCCATTACTGACTTGGATCTGCCCTGTGCATCAACATAATCAAATTTCTTTAAATCACTTGATGCACTACTATTCTTGGAAACAGAATTTGAACCAATATTTTTGGTTTCCAAGTCCAGCAAGCTGAGGCCTTAACAGCATAAAAGTGATTACCAACAACTGTATTTGTTAAAACTTTTGGCCCAGAAGTAGAAAATTTTGTACTAGCAGCAGATTGCTTGTTAGCAGCAGAATGCATACTAGCAACAGAATGCTTAGCAGTAGAGCCAGTAGAAGAACCAGTTGTGGTTTTAAAAACACCATTTGATTTAGCAGCATAAATAGATCTAGTTGCACCAGATCTCAATAAAACAGCTCTTGGAACCATATTCCTATTAGGATGTGGGTGAGTTTGTTTAGTTACATATTTGTGATTCACCCTAGTGTATTGATTCCAAACAGGCTTTTGGTGTTTAGGACATCTAACAATCAAGTGGTCAAAGCTACCACACTTATAACAAGCCTTCTTTTGTAATTGAAACTGATTACCTAATCTGTGTGAAACTAGGTTGTTGAAGTTTCTCTGGTTACCCCTAGGCTTATTATTGAACCTTTCCATCTGTTCTCTAGGTACCTCATTATACTCTACCATTTTCCTAGAGATTTTATTTCCTAACACAGGTTTGACAAACTTAACCTGATCCATTTTAGGTTTAAACACTAAAGGAATTTCTTCCTTTTTCACATTTTGTTCTGGTTTAACATGTTCCTCATCACTATCAGAATACCAATCTTCTATAATAGGAGCTTCAGGAAATTTTCTAACCTCAACCTTAGGTGTTTCTTTAACACTTGTGCTACATTCACCTATAGGTTTTTCAATATTTAGCTCACTAATGAAGGATAGTTCTTTTCCTGGTGGAGCAAAAGCACTTTTGGCTGGAGGAGCCACTTCATTATACCCAATTCCACTACCTTTTCTCATCAAGGTATTCTCTATAGATTTATGAACCAAATCAGAAGCATATTGTTGTTTTTGTACTCTTACTACATGTTTATCTTTATCAGCAAGAGCTTCCTCTTTTTCTTTTTCTGCTTCTTCTAGCTTATTTTTAAGAACTTCTACTTCACTGTTTTTCTTAAAAATTTCTATATCTCTGAGATTAAGTTGATCTACATATTCCTTCTCACATTCTTAGAGATATTCTAACCTTCTTTCAACATTTTGAATACCTACTTTGTAACCTAAGTTATCAAGTTTTAGGTGTTCAATTTCTCTATTTAAACTCTCATTCCTAGACTTAAGTTCTTCTATAGTGTTAGCACAAGATTTAAAAGAACACACAGATAAGTCTGAATCATTGGATACCTCAGAGTCAGAGCCTGATGATGAACCATAGGCCATAAGTGCAAAGTTCTGCACCTTGGGTTGAGCAACAGCTACCAAAGAGAAATTTGGTTCTTCTTCAGCCATATCACTCCAATCATAGTCTAACAGTCCATCACAAGATACCAGTGCAGTCTTTGATTCTTCAGCAACCTTCTTTGTAACATCAGCATTCTTCTTTGGAGCTCTACACTCTCTGGCAAAATGTCCCTTTCTGTTGCAATTGTAGCACTCTATCTTTGATTTGTCAAAGCCTGCACTGTCCTTAGCTTTATACTTGACTTCTCTTCCAGTCTTCTTCAAAAACTTTCTTACCCTCAAGGTCAACATAGCCATTTGCCATTTAAGATCAATTTCTTCAAGATCATCAGGATCAATGTGATCCAAGTCTTGATTAATGACTTGTGACCTTATAGTTGTTGTGAGCTCAGCTAAGAATGCACACAAAGCAATATCACTGGTAGAAATCTTATCATTAGAACTAGCAGCAGATACTCCATAAGCAGTAGAATGAGCAGCAGAGTGAGATTCTTGATATCCTTTTCCTTTAGAGGATACAAAGGCAAGATTTTGAGTACCAGAAGATGAAGTAGAAGAGGTAGATAGTTCTGATTCATACACTCTTAAATTGTTGTAGAGACTCTCCAACTTCATAGTTTCAAAATCAGGCTTATTCCTCCACACAACTGTGTGCATACTCCATTCAGGTGCAAGACTTCTGAGAAACTTTAGGTTTACATCTTCTTGTGGAACCACATAGCCAACAAGCTTTAGATGACTAACAAGTTAGTTTAGCCTGTTGTATGTGCCAATTATCTTCTCTCCACTTTCAGAAGTAAAATTCTCAAACTGATGCTTCAGCATGTTTTTCCTGGATTTCTTCGTAGCATCATTCCCTCCAAACCTGAATTCAACAGCATCTATCAATTCTTTTTCAGATTCACAGTCATCAAAGTCCATTTGGAATTCATTAGGTATTCCCATTAAGAGAATACTATGTGCTTTGATTTCCATCTTCCTTACTGTGTTAGCTTCAGCAGACTTAATTGGTATCTCCTTACCATCAGCACTCTTCTCTGGTACAGAGTCACCATTAACAATCACATTCCACATGTTGAAATCAATCATGCGAATGTACTGTCTGATCCTTCTCTTCCAAAGCTCATACTCAGAAGGATTCAGCATGGGTACCCTTGAAGCAGTCACCATATGAGTTTCATCACCCATCTTAGCAGTAGATTTGGAACAGCAAACTCTTAAGAAACAAAATCTTCTTGATAATAACTTCTAGATCACAAGCTCTGATACCACTTGTTGATCCCAGTTGAGCTTAAACGATCTTGTATAGAAGTTAACTTGATTAAACACTTAAGCTAATATGCGGAATGTAAAAGCTTAACTTAAAAAGAATAATGATTCTCTTTCAACACTTCAATATTATTAATACGAGCACTCAACAATGCTAGGGTTTTACAACCTTGAAGTGAATAATAATACGTACATAAACTAACCCTAGGATCCTCCTTTTATAGACTAAGGAATCCTACTAGGTTTACAATACATTTCTCTACACGATAAGAATATTCTAGATAAATATAATATTTACGCAATCTATTCTATATTTATCTAGACCGTATACATCCTTATCCCATCAGCAGTAGATTCTGTCAGCAGCATTTAACCTTAGCAGCACTTTGACATTAGCAGCAGAATCATTACCACTAGCAGCAGTTTTGTTCATAGCAGCAGTTTCACTCAGCAGCAGTTTCAGACCCAACAATCCAACATGAATATATACGCAATTTTGAGCTTTTGATAAATTATATATGCAATTTTCCCTTTTAAAAAACTGTGTGCACTAAGGGTATGTTTGGCAAATAGACTGGGTTTGGGGCTGAGCTAAAGTTGAGGCTAGAACTGAGCCTTTTATTATAGGGTTTTTCTAACTTGTGCCATAAATGCACAAGTTAAGCACGCCAAAAAATACATCAAAAGTGCACAATGACTGACATAAAAGTACACTTGTCCATACTTTTATATGAATCTCTGTGTACTTTTTTGTAAGCCCTTGTGTACTCTTGATGTGCTTAACTTGTGCCTCTAGAGCACAAGTTAGAAAAACCCTTTATTGTAAAATTACTAAAACTGACATATAATTAAATTACTAAAACTAGATTTTTATTTTCATAATCTTGTTTGTCAAATTAGTTTAAGTTGGACCTTATTGTAAAATTACTAAACCTGACATATAATTAAATTAACATACGTATATATTAGATTTTTTATGGGTACTTAAATAATTTGGTACCAACGAGGCTTATTTTTAAGGCTTATAAAAATTTTAGCCTCATTTTTTAGGGTGGGGCTTATTTTGAGGCTGAGGGCTTAAAATTTCAAAAGCCTTTATATAAGCCTCTACGCCAAACGAGGCTTATTTTTTGCATGGGGCTTATTTTAAAATTTAAGCCCCATAAGCCCCTACGCCAAACACACCCTAGTGACAACAGTTGGGTCATAAAACACCTTCACTGTGGTGAAACAGCACTATTTGCAACAAAATACAAGGAAATTTCACAAAACCTTGTAACCTAAATTCTTTTAAGTTTTACCACCTATGAGACAACATCAACTTACAAACATTTCTGGTTACATCAAAAATTTGAGGCGTTTTGCAACAAGACAAACAACTTTGTAACCTTCCTATGCATATATATTACATGCACAACAACCTCTGTTATAAACCCCACCGTTTAAAAACAAACTTTCGGGTATCAAAAATTTTAGAATCCTGCTACTGAGCCGCCTTGCAGGTGTCTATTCTGGCCAGAGTTAACTAGACAGAGGCGGGAAATCATCTTCATCTTTTAAATGGTATGCGGATTTTACATTGAGCCTGCACATTTCTAACAAAATCAGATCCAGTGTTTAAGAAAGAGTTGTACTCTGCAAGAACAAAATACAACCAACATAGAAGAATAGATGAAATGAACAGTTTTAATGTACCATTTTAAGAAATGATACATTTCCTATACCTATCCATACCAGAAACAGATCTGGGCCTCTGTGAACCATCCGGCTGACGGGCTTGATTAGATTTTTGGTTTTTCTTTTTATGTAACAGTGGCTCTCTATGTTGCATTGAACGGGTAACTGGAGCACATTCAGGAACTCCTTCAGGTGGGGTAGTGAACTCATCTCTGCTCGGTGCTCTGTTGATTGTTGCATTGGATGCTGAAGTTTGGTAAGCAGGTCGAGATCGATTCTGAAGGATTTACACATAAAAAATGCAGATAGTTAAATACTCCTGTAAGAATTATATTATCTTACTATGTTATAATGGAGGAAGACCTTTTCCTACATAAAATGTCTTAAAATTAAGCAATACAAGTATTCATGCAACGTTTACAAATTACAATCATTGATGCATAATTAATATACATTTTTAAAACACTCATTCAATTATAAATACATAGTACAAGCCATGCAAGCTGCTAATTAATGATACTTTAAAAAACCCCATTTCAATGAAAAATACAATTAAAAGAACGCATTGTACAAACTAAGGCTGCTCATCGGTCCAAAACCGGACCGGACCGAGAAAAACCGGACCGGACCGAGACCAAATCTGGCAAAAAACATAGACCGAGACCGGACCGAATGTGGTCGGTCCGGTTCGGTCCGGTCTCGGTCTAAATAGGCTAAATGTCCGGTTTTTAAGCCGGACCGGACTGAACTAGACCGAGACCGAAATTATGAAAAACCTTAGACCGAGACCAGACCAAATGTGGTCGGTCCGGTCTCGGTCCGGTCCATTTGCTCACCCCTAGTACAAACTAAACAAACAAACAAAAAAAAAAAAAAAAAAACAAACAAACAAACAAACAAACAAACAAAATAATACAAACTAAGCAAAGTTTCACTAAACTTTTGTCATCGCTTATAGTCCCTAAACAAACAAACTAATCAGTAAAGCTATTGCCAAAAAACGTACAAATGAAATAAATTATTAGCCGAAAAAATTAAATTACAAGGTACCCGCAGCCGCATCGAGCAGGGACCCTACTAGTTTTTTTATGAACAGTCAACAATGAATACAGTTTTAAAAAACACTTTAGCTCACTATCTAAGCAATATAAGCTTTTAATCATGCCATTGAGCCAACGATCACTTGGCAATAATCCTTGGAACAATTGCAGGTCTATTTGGATTTGTGTCTGAAACTGATTTTGTTAGTGCAACATTCAAGTTGCAATAATCAATGCTTATAATTGCTGAATACTAGGCGTCAAACAATCACTTTCATATCAGTAGCAACACAACTGATTATCAAAAGGTACAGTAAAATTACCGATTTACCCATTCTAAACATAAATAAAGAGGCTACCAGTATCATTTAACAAAACTATTAAGCTTCTTCACAAGAACATCCTTTTCTGGTCAATTATCTATTGAATCCTTAGATATCAGAATTACCAAACACTCAACCATCTGATTATCTAACTGTTACAGTAAAAGCACATCCAAATACCATCTTCTACTACTTGTTTTGTTACCGTGACAATAAGACATGATCATTAACTATCATATAATCACTTTCAGAAAACACATCCAAACGCCCCTTATAGGAAAACTTGCATGTTGATCATTGTAGTTATTAGTTGAAGATGATTTAGTCACTGTGTCCTAGATTTCAGACAGACACATACACATATCCTTTTGTTGACATGGCACTGTAAGGTGTTTTTTATACTCACTTTTTTCCTTGTGTTGTTACTAGATTTTGGTTAAAAGCATCTTTTTAGTGTCAAACGGTCGCAAATTTGACCAGTTTCAACGGACTAAATCACAGTAACTAAGCCATATACGTGAATCCTGAACTTCTCAAATAGAAAATTTAACAAATAAAAAAAGCTCCAACATTTAAATATCATAACTTTTTACCTGGTCAGGGTAGTATGCCCTGGCACCTCTCTGATTGGGGTCGTTTGGAAGGAAAGGTGGTCTGGACATGAACATGTGGTCTGATGGGTGGTAGCGAGGATGATGAACAACACCATTCATGCCTCCTCCATGTTCCGACGCAATCATGCTTAGCAAAATAGGTGGCGGTGGTGGTGGTGGTGGGCCCATCATGGCATGTGGACCAAACACACAAGTACTCCACCATCTGACATGATCCAAGCATACCAAGTGAGCCCTCAAATCTCCCGTGAGATCCAGCTGTTCTGATGGAAGTACTTCCTCGACTGCACAAGGTACTTTCTCCTCATGCACCTCAGACTGTTTGGCATCAAAAGTATCACTTTTTTCTGTCTTACTGACAGACTTTGCGTGATGTAACAAAAGATGGGGTGCGTAAAATGGTATGCTGACATGATCATCAGCAGCTTCTTCCTCACCATTCAATGAGATGGCAGAAACGTCATTTCCCTCTTTAGAAATTTGGTTTCCTGGAGACCCACTGCCCACATAGGCATTTTCATCATTGGAGCTTCTCGGTTTGCCATTTACACTTGTGGCAAATGTCTGTTCTGCCCCTAAAATGCTACCATTACTTGAAATACTATCAGGAAGATCGGGTCTTTGACCACTTCCATGCATAGTTAATGTATTTGTGAAGAAAGCATGAAGCTCCTCGGTCAGCTTATCTCCTGGACTCGTAAGTATTTGCTCAAGTTTTCTGGCCCCGTAACCGAACGCACTACGTATGCGGAAAAAATTTCCTGACCACATAAAAATGCAAAAGTCATAATTAATTAACAGAAACATGTTTTCAACAAAATTACAATTACTATATATTATCTTACAGTTTCAACATTGAGTGCATTTACATTTATGATACTTGAAAGGTGTTTGCACTTTCCCTTTGAAATAGATTGTGCAATCTTGTAGGATAAAAAACCAAACAACTATCTCTCGAAAACAGTGGATAGAAACTAATATTGGATGTGCTTCTAGAGTTATATGTTAGAATATTTGAAAAGCTCTGATTCCTTGTTTCGTAGTTGAAGTAACTTGTTTTGTATACAGAGCCAAAACAGGACCAGTAACTTAAAACAAATGGAGTAAATGACAACTAGTTAAAACACTAGATGCATATAAACCTTGGCTAACGCTGCGTCCTAGGTTATTACGGTCATTCAACGGATCAACAATGTTAAGATGCTTTTTGGAAAATACATCCATTGGTCTCATGGGTACTGATAAAGTCTCTGAACAGCGTCTAAGGAAACCAACATTGAGCAATAAATCGTTGCTGTTTGGTGGTCTCTCAACTGCAAATTCACAAATAGAAACAGTTTCAAATAAGAAAGATGAGAACAAAATGAAGAAAATAGCACAAAAATGGCAACACAAATTCACTCACCTACGATTCTTGGCATTTCGGATAATCTGACAGGACCCATTAAACTAATACCATAGTTATCCCAATCAAATGTGCTGAAATACTCCAAAAATTTATACAGAACCTATCATTGAGCAACACAATATTCTGTTCAAGGGAAAATCTCGTAACCAACATTTAGATATAACTGAAATGCAGACTTTTAGAAAACTCACTGAAAGAGGGCCATCTAATTCTATATGAAAGACATGAAATATATACAGAACGAGAGTCTCTAATCCATATGTTGATATCAGACCAACATGTGCACCAAGAGTGCGACTCTCAAAATAGCACCAGGCTTTTATCAAAATTATGCTTCTTTTGAAAAGATGATCTTTCTTGATTATGCGATCCACCTGTAAATTTTAAGTAAAGAAATAGCTAGGGTTTAGATGAATGTCAGTTATACATATATGATATACAATTGTATCTCAGAAAGACGTAACAGACGCAACGAAAAGAGAAACAACTTATACATGGTTGGCCATTAGCCAATTACAAGTCCGTATGATAATCTCTACTACTTATAATGCATGCATATGCATTCCTTAAACTTAAAGGGCTTAAAATTTGACGAATGTTGATTGCCTATAATACCCCTTAAACTTAAATGATTAAAGGGCAAGTAATGTTAGTGGACTATACCCTTGATTAAAAATGGTAACATCATCTACAACTAAATTAATATTTTAAATATTGTTTAATCATTAAACTTTTATCATTTTTTGTTTCTAACCCATAAACTTTTTTTCTCGCAATGACTACAAATTGAACCCCATGAGTTTTGCATCAAGGGTCAAACCACAATCACGATTTCGCAAATATGATTATTTGCCGCTATACACCGCCGCTTTCCGCGGGTATTTGTCTAGTAGTATAAAAATGTGGCCACGAGAAACCATGCTCTACAAATGTGATAGGTCAAGAGCGCATAAAGGTACTAAGTCAGGACATAAATTAAATGACATATACAAAAGTAGGTTCTGTTTTAATTATATAGCCCTTACAAATGAGCCATCTATTCTGCATATATCAACAACCAACAAAAAGACCCAAATTCCGTTTCAGTTTAATGTGTGTGTGGTAGTTGCTTGTATTTATAGTACAAACCTAATACGTTATGCTTATGATACATTTACCATTTTCATAAGTAAATAATGAAATTTAAAACATTAAATGACAGTTTAAGTTCATAAAACAGTCACCAACCTGCTCAAGAAAACATAGAGTGCTCAGCCCCCCAATTTGATTCACAGAAATGTCGACCACAAGATTTTGCACCATGCACTTTACAAGCTTTACCTGCCATCATCAATTTGTTTCCAAAAGAGCACAAAATGAGCATCGAGTTATCAACAAGACCAGGATGCAACAAGGATTTTTGAGCATTGCGAGAGTTGGGAGGGGTAAGTCATTGTACTTGGTCTTTCCCTTGCAAGCTGCAAAGAGACTGTTCTGTTGACTCGAACGCATAACCTTCTCATCAAAAATTAAATAATAAAATGATAAATAACAACTTAAATGTCTTAGGCAACTAAATATTTTATTCAAGGGAAAACTGGGCGTACAAGGAATGCAGTTTCAGTCCATTTCTATATTACGGTACAGGACATAAAACTCAACGCTCAACGACCTAGTTATGAGCTTATAATAAAATAAGCATGGTTACTTAATTTAGAGTTATACCGAATAAAGACTATAACTGCAACTGTCGATTAATGGATAACAAACTTATTTCATAGGTCCTCAATTGTCGATTTGGAAGTAATTTCCATAAAAAAAATTGACTTAGAGAAACTTATTTTCTTTTATTTTTCCTTTCTGTAACGTTCGATATTTATGCAGTAGCTGACAATTTGAGACACATTCTGGAAGTTCTAAGAAATTGATCTCAAATAGTTATAAGCTAAATTGTATGACTTCAAAATCGCATATAGTACTGTATTAGAGATGATAGTGTGGTGGCGGTAAAAGAAAAATACCTCAGCACCAATAAGCTGGACATCTTTAACAACAAACTCGGCTGAGCTGTTCTTCCCTTCACTCTCAAGTAATGATGCGATATCCTTTATAAAATCACGAGTGTTTGCACCAATCGCGCTTAGATCAATATCTCCATCAGGGAGATAGGTTTTTAACGGTACTGAACCATAAGCGAAAACCTAAAAAGGGTCAAGAATAAAATGAATATTCAGTTATTAAACAAATACATCAGAGCGATTTTTATGTTGAGATATAGTAATGTGATAATTGAAAACTCTACTTTTTTTATCATTTGACAAGATCATAAACTATCATTCAGGTCACAATAATCAGCATATAGTGTTCGAGTAAGCTAGTTGTGTAATGATTCCATGACCATGTAGAGGAAAAATAAGCAATTTAATATTTGGCTACAACAAATATCAAAGGTATAATATAAGTACTCATATACTCTTATTTTGTCTATTACTCCGTACTATAGAAAAAATCTACCACACAATAAACACAATCTGAATGGATTATTACAGCTTCAAGAGAAGCACATACCAAATTACAAAGATATCTCGCCTAAATGTTTGTTTTATATTTACCTATAAATGATGAGAAGATAATATACTTTTATATTCCTATTTACACAGAAAGAAGATCCATCTTTAATTTTGTTTATACTTAATGAGACTACTTGATGAGTAATCTGGAATATAAAAAGAGCAGATTTACTGAGACTTGTGATTCACCAAACAATTCGATCTTAAGTAAAAGAAGAAAGATAAGCAACCAAGTCGGTCCACATCTCTATTCCATTAATTTTACTTCCGGTTCCAGTTCAGTCTGATGATCAACCCTACTTGGTTCAGCATGTGGACAAAATGCTTCCTTTTTTAGCAAGCAATGACAGTGGATGTAGATACTATATTCGCCATAGGGTTAGCATGTAATAACGAAAGTTTTCAGCTTACTAACATTTCACGTGTACATCTATATATGTTGCTCAAACCAAGAGATATCATATAGGACTCCTTTAATTCATTAACTCTAGCATCACGCAAGGAAAATTACCAGCCTAAGAACCTATAATGATATAGCTTCATCCGTCCTTAAAATACACGTTCATAATCTTATATATACTATTTCTAGTAAATAGAATACCCTATGTACTCAATGATAATAACATGCACATTAAGCGCAATCAACACATATGATATCTCTTGCCTAATAAAAATCATATCACCATGCTCATTCAGCATTTACTATATATCGTTCAATTTTACAACTCCCAAATTGAAACAACCACCATGACCACATACACCGTTAAATCTATTCTCGAAAAAACATGTTTTACATACCTTTCAGAATATAACCTATTTCCAACTTCAACATCTAATACCATTAAAAACAATCATCATACAAACAAACCAACTTTATTAGACCCCTTCGTCCTAAAACTTAATAAGCTCTATAGTGACTACAACTCAACACGACAACACCAAAACAAATAAAGAAAATTCTAAGGCTCGGCTAAAACACACACACACACACACACACAAACATTCACGGGTCGGCTAAAAGCAAACCTTTTAGCTATTCTTCCCCATCCAATCTTGATTAACCTCTTCTTTACACGAAAGGTGTCCGTAAACACATACACTCATATGTATAATGTACATTTGTTATTTTTTTTCTTTTGTTTAGTGGGTAACTATGGTTTTAGCCTACTAATAAGAAATACATTTGCCTAAACATATATAAAAATGTTTATGGTAACAACAACATATGAAAATGAAAGACAAGAAAATGATAACTAACCTCACAATCAAGATTATGTTTAAGCAATCTTTGTAAATAAGAAATAACAGAATCTCTTTTTCTTTCAGCAATAATTGTTGGTTGAAACTTTGAAATGATTCCTTCAGCAGCTTTTTCAGCTTTATTCCATCTTCTCAACTCCTCAGATTCAACACCCATTTTGAAAAAACCCAAAGTCAAAATCCCATCTGGGTTTCTTTGTTTGATTATGTGTTAAAAAAAAAAAAAAAAAAAAAAAAAAAAAAAGATGATTGATTTTATTCAAGATTTTGATTGAAATGCTAAATGGGTTTTTTTGGTGTCAAATTCAACTTTCTTTTTGACTGGTTTTGAAAAACCTTGAAAGTGGTGCGGCTGGTTCAAGTCTTTGGGTTTTTTTTTTTTTTTTTTTTTTTTGGTCTGCAACCGGTGGATTGATTTGAGTTTTGTTAGTATTTGTTTAGGGCTAATTATTGAGTTTATTACTTACCTTTTAACCTTTGTGGACTAGTATTACACTACATGAATTACTATGCGTTATGTCAACGGTATCATGTAATTAAATTTTTTAACAAAAAGAAATGTTTTTAAGTTCTATTTTTTTATACAATAACTTTTTGAATAACAACAATTTTAGTTTTAAATAATTTTAAGCAATAACAAGCTCATATAACAATTGTAGATTACCCACGCCATGTTGTGATAATACAGAGGCGATAGCTGATATATTATGAATCTATGAAGGTATTAGGTTAAAGTAGCTCACAATAACCCGTAGTCGCAAGTTGTTTATAAATAAAAACACTATATTAAATTTTAAAATCATTATGTTAAGAAAATTTAGTTCTATAAATATAAACCTTTTCTTTTTCTTTTTTGGTTATTTAGGTTTTTGACAACATTACGAGCCGGCTAATCCCAGAGTGCAGGAACAGAGTTGTTTTATGCTTGGGGTTGACAAGACCCATCCAATACAGATTTTAGTTACTAGTATCATACAAATAGATTGTGATAATATGATATGTTTGTTCAGTTTATTTTACATCTGGTCCACCGGTGTAAAGATTACTCCTTCTAAATTGTTCTTTTGCCCATCCAAATTAGGGCCGGCAATTTTGACACGAAACCTGTTAACACGACACGACACGACCTGTTCTTAACAGGTTTCGTGTTTGACCTTAACAGGTTTCGTGACTTAACAGGTCTGACCTGTTAAGACCTGTTATGTTAACAGGTCTTAACAGGTCAGACCTGTTAAACCTGTTAGAACCTGTTAATATTAAAATATATATATAAGCCTTGAATTACAAACCCTACTCATTTATCCACTCACTTAAAAATCCGCCTCCCCCTTCCCTCTCATCTCTCGACTCTCATTGCAGAACTGTAGACCCACACCCCAGGTAAAATTATCTTCTATACATAATTACATATATCGATTCGTTAATCAGTAATCTAATCACTTCATTCAACAATCAACTGATTCGACCCCGATTCATTCAATACCGACTGATTCGACCCCGATTCGTTAATCACTTCATCTTTAATTACATTATATCGACTGATTCTCTTGAATATCTATACATATATATCGGTTTCTGAATGGTTATTGGTTCGGTAGCTTGAATGTTTGTTGTTAATTAGATTTTTTTTTTTTTTTTTTTGATAATTGTTAAATCAGGTTTATTCGGAGGTGTTGTCATTGATTGAGCTGTGTAGAGTGCAGCTGAAAGTAGTTCAGTTGACGGGTGAACCGAGTTTTACTGAAATGGTTAGTTTCGTTTTATCTTTGGTTCTTTTGAGGGTGTTTCGGATTACTTATTTCTTGTTCGTGAAATAGTGTTTGGAGTTGTTGATGCTATAAATAAATGGAATTAGACCCGAAGAATTGATAATTGGTTCAAAGTGGCAGTACAATCTGTTTTAGTAAAGTGGCAGTGATTATATATTCATCTTAAATAAGTACTTCAAAATAAGCAGTCTTAACTTGCTTATTAAAAGCTATATAATGTGTTCCCCCTTATATTGGTATATTGACTTGTTAATCACACAACTCTAATGAAATATTAGCAATATTGGGTACAAACTATTATCTTATTCAACGCAGCTGCACCTTCTTTTGGTTGCAGGCTATCTTCTCATTACTGTATAATATCCTATGGTGATCTTTTTTCTATTGTTGTATATAGATACAATGCAGTGATCGAGACAAACTTCTTTACATCCTCGCTCTATTAAAGTTGGATCTCGTACAAAAGAAAGTCTTGATATTTACAAATACAATCGACACGAGTTTTAGGCTAAAACTGTATCTTGAGCAGGTATTTTCACTCATTTCTAGCATCTTAGAATTGCGAAACTGAATGGCTTGCTAGATAGTCTAGATATGTAAGGTGTAGAAGCAAAAATAAGAGAGTCTACCGATAATTGTATCTTATTGTTACATAAAACTTGAGCTGTTTTGTAGAAAGTATAGTTGGATTGCTATTTCATTTAACCTCTATTGGTTTGCTATTTTGCAGGTCAGTGGTTGGTTAAATACAGAATAATGTAGCCTGGTCCGGATTCCATTGGAATCGTTGCTATCTCTCATGGTTGCACTGGCGTGGCAGCACGAGCGTGCGGCTTGGTCAGTCTTGAACCTACAAGGGTAGGTAGTTTAGATGTGATTTATTAATGTCATGTCACTATAATTCATATATTCAACATTGTGAACATATGGTTTCATTTTCTAAATGGATTGTTTCAGGTTGCTGAGATCCTCAAGGATCGCCCCGTGTGGTTTCGTGACTGCCGAGCTGTTGATGTTCTCGACGTGCTACCTACTGCTAATGGTGGAACCATTGAACTTTTGTACATGCATTGCAGGTAAATATTGCCTTGTTCTACATTGTAATTAGCCACTTTTGCAGCCCTGCATAAGCCCCTAATTAGTTCATGGTTAACCGAATTTTGGTGTTATAGCATGATTGTAATACTGGATTTTAGTTTCTGAACTTAGATTGCAATTTGAGGTGATTTGGTTGGCTTATTTGTATTTCCTATTTGGCTGATTGTCATACCCCTGCATCAGCCTTCTGTCTCATTCAGCCCTTTTCTTAAGCTTTTATTTGCTTATCTAATATAGCTTAATTCCTGATTTTGGACCTTTAGATAGCCCTTAGTTCTAGCTTTTAGAATCGGTGCTTCATTTGCTTATTAAAGCTTGTTTAGTTAGCTTACATTAGTCTCCTAGTAGCCACTTTGGACCGACTTACCCTGCACCATCAGTATTAGCTTCTAGTTTTTGAGATTATTTTTATTGACCTTGCAAAATGTTAGTACAAACCTGCTGATGTTAGTCTGTCCCTAGCTGCCTAATTTCCTTTTGCTTATTTCATTGCTTTAGGCTTATTTGAACTGCTTTTCTTTGTCCCATTTTCTAATATTTACTCTTTTGACTTTTCAGGTTTAAAATGGAAGATACGAGTAAAGGTGTCGGAAACTCGGAATTGATATTTGATTGTCTGATTGATATATATTTGTATTAATTAAGAGTTTTATGAACTTTTGTAATAATGTTAAGGATTATTATCATTATGTATTAGTTAATAGTTGTGATGTGATAAAGTTCCTGTCCTTTTGGTTATACTGCACCTCTGCTGCAGCTCTTTGAAATTGTATGTTTCCTGTTCTGTGGATCTGCTGATAGTTCTATGCATGCCAAGTGTTAACAGGTCCTTAACAGGTCTTAACAGGTTAACCTGTTTATTTTCGTGTCGTGTTCGTGTTTGAGAAAAATGACACGATAAGCTAACAGGTCGTGTTCGTGTTTGACCTTAACAGGTTCGTGTCTTAACAGGTTCGTGTGACCTGTTATGCCAGCTCTAATCCAAATTGACATTATTCGTTAATTATTGCAATCCTAGGAAGAATAATGTTGGTCCTTTTTACTTGGTTAATAGTAACTACAAAGCTAAAGTAACCAAGTTGTATGACTTTAAACAAAGATGTATAAAATGATTAACAATAAAGTAACATAGATATAAGAGACAATATTTTCCAACGTTTAATTCTTTATTAGAAGTTAATCAAAAAGAATCGTACCCAAGTGTTTGCGGAATAACACTTGGGATTGAAAACGACAAGTATGGTATTGACTCCTCACTAAACTCAATCTATGTTGAGTGACAACTTTCAAGACCCACTGAGCTATCTCAGGGGTTATGTTGTTCTTTGGAGGAGTAAAAGTAGTTTGTGAATGCTTTGCATTAATTGCACAAACTTGTCAACTTTTACTCCTCTCTTATGCTACCTATTTATACACAAATGTGAACAACCCTATTATACAATGGACCTAAGTGTTCCTCAATAAAATCTTGATAGATTTTATTCTCTGGCAAGGGAAACTTCTTTGGGTTAAGTCCAAAAGGAACTTTCTGATGACAGCCTGGTTTTAACCATTTGGGGAAAGTTTGACCTTAAAGTGATAAAGCACTTTAGTGAAACAGATCAAACTTTCCCGCCCAGTCCCGCCAAAACTTCAGTCTTCTAGTCATCAGTCTTCAGTACCATGAAGTTGTTGAGGAGTCTTGGGGTTCAGTGAGTTATTGTCATCCTCACTGAACCCATCACCTTCTTCTTGGCTTATATCACACTTCACTGAGTTCCGCCTCACTGAATGGAGAACCTTTCTTCTTAGGCTCAGTCTAAGCATCCTGAAGATGACTCACTGAGTTACTGTTTACTCAGTGACTTGTTTATACTTAGGTTATTTTACGTTCAAATCCTTGTAAGAAGAAGATTGGGGAATTCAGTGACCCAACAATCTCCCCCTATTTGAACATACAAATAGCCTAAGTGTTTCTTGATTCAGTGTGAGTTGGCAAGGGTCTTCATCTCTTACTGAATGTTGTTGTAATCATAAGTAGGACACATAATTTTAAACAAAACACCAAAGTTTATTCATAATTATTACAAGTCCTACAAATTACAAAAAATAAAAAGATAGTTGTTGCAGATCAGATGTTCAGGTGGTATCCAAGGTTTTCAATCTTTGCTTTCTTTGATCTGAGTAGGTGTCTTTTAGGATGTTCATTGATCATTGCTTCCAAGTCCTGGCAGAATCTTTTGTTCTCATCACTCTTGTTGGGGGACGCCAACATGAGGTACATGAGCATTGCTTTGATTCCTGCCTTATCCATATCAGACCACCTTTGGAAAGCCAGGCTTCCATATTCATCAGTGAAGCACAAGCCTCTTTCAGGAGCTTCAAGGACCGCATTGTTCACGAACGTGATCCCTTCAGGAAGCGACCTGTCACACTCTAGCCCTGGTACCTTGATCTCAGGCTCCAACTCTATTTGCTTCCTTTTCCTCTTGGAAGCCTTAGATGGAGCAGTCTCTTTTGCTGAGTCAGGAAAAAGTGAGGGAATGTTAAGAGCCTCAGGCATTGCTCTCAGTCTGTCGTACCTATCCTTCAGTGATTCGAGAAGTTTAGGTACCACAACGCTGTTCTTTTTGGCGATGATAAAACGAAGCTCATCAAGCTCAGTGATGCCAAAGTCCGCAAACTTGAAAGGCTTGTGGATGTCAAGTATTCTTTTATCACGTCCCCTGAAGACGGTGACCACTGCAGGATCGGTGTTCCTGTGGATTTGGATATCAGTGATGGTTTCTGGTCTTAACCTTTCTTTCATCACCCAAGTATATTTTTCGATCCTGTGTTTTCTGATTTGAGCATCCTTCCTGAGCTTGTTTTCCCTTTCCCTTTTGAGAGCGTTTAGCTCTTCTTCCTGAGCCTTTTTAAAGGCTGCACCAGCTTGTTCAGTTGCTAGTGCCTCAGTATTCAACCCAATCTTTTCAGCTTCCTCATGAACAGCCTGAATGAGAACAGGCTTGCTCATTCTCTCTTCCTCTGCCACCTTGAGTAGTGTCTCAGTCCTTTCCATGTGTGCTTGAATTTCGTCATGAGTGAGATGATGTACTACTCCATTGATTTCAAACGGGACCTTGACAGGTGCATCAGGGTCAAATCTGACCATGGTTGAGGCTGGCTTGAGCACATTTTCAGGACTAGAGGTGGTAGCAATACTTTTGCCTCTATCTTGTCTGAGAGAAGAGGAGACTGGTTCCTCCTGTGGTGGAACTTCTGTGATTGGTGTTGCTTCAGTGACATGCTCACCCTCAGTGTGAGAGGGTTGTCCAGCTTCTTGTTCAACAGTATCAGGGGCTTCAGTAGCATTATCCCCCTCAACATTTGCCTGAATGTCAGTGATGGCAAGTGTTGGCTGTACTGAAGAAGTAGATGCACCCTTGAAGGCTTGAAAAATTTCGGTCATCATAGACTTGATCTCCTGAGTATCCTGTTGAATGATGGACACCCTAGAGTCAAGTGCAGCCTGTGCATTTTCAAGAGCTGTCATCCTGGATCCCAAGGTCCATGCCAGAGAAGTAGACCTTTGGGACTGAGCTGTCACTGATTCCTCCATTTTGATGAAGGAAGATTTGAGAGACTCCACAGTGGTGGTGAGACCCTGAAGATTAGAACCCTTCAGCAAGTCAAGTAACTCAGTGAGAGCCACTGAGTTTACCTGATATGTCTCGGATGCCTGAAGTAGCTTCCTGGTGAGTTCAGGATCATCCTTGACTGATTCTTGAACCGACTGAACCCCTACATTCAGCTGGTTGAGGGTTATCAAAAACTGATTCAGGCGAGTGATCATCTGTGTCAGGGAGTGGTTGACCGAGGAATTTTGTTCCCTGACATCTTCATCGAAGTCTTCGACAGCATCTTTGAGATTATGGTAGTGAACCGCCTGTTCAGTGTGCATGTCAAAGACCTCATCAGTGATCCCCCTGTACAAAATGTTAGTAATCTTTTTGATGAATTTGGTGAAGGTCTTCATAGTAAGAGGAGCCTGATCATCTCCTGAGGACTCTGGCTCGGAAAGTGTGTCAGCATCATCATGGTTAGAAGATTGAGGAGACTGATAAGTTGGTTCAGGGACTGTCTCCTCAAGCTCCATATCATCTCCGGCCTTGAAGACTTCCTCATCACTGTTGAATTCATCATCAGAGTACAAAACAGCCTGAGCTTCAGCTAGGGACTGAATCTGCAAAGAAAGGTTAGCCGGCTCCTCTTCATAAGAAGACTCACCTTTGTTTTGGCCAGGCCCTGACCCCTCAAATCCGGTAGAGTGGGTTTTATCTACCTGGTCTTTAGGGTCAGTTCCCGAGTTATGCGCACCTTCGGGGTTGGTTGTGAGTTCCATATCAACGGGTGGTATGTGTCCCTCTGAATCTTTGTCCCTCGTGACCCCTTCAGGCACTGATGGGTGTTTCTTAGTACCATCCCTAGGAGCCATGATTGTTGTGTCCCTATCAGCGGGTTGTATGTTTCCCTCTGAGTCTTTGGGATGAGTTATTGTGCCCTCAGACAAAAGCTTTGATTGGCGAATGTCCTCATCAGGCACCTGAGTGGTTATGCCCCCCATTCCAACAGGCTTGTGCTGGCCTGTCGAAGATTTAGGGGCGAGAACTCCCTGTTGCTTGGGTTGTGATTTACCCGAGCCTTTGGCAGGATGTGATTGTTTGTGGGTCCCCTTCTCAGTGGAGTAGTGCTGCCCCACCGAGGGTATAGGACCCCTTACTCCCTGATACTCTGGTTGTGATTTGCCAGAGTTTTTAGCAGGATGTGAAGGTTTAGTTGGTTCCGACCCCACTGACTTGTTTATGCCAGTAGGGCCTTTGGGAACGGGTTCGCCCGAGGACACTGAGTGTGATGTCTCAGTACCCTCCGTTGGCCTTTGTTTTGGGGCTAAAGATTGGCTAATGATCCTGAGGGTGTCAGCAGTCATGGGCTGTTGTTGTTGCCCCCTTTTGTCAGGCTTAGGGGCAGAGGTCTCAGTGGCGAGTGGCTTGGGTTGAGCCACCTTCCTGGACCCCTGTCCCTTCTTCCTCTTCACCTTTTTGGTGGGAGAGGGAATTAGTGAAACAATGTTGTCACCCTGGATAGCAGTCAGCATGTATGTGGTCAGGGCGACAAATGTTACCTCATTAGGGTCACGTGAGTAGTTTGCCTTATGTAAGACATCAGGTTCAAAGCCGACACTGTCAGGCTTGAAATACTCAGACCCTAGTAGGTCATTCAGGGCGCAGGAAATGAATCTAGGGTAAGACATGTGTTTTTGCCTAGAATTCCCACCCAATTTGCCTATGAGGTCCCTGAAGATAATTTCTCCAAGGTCAATCTTTTTACCCTCAATGAGACAATACACTATCATTGATTGAGTAGTGTTTAGTTGCTCAGTGGAGGACTTATTCCCCCCAAGGACCTGAATAACGAATGTCATCAGGATCCTCCAAGGGGCAGGGAACCATGTTTTGATGATGGGGGCTTTGTTCAGTAGGGCCCCTGGAGCAACATCAGGATGATTCTTATCATAGGGCCCTAGTTCTAAGAGGAGTTGTTTAACCTCCTCTTCAGTAGGTGGGGCAACAAAAGTCTCAGTGTAGTCAAGGCCAGTGGCTTTGACAAAGGTTTTGTAGTCAAGAACAAGGGACTTTGTCCCATTCTTCACTGAGAACTTGATTTTGGCCTCCTTTGGTGCATCAGGGTTTTCAACCACCGCTGAGCACCAAAATTCCCTCAAGTAGTCATGATAGATGACTGAGGGGGTCTTTGTGAATGTGGTGGTGAGAAAACAGTTTTGTAGGAACTTCACCACATCCCTGTAAGCAGGGAACCCTTCAGGGTAGGCAAAGTTCCCCACCACATTGTTTTTGGTGAGGTCTACGCTTTCCATTTGGAATTCCACATTGGGTGCATATTTTATGACCTTAGAAGATGCCATTTTAGTTTTAAAAAGGTTTGGTTTTGAATGAAGAAGAAGCACACACAGATTTTGAAAGCAAAAGTTCTTGAAATAATTTTGCAAGAGTTTTGTTAAGATTTTTAAAAGCGTGTGTGTGTTCTTCTTTGTGGGGGTATTTATAGGGTAGGAATTAGGGTAGTGATGTTGCGGATACCAAAGGTTTAATTTATTTAACCAAAACGGCATAATAATGTTGGTTTGATATCCGCATTAAATATCACGATTCCCATTACCCTATTTTCTCTCACATCGTGGGTGAACAGTTGTGCGACTCTACAAATAATGCACTTTTGCAGAGAAAAATCATCACAACTTTTGTGTGTGAGGGAGCATTTAATGCTCAGTGGTGTTTGGTGAGAGAGATGTGGGGGCCCAAGGAGTGGATACCAGTTGTGTAAGTGACATATATTCCTATATTTAACAGGATTCAGTTACCTACCTGGGACATTAACTAACTAAGTACTTAGAGTATTTAGTTAGGGTATTCAATGCCATTTTTCATCCTGAGCCCCCTGAATGAATTTTCATTCAAAAAAAAGAGTTTTCAGGAAGGGTGTGATCAGGAACCTAGAGAATTTACATCAGGTTGGAACACTTTTGATAAGTTTCCTGATTCTATGTCCAACATGCCCAATTCAGCTTTCAATCTTGTGAAAGTGGGTTCACCCAAAGGTTTTGTGAAGATATCAGCTAGCTGATATTCAGTGGGGATGAAATGTAGTTCAATTTCACCATTAGTGATGTGGTCCCTGATGAAGTGGTATCTGATGTCAATGTGTTTGGTTCTTTGATGAAGTACTGGATTGTTTGAGATGGCTATGGCACTTGTATTATCACAAAAGATAGGTACCATCTTATACTGAATGCCATAGTCACTCAGTTGGCTCTTCATCCATAGTACATTTGCACAACAACCTACAGCAGCCATATATTCAGCTTCAGCTAAGGAAATGGCCACTGACTGTTGTTTCTTTGTACTCCAACACACAAGTTTACCACCAAGAAATTGGCAGGATCCTGAAGTACTTTTCCTAACCATATTACATCCTGCATAGTCAGAGTTAGTGTACCCTTTGAGATCAAATCCTGAACATTTTGGGTAATACAAACCAAGGTTTGGAGTACCCTTCAGGTACCTGATGATTCTCTTGACAGCAGTGAGATGTGATTCTTTAGGGTCAGCCTGGTATCTGGCACACAGGCAGACTGAGAATTGGATATCAGGCCTTGAGGCAAGTAAGTACATCAGGGAGCCAATCATTCCTCTGTATTGGGTTTGATTCACTGATTTTCCAGTGAGATCCGGGCCAAGGTTGTTTGGAGGAACCATAGGAGTTTTTACTGAAGAGCAGTCAGTGAGCTCATACTTCTTCAGTAGGTTCCTGAGGTATTTTTCTTGGCAAATGGATATTCCTTTTTCAGTTTGTTTAATTTGGAGTCCAAGAAAGTATGTGAGTTCACCCATCATGCTCATTTCAAACTTTGTGGTCATCAGTTTCTCAAACTGTTTGCAAAGTTTGTAACTTGTTGAGCCAAAGATGATGTCATCAACATATACTTGGACAAGAATGACATCATCCTTTGTTCTGTAGATGAACAGTGTGTTGTCAATTCTTCCTCTGACAAACTTGTTTTGGATCAGGAAGGTTGAAAGAGTTTCATACCATGCCCTGGGTGCTTGTTTCAGTCCATAAAGGGCTTTGTTAAGCTTGTAGACATGGTTAGGGTATTCACTACTTTCGAAACCAGGAGGTTGTTGCACATAAACATCTTCTTTGATGTTACCATTCAGGAATGCACTTTTAACATCCATTTGGTAAAATTTAAAGTTCATGTACGTTGCATAAGCAAGGAAGATCCTGATGGCTTCCATTCTAGCAACAGGTGCAAAGGTTTCCTCATAGTCTATACCTTCCTGTTGATTATATCCTTTGGCAACTAGTCTTGCTTTATTTTTGATGACTGTGCCATTCTCATCGGTCTTGTTTTTAAAGACCCATTTCATACCAATGATTAAAACACCCTGGGGGCATTCAACAAGGGTCATGACATCATTTCTGTCAAATTGTTCCAATTCATCTCTCATGGCCTGAACCCAACTTTCATAAGTCAGGGCTTCTTTGACATTTTTAGGCTCAATCTCTGAGAGATAGTCAGCATAAAGACATATATTGGCAGTGGCAGCCTTGAGTTTAGCAGCCTTGCTTCTTGTGAGCATGCCTTCAGTGGGTTCACCAATGATGTTCACAAGCTCAATGATTTTGGATCTAGTCCAGCTATCCTGAGGTTTGGGATAAGAATTTGAGCTTGAAGGAGCCTGATTAGGTTCAGACTCAGGAACATGAGGTGACTCATCATTATGTGCTTCAGTGACAACTGTAGGAACAATTTGTTCTGAGGGTTCCTGAACAATTTGTTCAGAGGTATCAGTCTCATTTGAGACAGGCTGAGTTTCAATGAACTCACTGATAGGTGGTTGGGGTAGGTTGTGAGGGATGATGTAATAGGAGACGTCAACACCAGCTTGGTATTGGGTTGAGGGATTGTTCTCAAGATGATACTCATCAGGAGGATACCTTGATGAGTCATCAATACCAATTTCATCTACTGAGGAATTTGAGAACCTGATGGATTCAGTGCTCTCATCAACAGTAATGTGATAAGTTTCCTCAGTTTGTTGTCTCCTTGTGTTGAACACCCTGAAGGCTTTAGAAACCGGGGAATATCCCAGGAAGTATCCATCATCAGCTTTGGCATCAAATTTACCCAAGTGATCCTTGTGATTATGTATAAACACAGGACACCCAAATACATGAAAGTAGCTGATGTTTTTGAATATCTCATAAGGAGTCTTGTTATGCCTTTTCACAATGATTGACCTATTTTGAGTGTAGCAGGCTGTTTTAACTGCCTCAGTCCAAAAATGTTTTGAGAGGACTGAGCCATTTAACATTGTTCTTGCTGCCTCAATGAGTGTTTTATTTCTCCTTTCAGCTACTCCATTTTGTTCAGGAGTATAGGGAGAAGTGAAATTTTGAGTAATTCCTTTCTCATCACAAAAACACTCAAGGCCTTGGTTTTTGAATTCAGTGCCATTGTCAGTCCTGATCTGTTTAACTTTGACATCATTTTGATTTTCAATGTTCCTGACAAATGACATGATGGTATCAGCTGCCTGACTCTTCTTGGTCAGGAAGTAAACCCAAGTATATCCTGAGTATTCATCCACAATGACCAGAGTATACTTCTCATGGTGAATGGACATTGGACTGACAGGTCCAAAAAGGTCCATATGAAGAAGATGTAGGCAGCTTTTGATGGAAAAGGTTTGTTTGGTTTTGAATGATGCCCTGTGGTGTTTTCCTTTTTCACAAGCAGAACAAGGCT
Source organism: Artemisia argyi (assembly GCA_030686995.1). Lineage (NCBI taxonomy): Eukaryota > Viridiplantae > Streptophyta > Magnoliopsida > Asterales > Asteraceae > Artemisia > Artemisia argyi. The sequence goes on along the minus strand of CM060677.1, from coordinate 85,094,287 downwards.
TGTCTTTGGTATACACCAGGGATGGAAGGCCCAGAACTTTGTTCTGTTTGGCCAGGTTGTTGATGCTCTTGAAGTTGAGATAAGAGAGTCTCCTATGCCATAGCCAGTTGATTGTCTCACTTACCTTTGAGAATAGACAAGTCCCATTCTGAGTCAGGGATGACATGTCAAGGACATATACATCATCCCTCCTAGGGGCAATCAACACAACTTCCTTATTGGCATTAAAGATGGTCCCTCTCTTGTCATCAAACTGAACTATGTATTTGGCATCACATAGTTGGGAAACACTTATCAGGTTGTACTTGAGACCATTAACATAAGCTATTCTTGTAAAAACTATACCATTGCAGTTTACTGAACCATAACCTTCAGTGGGAGCTGATGAGTTATCACCAAATACTACTTTGGGTCCTGGTTCTTCCACATATTTGTGCAAAAAACTTTTCACACCAGTCATGCTTCTGGAGCATCCACTGTCTAGATGCCAAGTAGGATCCTTGATGTGTTTCTGCACAAACAGTAAACTGGGTTAGTTTTTCTTGTTGACCCACTTTCTAGTGGGCTTGGTCCTCAGGGACTTTTTGAACTCAGTTAGTGAATCATGGTCTGAAGTTGTGTGACCTGAGCTTCCACATGTTTTACATTTTGTGGAGGTTGATGCCTCAGGTGACTGAGAAGTGTTGGTCTGGTTTTTCCTTCTGGACTGAATCACTTTGTCATGTCCCCTGGTTTCATGGGAGGGATCTCCACAGATGTCACAGCAATCTTTCATCATACAATCATCAGGAAGATGATCATTGAAACCACAGTGAGGACATGGTGAGAAAGGCTTGGCCTTCAGTCTTTGTTTGGAAGGTGTGGCATACTGATAGCCTTGGTTTTTATATAGACCCCTTGCTTTTATAGAAGCAGTGTGGGGGATGTGATCACAAGTTCGGTGGTCCTCTTGTTTGCATATCATATAAAACAGGACTCTGTAGCATTTATCAGTGCCGTGATTTGGATAATTGCACAGTTCACATCTCCCTGAGTGTCTGGGTGTGGTTTTTGGTTTGGAAGAACCTGAGGATACTGAGGGCTTTGTCGATTTTGAGTCAGATTTTTTCTCAGTGGACTCAATTTTCTCACTCAACATCCTAACAAGTTCAGTAAGCTGATCAACCTTTGAATCAGTGCTTTCATGCTTTACTTCAGTGGGTACTGAAGGTTTTTGGTGTTCAGTGGGTGCAGGAGTAGGTCTTTTCAGAATAGTCTTTCCTAACCCTGATTTCTCTTTGAGAGAATGTGGTTGATAGACTAATGGTGCAAGGTCAAAATTAGGTTCCGCTCCCTGAAGTTGTTTCAGTGGAGGGAGTGGTGAATCAGACTTAGACTCTGTGATGGACTCAGTAGGACTAAGTTCATCAGTGACTCCTAGCAGCTCCTTGATAGCCTGACTTTCAGGCTCCAGGATTCTTCCAGTATTAAAATTTGGCATTTTACTATCAGGATTGTTTCTTTCAATCCAATCACTGGGTTTGGGAGCAAGTTCTTTGCTAGAGAGTATGTTGGTTAATAGAAAAGTTGTAGAATGGCTACTCTCCCCAGAAACTTCAGTGAGTTGATCATCACCCAGACCTGCCTTTTAGGGGCTGGGTGTGAGACTTAGTGTTTCATAAAGTTTGGGGTTTTTCTGAGTCCATTTCCAAATAATTTCCTTTTCTTTCTTAAGTTCTTCCTGAAGAGCTTGATTTTGTTTTACAAGTTCAGAGTTTTGAATTTGAAGTGTAACACTTTCAAGCTTGGCTTGTTTTAAAGCAAGTAATTCATCTCTACAATGATTTAATTCAAAACTCAGTTTGTTAAATTTTGAAAACAAATTAAGTCTTTGCTCTTCAACATACTTAAGATCAACATTAATATAATCTAAGTAAGATTTCCAATCATCATTATCATCCATAGAAAGTAAAAGATTTACCTTCCTCATAGTGATGTTAACCCATTCACCATTTCTTGCATGACTCTTCCCCACAGCAAGTTTGTTGTCATCTGACAGAGCCATCAGGGCACTGATGTGAACTTCATCATCATCAGAGGACACTTCAACCTCATCCCAGTCATATGTTTCAGCAACAAGCCCTTTGTTCTTGGCTTGAGAAGGCTTTGGAGCCTGAGGAGACTGAGAGACTGTTGAGGATGATTCAAGAAGGGCAAGTTTAGCTTTTGCCTTTCTGTACTTGGCTTCAAAGTCAATTTGAGGGACTTTTTCAAATCTTTGACTAGACTGAAGCATTTTTGGTTGAAATTTGCTGGGGCCTAAAAAAGAGTTATTTCCTGAAAATTTAAAGGATGGTTCTGAGGTTGTTTTTGAAAAACAATCTTTAGCAAAATGGTCCATTTTGCCACATTTAAAGCATTCAGTGTTGTCATTTGCTTTTGAAGGAAATTTGTTTTTCTTAAAAAACCTTTTTGAATTAGCAAGGAGTGCTCTTTCATGAAATTCAATTTGAAGATCATTTAGGTACTCCTCACTGGTTCTTTGGTCAACCTCATCATCAGATCCATCCTGAAAATCCTGCACAACACCTTTTGAATAGAAAGCAGTTGATATGGGTGAAATTGTCAAGGCCTTTTTGGTCTCCTGAGCTTTACCAGGGTATCTCCTGGTGATAAGATTGTCTTCATAGACAAACTTCCCATAGATGGCAGGGAGCTCAAGGTTCTGAATGTGGTTTGCATTTCTCAATCCCTGAGAGAAGTTTAACCACTTCTCAGGGAGACTGTTGACAAAACCAACATTGATCTCATGTTTTGACAGTATAACACCATCATTGGTCAGCTCATTCAGGAGGGTCTTATACCGAGTATAAGTCTCAGAAAGACTTTCAGAATCCTTGGCCCTGAAGGTATTGAATTCAAGCTTCAGGTCCATGATTCTCTTTGGTATCAGAAGGCCCTTCATAGCTATGAACCAGGTCAGTCCATGTCTGCTGGGCAGTGGGACAATTGATCACTGATTCCATTATATCATCAGGGAGGCATGATATAATGATGCTTTTCAGGCGCTGGTCTTGATTGACCACCCTCCTTTCATCTTGGGTCCACTGAGCTTCAGGTTTAATTAAACCTTGGGCAGTTGTTGGGACATATGGACCGTCATTAATCAACTTAATGTAATATGGTTCCATCCCAGTTAAGTAGCAAAGCATTCGGTTTTTCCACTTATTAAATTTGCCAACTTCTAGTCGAGGGGCAGTTGCTGAATAACTTCCACCCTTTTTGTCGACAAGTTGGGAAACATCTATGTCAGTCATAGTGGGATCTTGATTTTAAAAACTTGAGCACTCTTAAGTTTTGAAAACAGATTTAAGTTTTACAAACCAGAGGCTCTGATACCACTTGTTGGTCCCTTTTACTTGGTTAACAGTAACTACAAAGCTAAAGTAACCAAGTTGTATGACTTTAAACAAAGATGTATAAAATGATTAACAATAAAGTAACGTAGATATAAGAGACAATATTTCCAACGTTTAATTCTTTATTAGAAGTTAATAAAAAAGAATCGTACCTAAGTGTTTGCGGAATAACACTTGGGATTGAAAACGACAAGTATGGTATTGACTCCTCACTAAACTCAATCTATGTTGAGTGACAACTTTCAAGACCCACTGAGCTATCTCAGGGGTTATGTTGTTCTTTGGAGGAGTAAAAGTGGTTTGTGAATGCTTTGCATTAATTGCACAAACTTGTCAACTTTTACTCCTCTCTTATGCTACCTATTTATACACAAATGTGAACAACCTTATTATACAATGGACCTAAGTGTTCCTCAATAAAATCTTGATAGATTTTATTCTCTGGCAAGGGAAACTTCTTTGGGTTAAGTCCAAAAGGCACTTTATGATGACAGCCTGGTTTTAACCATTTGGGGAAAGTTTGACCTTAAAGTGATAAAGCACTTTAGTGAAACAGATCAAACTTTCCCGCCCAGTCCCGCCAAAACTCCAGTCTTCTATTCATCAGTCTTCAGTACCATGAAGTTGTTGAGGAGTCTTAGGGTTCAGTGAGTTATTGTCATCCTCACTGAACCCATCACCTTCTTCTTGGCTTAGATCACACTTCACTGAGTTCCGCCTCACTGAATGGAGAACCTTTCTTCTTAGGCTCAGTCTAAGCATCCTGAAGATGACTCACTGAGTTACTGTTTACTCAGTGACTTGTTTATACTTAGGTTATTTTACGTTCAAATCCTTGTAAGAAGAAGATTGGGGAATTCAGTGACCCAACAAATAAACGTTACGAAAGTTTGATCGGTGTGGAGTGAAATATATGGTTAGTTAGGCTTTAAAACTTTTTCAGATGAAAATGTTAACAATCATTTTTTTTCTAACATTATGATATATATATATATATATATATATATATATATATATATATATATATATATATATATATATATATATATAATAGCTGTCATTAAATAGCGTAATTTATAAATCTTATGGTTGTAATACCGTTGAATGTTGATATTTGTTATTAAGTTTTCACAATTTATACAACTATTTTTCCCGAATCATTTTTGTATTGGCCCACCCTGCTGTAAAATCCTGGTTTCATTACTGCCAGGGCGACTACACTTTTGCATAGCCCGGAGTCGGCTCGGGTGAACCTCCGTGGCCACAAGGAGATTAATTTTCTCCCCATTGAATTTGAACCCTTGACTTCCTCTTTGTATAGCTGGTATTCTTACCGCTTGGTCACCCCTTGTGGTTTCTATAAAAATAAACCTTATAAGTTTTTTTTTATGGCACTTGTAAGAATTATTAACATGTTTGTTACATTTATCACACATAGATAGAAGATACAAGTAAAATGGTACTTATAAAGATAAAGAAAACCTAAATGTTCAAGAAATCATGTCAAGTAACTTTGAGGAGTGTAATTACTATTATATAAATATGTGTAATAAATATAAAACATTTAGGACTTTACACCTTTGCATCCTTTGCTTTGGAAAAATTGTCCCATTTTAATAAAACATAGTTTTTAGCTTTTATAGTAAGTTTTATCAAAAAAATCTAAACGGTGTATATGTTGTTTCTCAAGACACTCTTATAATTTAATAATGTTTTTCGAACATTGTAATTTAATATATATGTTGAAACTCCATGGATTTAATAATATCTTTACATTGAAAATGAGAATAGAATTTGTTTTATATCCGTTTGTATAATAAGTTTAATAACTTGTATTTTTCATTTAGAGGGTGTTTTAAAAATGTAATATTATGCGTTGACCAATCAACTTTTTATATGTGTTGGTGTATTATTCGCTTGTACATAGTGCTTAGTGATTTCTAATTGCTTAAACTTTATTTATAGAAATCTTGAATAAACAATAAAAGAGGGGGGGGGAGAGAGAGAGAGAGAGAGAGAGAGAGAGAGAGAGAGAGAGAGAGAGAGAGAGAGAGAGAGAGAGAGGGGGGAGGGAGGGGAGAGGGAGAGAGAGAGGGGGAGAGAGGGAGAGAGAGAGGGTCTAAAATGTTTTATATGTTGTATAGATATCCACAATAGTGTTGTGTGCAAAAAAAAATTATGTATATATAGGTGTTGAGTAAGTGGGAATCAAAAAAGTTACACTATGGACAATGACGGATCCAGGATTTCGAACTATGTGTGGCACGATTTTTGGCTCAAATTGCTTCGCAAGTAGTTCTTAGTTACAGTTGCCCATTGATTCGCGTATAACAATTGTTTTTTGTTTGTATTAATTCACGAATCCATGTTATTCAAGCACAATATAAAAACAAAACCAATCCATCAAATCACAAATAAAACTTGAAATCTATGGCAATTTCACAATTATATCTTTTAAAAATAAAGTAAAACACCATTTCTTAAAGTTATAATGGGAAAAGTACACAAACTAAATTCATTTGATTCAAGATAAATTTTAAAGTACCTCTTTCATGCATTTTCAAGTGCTCCTTTGTATTATTTTGAAAACCATGTTAAAATAAATAAAAGTGCCACTATGTATGTACATTAAAAGAAGAAGAAAAAAAAACTACCACACTAAAAGACAAGCAAACACTATTTGACTACTTATATTGTTTATCTATAATTTTTCCCATATTCTTTCTTCTTCTTCTTCTTCTTCTTCTTCTTCTGTTCTTCTATCTCTACTTTTTCCCATATTCTTTCTTCTTCTGTTCTTCTCCATAAATCAAAAATCAAAACCCATAAATAAATAAGACGTTTGTCCTTGTATATTTGTTCATCTTTGTGTGCACTTATCGAAACTTAGTATAGCACTTTCAAAGAACCAACAATTTCGACATAAAAATTACTCTTTGTCCCGGCTTTAATCGTGTGTGGCACGTGCCAGACGTGGCAAGCACGTAGATCCGCCCCTGACTATTGATTTAGTGGTTCAAATTGTAAGTATTTTTATATTTAATATATCGCATTGCCTTTTATAAGTAAACGTATTTTAGTCTTACAACATTACTTATTTTGTAAGTTTTTAAGTTTTAAATAAATGTGTTTTCTTTTATGTGTAGTAGACAAATACCCAGACAAAGTGACGATGTATAGCGGCAAATAATCATACTTGCGAAATCGTAAATCTGGTTTGAACCTTGATGCAAAACTTATATGTTTAATTTATAATCACTGCGAGAAAAAAGTTCATGAGTTAGAAACAAAAAATAATAAAAGTTTAATGATTAAACAATATTTAAAATATTAATTTAGTTGTAGATGATGTTGCTATTTTTAATCAAAGGTATAATAGTAATCCACTACAATTACTCAATTTTAAGCTTTTTAGTTTTAAGAAATATCATTCACTCTTTATAAGAGCAACTGTGTAAATTGCTATTGATAGAGAAACTGAATGTATTTTTTAAGAGTAAACTGCAAAAAATGTCCTTGGGTATATACAAAATCACAAGTTTAGCAACTGAAAAGATAATTCTGCAAATTATGCCACTACTGTGGACATTTGGCTGCAAATTGTGTCCCTTGACCGGTCAACAGCCTACAAAATGACTAATATACTCTCATCTTCTTCCCCATTTGAAATTCTTTTGAATTTATATTTAATTTTAATACAACATCAAGAACAAAAACCTAGAACTTCAAATCAAAACCCAGATCCACCAAAATCACAAACATACAAAACGCATCAATCATCCTTATATCTTGTATGATCTAACATATGTGTTGATTATGTGGAGAATCGGGTGGTCTTGGGTTGTGGAAGTAGATGGTATACATTGTTAGAGTTAGAAAGAGAAAGTGAATATATGGAAAGTTTCTTGAGAGAGAAAAGTCACACTGGTGTGTGTGTCTATTGAAACACCCAACCCTCTGCCTTGGTGGGAAGAGGGTATATATACACTTACAATAAACGCCCTCCTGCGGGCTGTGGATCGGGTGTACAGTGGGTAAAGACCCGTCCGTCCTCCACGGTGTGAGTATATCTAATCTAATATATATAAAACTAAGAGCTACGCTAAGTATGTAAATACATGGGGTGACCGAACCTTTTTCTTAATCCTAACAATCTCCCCCTAAGGGAGGTCACCCCAAAAAAATAAATTAAAGCTTAGCATTCTATAGACTGAACTTTAGCTCTAGCTTGTATCTTTTGATTCTTCAAGTGTTATATTTGTACGGCGAGTAGTGATCTTTGAGTATAAGTTCCTTTGACTTGTGTGATCTTAGAGCTTTCTTTGAGATCATCAGCCGCCGTAAATCTCTAAATCATCCTTTGTGGAATCGCCTTCATGTGATGTAGTAACCATCGGACCGTCATGCTCACACTTTTCTGGATTATGATATTTAGCATCAGAGTTGTGGAAGCACTGTTGTTGATCTTTTCACCTTTCATGATTTCTTTAATTGTGAGTGTGAAGTGTAAGCATGAGGTTATGAATAGACGTCTCATTTGCCATCAGCTGCAGCCGTCGGTTGTTCCTGCAAACAACAGTTAGCAATAAACACACGAAAGTGTCTTTGTTCACTTTCGTCAAATAGGGTTACAAGAACCACGGTTCCCCGTTGATCAGTATAGATACTGCATGTGATCAGGTAGAATTCTGAAGGATTTCCTTGACAGGGTTTCGCAGCTGTACTAGCCGTTCTCAAACCGGAACGTCTCAAACCAACATGGAGTGAGTGAACCAACGAATTAGAATTTATTGATTAATGAGAAATTGGTTTGAAAAACAATCGCGTATTGCTAGATAAAGAATTTTTGCAATACAACGAGAGTTTTATGAGAAATATCAATTTTCAGTCACAAATACTTTTGTTTGAAAAATTATGTGCAGTTGATGTGCTCAAAAATAATTGTTGAGCACATCAAAGGCTTTCCAAAAGTATCCGTCAATTCATTTCCTGGAACAAGTTTGATTCAAAAGTGAATCGCCCCATCGTTTCTTTCCATTTGTCACAAGTTTGATCCATGAATGATCTCACATGTTACCCACCAAGAGCTTGTTTGGTGTTGGCTCTAGAAGGATTTTCATCTTCATTGTGAATACTTTCGTATCACTCGGATGTTCTGGCAATACCACGAGGATAATGCGTAGGACTCTTAAGATCTTACTTGTTTCCACAATGTGTGAAAACCAAGCGAATAAATTATTAGTGTCCTAGCGAGATTTATTGATGATCTCATGGCTCTAGACTCAATAGTGCGTTTTTGGTTTAGTGGTCGGAGGATGGAGCAGACTGCCACCTTTTCAATATCAACTAACTCGGAGTGAGAGAGTCAATAGTAATGAGTGAATCTCCATGTGAATGAAACAAGAGTCTTTTGAGAGACCTTGAGTGGCTAAGGAGGGTTTAGCAGCGTATCACTGGGTCCATGATACTTGTCTTCGATGTCAGCAATCAACTACGTGATTCTGACAACATATGTATTGACCCGGTTTCTACCTAATGTGTAAGGAGGGCTTCTTTCTTTTCACCCTTTATCTTTACATTTCATTTTCATTCTTCAACCCCTTCAGTGCTTACTGAGACTTCATGACTAGTATCTTGTTGGGTTTGTTCCAGTACTAGCTCCATCTCAGGCGGCATTCTTCCCTTATTCTCACATTGCTCATTTTTTAATCATACCTAAGGACTTCTACACTAACTAGTGGATTGTCCATGGGTAGACCCCTCCGGATCTGGCGGGATCGTGGGAACGAATACCTAACCTTACCATCCTTATAACTCCAATAAAGTAAATGTAAGGTCGGTCTTGTAGTATTGTTCTTTCTGCCTTAAAACCAATTAAAAATCAATCAAGGTACTTGTGATATTTGATATCAAAGTGTTTGTACCTCAATTGTTTTTTATCTTTCAGAAATGCTCCCCCTCAACATGTGCATCAGTATTCGAAATTGTTTAGCACATGGAGGGAGGAGTGCCTAGTTGAGTCTTTAACGATCACTTTTTATCAGATTATATATTTAAATCACATTCTCTTCCCCCGATCAAAAATTTCAAACCTTTTGAGATTTTGGATCTCAATTGATTTAAATAAGTTAGAAACATTTAGGAGAAAATGTGTCTGCTTTATTCAAGCCGATGGTGGAACATATTAATGCTCCCCCTCAAATTATGAGTGTCTCTGTTATTGTCAGTTATGATGAGTTTATAATAGATTTGGAGTTTAACTCGAAACTCATGAAAAAATTCATACTCTAACACATAACAACACATATTTATTCACTACTTGAGACGTACAAAGAAATCATTTGATGATCTAAACTTAAAAGTTGAAATCACTCTCCCCCTCAATCTATGACAAGTTTTCTATTTGATTTTAAAAATTCAATGAAAATTTTAAATCTTTTGTCATAGATTGAGTAACAAATTTTATGAAAAGTCTAAGTCCGATTGATTATCAAATATAGTTTTAAACCACCATTTTAACCACAAATACTTTTCTGAAGAATCATAGATGGAAAAATATTTGTTTTTGGTAAAAAGAAGAATTCTCTTCTTAATAAAGAAATAATGCACTAAGGCGTACATTAAATCGAAGAAACACGGATATAAAGTAATTCGTGCCCGGGTGAACATCACCCAGTGAGAGGAACAACCATCTTTTTGGCGACGTGTTTTCCTCATTTTGAAAATCGGGTTGCGTATCTGAAGTAATAGCAAGCCATTTTGAAAGAGAATTTTGAGAAATGACATGTTTTAGAAAAACATTATATGAAAAAAAACTCTCGCTCAAGCATATGTGTGTTTCCGTGTCATTATTGAATGACATTTCTAGAAGCATACATAATATTGATTATACGAGAGACATGTCGTAAGAAGATTCTTTTTGGAAATTTTTGTGTTTTTCTGATTTTGTATTTTCTTTTTGAAGTTTAATATTTTTGCATTTTGTTTTTTAAAAAGTTTTATGAAATTGGTAAATCTTTTTGTTTTTTTATGATTTTAAATATTTACAAAGGATACAAGAAGAATTACCACCTTAATTCTTCATTGATAGAATGGAGTTCAATCAGATTGTTTTCCGCCGAATGGTATCGGATGTCCATGCGCATCAAAGTAGCACATATGGCATGAGTTTGTAGTTAACTTCTTGACGAAACAAATCGAGAAGGATTGCCAATCACATTCTCTAATGGGTGAGCCTTTGGCCACTTGCTGATATAATCAAACGATTGATTGAGCTGATAAGAGTTTGATTGAGTGACCCTTTGTGAAGATGATTCTCCAGAACTCGGGTCTGGAGTAAGATTATGGTGGAAGGGTTCATTATTAAACTAGGGAATTTGTTCTTCAACACCTTGATAAACTTGATGCAGCAGCTCTGAGAGTAGTCTTCAAACTACATTACTTCTTTTAGCTTCCAAAATCTTCCCAGCTGCCATCTCATTACTTACAGAAGAACATTGTGAGCAAATCTAATTAGGGATTAAATCTGACTTAACACTCTCCCCTAATTAGTGATCTCCCCCAAACTGACAACCTTTCTAATAAATGCCCAGAATATGAAGAAGTCTTTAGATAATCAAATGCATGTCGTCTTTAGTCTTCTAATACACAGAGGAAAACGTAGAATAGCCCGTAACAGGTTGAAGCACTGATCATCTACATTTCTCTCCCCTGATGGTTATGATTAATCAGAGTCATCATAATTATGTGTACAACTGATGAGTAGCCTTTTACTCATCATTTTAGGCCCGAAAAACCTATCAAAAATGACCAAAAACACCCAAGAATGACCATATAATGTTACAAATATCATTGGAGTATGTTTTTGTGTGTTTCAGGTACAAATAGATTGAAAACAAGGCAAAAATGAGCAAAATGGGGCTTGGATGGGATTACGGAGCTAAATGGAGCATTACCGGATTGACTCGACACAATTTTGAAGAAAAAACAAAGAAAATGACAAAAAGTCAACGTTGAAGTGAATCCCGGGATGTGATGAGGGGGTGAGCATGGAAAACCACACCAAAACCCTAAGTACCCACTTGCCTTTAACCTTAACCCAAAATTCCCTTAATACCCCTAAATCCCGAAACCTTAATGAAAATCTTTTTCAAAAACCCTTTTCAAACCAAAAATTCATTTTCCCAACAAATAACAAAAAATATTTTCATAAAACTTTTTATTTTTAGTATTATTATTATTATTATTATTATTATTATTATTATTATTATTATTATTATTATTATTATTATTATTATTATTATTATTATTATTATTATTAGTTTTATTATTAATATTATTAGTATTATTAGTAAAGTATTTAGTATATTATTAGTATTACAAATTAATATTTTTAGTATTTATTATTATTATTATTATTATTATTATTATTATTATTATTATTATTATTATTATTATTATTATTATTATTATTATTATTATTATTATTATTATTATTATTATTATTACTTTTACTAAAAAAAACTGCGAAAATATTTTTCTATAAATCAGATTTATTTACTTTTTATAAACCTAATACTAATTATTACTACTTACTAATTACTTAGTAACTAAAACTAATATTACTACTAACCCAATTACACCTAAACCTGTTACAAACAAAACCCATCATCACCTCAGCCTAACCCACTACACTATATCACACCAAACCCAGTTACATCCAACCCAACTCCACAACTCTAAACCCTGTTTTTTATAACATACCCACTTTGACTTTCCAAAGTCAAAACCCCAAACCATTCCCTTGTTTTACCATTCCCTCCAAAACTATTACAAGACTACCATGCCCCTTTCCTGCTTTCCAACTCATGCCACAACCAGCCAAGGTTTTCACATGCCTCTGCTACACCCTCCTTGATGCCAAGTCAGTCATCCTCACATCTTTTTTTAATCCAACGGCTCAAAAGCTATCCTTGCGCACCAAGATGAATCCAAGGGCTGAGATTGCTTTAAAGAAACACAAGATGAGCTAAGCTGTCCATTCTACTCACATAACAAACACAAGAGAAGAAGACAAGAGTAAAAGGGACCTTAGGCTATTAGTATAAATAGGATTCTCTCCTCACTGATGTTTTTTGTCTAAATTTTTCATTGCTTTTAGAGAAATTTTTGACCATTTTTAATTTCTTGTCAAGTTTTAATGCTTTCTTTAGTGTAATCTTTTATTTCCGTTGTAATTCAGTTTCAAGTTAAATATAATTTCAAGTTCTCCCTTTTTACTTTCAAGTATTTTACATTTAAGTTTATTGCATTTTACCTTTCAAGCTTTTCCAAGTTTTCAGTTCCTGTTCTCAATCTAAAAATAAATAAAATAAAAATCGTTTTTTACTGTAGCAAATAAGCATTCCAACTGCTTATTTTAGTTCATTCATGCTTATTAGTTCTTAACATAGCTGAGTCTAAGGTTATTTTCAATCACAGTCTTTAAATCCTTTTTTTTAAGTAAAAGCTACAACAGTCACTCCCTTTAAGGGGTGTTTGGCACAAGACTTTTCTTTCGCCAAAATCTTGTTTTGTCATAAATTTCAAGTTCAATTAGCTTTAAAATCAGTTTTATATGTAATTCAAAGTAAAAATTTTCATTTTCCAATAGTTTTCAAGGTACTTTAGTGATTTTTCCAAAATTTTTGTTTTAACTGCTCTAAACTAGATCATAGGATAGATTATTGCTTTAAGGCTTTCTATTTGTTTTTGTTGTTTCATTTTAGCTTAGGATAGATTAGTGATCCATATTTTTACCTAGTACTTAGAATTTAGGAGTCAAATCACTTTTTTTTTTACCCATTTTACCCACTAATTTGCTGTCAAAAAAACCCGCCCAAACAGCAGTTAGTTTTTTATTTTTCATTTCTTCGTTATAAGTCCTTTTTACCTGAAAATTGGTTTGGTGCTTATTCAGTAGCTTATCTAGTTGAGTATATTTTTAAATTGTTTTCACTAGCTTTTTGCAGCCTTGAAATCACCCCTTAGCTTTCATTTTTACTTGTTGCAGCCCATAAGTTAGATTTAGCTTATTTGTGCTTATTAGGATCTCCAAACTGCTTATCCATGCTTCCTTAGCTTATTTAGGTTTACCCCTAGTTGCCATGTGTTTAATTTCCCCCTTTTTCCTTTAGCTTGTAGCTTATTCACTAGTTTCTTAGTTTTCAAAAACTTGCCTTTAAGTCTTTTAGCCAACTGTTGTGGATTTGCTTATTTTTCTGTTTTAATTCTTAGTTTCAGGAAATATTGTAGTTAAGTAAAGTGTTTATGTTTATGCGTTATATCAGTTTGTAAAAGGAAAAAGTGAGAAAAAAATGTTGCAAAAAAATGTGTTCGGAAAGGATTCGAACCTGGGTCCTTTCATTCACACAGAGACACAACCTAACACCCCACCAACTGTGCTACACTTTGTTTCTTGTTATGCTTCCCCTAGTTAGTTATTTATATTAGCTTCAATTTTTAGCTTATTTAACTAGTCAGCTCATAGACTGCTTATTTATGCTTATTTGGTTATGCTTATTTCAAGTTCTTGTTTTTCCTAGCTTATTTATTCAGTAATAGATTTTCCCAAAATTTTTCATAATTTTCTTAATCCTTTTACTATTTTTAAATCATTTATTTTATTATTTTAGTTTTTAATTTATTATAATATATATATATATATATATATATATATATATATATATATATATATATATATATATATATATATATATATATATATATATATATATATATATATATATATATATATGTTTCAAAAAATTTCTTTTACCTTTTAGAAAGAAGAAAAATCATTTTTATACCCATAGGATTAGCGTAGCTTACAAGTCACGTTTTATTTCGCGCACTTACGTTTTTTTTTAAATTAACTTTTACGTTTTTAACTTAGAATACGTTTTAGGATTTCCTTAGCTCCCGATTATCATTCCCATAGTATTTTAAGTAGTTTTTAAGTTTTATTTAGCATCCCGTGTTTACATTTGCGTTATTAGTTACATTTATTTTATTTCTCGTTCGTTATTCGTAATTCCCGTAGTTTAAATTCCAAAATCTCGTCAATCAAGCACTTTAATTCCAAACCCTAATCGATATCTTCAATTCACGTCTCGTCGGGAAACAACTCGGGAAAACACTTACCCGATACTATTCAAAATATCGTATTCGTAGGTTTTATGCGTTAACCTTTTTAACGAAAGGTTGATTTGTGATTCTTATGTCTCATTACCTTTGAGGTAATCTTGTCTGATATTCTTGATCCTCTTCTCTCCCCTTATTGGTTGGTTAATGACGACCAATCAATCAACAACGAAAGATGAAATGATAACGCCAAAGTAGCAAGTTGAAACACTGTTCATCTTTGATTGTTTCATAAGATATTAAACCCGATCACGTGAACTTGTTGTGCGTCCTTGGACTTCACATTTCTCTCCCCTGATTTACGATTAATCGGAATCATCATAACTATGTGTACGTGAAGCATTAACTAGAAGTACTTTATCCTTAATCATATCAGCCCGTGAGAAGATGTCGATAAACCCAAAATCAATCAACAAGTAATTCACTCTTCTTCTTCTCAAAAATTGCATATGAGGTTGCCATTTTTGAATAAACGAGTGAATACAAATACAATCAACGGTAAGTAGATCCACTTGATGACTGAAGGAGCATGGGAAAAGCATGAAGCTTGTTGATGAGAATGGTCATATACAAGAATATTTCTATTCTTCTGAAGATAAAGCGCACTTAGGCGTACACCTTTATTTTCTTTGAGGAACGGGGCCTGAAGTGCTTTCAGCAGATGCCATAATGTTGACGAACGAGGCCTGAACTAATGTGAACAAACGTCATTATGTTGAAGAGCGAGGCCTAAACTGATGTGAACAGACGACACCTCTCTCTTTTCTACTTCTCTCTGCTAACTCGTTACCAACCCCATTATCATTCTGTCGGCTCTTTGTCGTGTATACTGATGGAGAGAAACCTAATATGATGAACTTGAGACTGAAGCAAAATAACCCGAACTTGTGACTTAAGCTTGCACTAATGTGTGACCAAGATCGGTGTAGAGAGTTCGTGCAACTTCGAATCTCTAATTACTCTATACTCTTCAACCAACCAACCATCAAGTATAAGACGTACATCACCTCTTGACTATCGACAACTACGAGTGAGTTGTGACACTTAAAGTGATAGTTATTTTGTGGTAATGGAATTGAAGAATCACCAAAATAACTAGATATCCAAGTTTTCGTCATTGCAAAGGTTAAAAGCTTGACCAAGGATCTCAAAGAATCTTCATCCAACCAACCCCGATATCTTTAGATACTAAGTACACGCACCCGTGAAATTTCACTTCAACCTCAAATAAGTAATAATGAATTAACGTCGTAGCCACGTCTTGTGGTTTAAATGCCCAAATCTAGCCCTTTTTGATGTTTTGAATGAACTTTGATAATGGTTTTATCCCGATCTTGTCAAAAGCACATAACCCCGTAACAATTTGTTATAACCAAAATGCCATGAAGTAAATCAAAAACTCATCCAATACATGAAGCACACACTTTATCCCTTCTTCGAAGTTGAAACCGTAGCACCGGAGTCAATTAAGATCCGAAAATGCACTTTTCTTTCTCTAGGATAGTTCCATCATCACGGGATTTTACAAATCTATGATTTAAACCAAGAAATATATTATTTCGCGGGATTTTACAAAACCAAGAAGAAACCGAGAGACAATGACAATGATAAATTGAATGTGTTACGAAAAATTTGGTTTTGGTTAATAACTGTTTGGGGGAACATGCAGGAGATTAGCAACAATTCTTCTCACATATGTAGAATACTTCAGAAACCATACTAAGTAAAGTAGTATAAACTACTTCCCACTGGAAGTTGACTTTATATCATCAAAGTACACGTTTCTCCCCCATGATGGTTTCAAACTTTCGGAAGCATCATTGACGTGTACGACCATATATATATGAGAAAGTATATATATTAAGCAAACATCTTTGAAAAATCATGAAGGACATTGAAGGATCTTGAAAGATTTTGCTTAGACTGTGAAGTATCTTTGACGTGTTGTAGCGTCAAATATCCTATGAAAATTGCTGATCACATTTCAACCTTTAAACCCATTAGCTAACAAACCAACCTCGTATTCTGTCGCCTATTGTTGTGACCACTTGGTGAAGTAAACCCGATATACCAAACTTGAAAATGAAGTAGAATTCCCCTAATTCGTTACTTAAGCTTACACAGTTGTTGGAAGAACGGTGTTGAGAATTTATGCTCCAAGCAAATCTCTAAGTACTAAATACTCAACCAAAGTATGAGACGTTAACACCTCTTGAAACTATCCACAACATCTTCTACGTGTGACACTGAGTATTATAATGTAGCTCCTTTAAGTGATAGTTAACCAGGTCTTCAACCATCCACCCCGACTTCTGGAAACTAGATAAACCAAGTCTTCAACTTAAATCTTAAGCACGAGCAAGTTATCATTAAAGTCATGCATCCAACCAAAATCGACTTCAAGATAAAATAAATTCACACCTTTGTGAAAGTCAACTTCAATCTCAAATGAGTGATACCCGTTCAACTCCGTAATCACTTTGACATTGCAAGTCCAAATTCTTAGCCATCTTAATGTTTTAGAGAATCTTGATTAGGTTCTTGATGTTTTCGGTAAATTACGGTTTGAAAACTAGAGTTTTGTATGTTAAGTTTTGACAAGATACCAATTATTTTGTGAAACTTTGTGAAATTTGTGAAACCAAACTTACCAATCATTTTACCAATAATTATCAAAAATTAGTATTAACATTTTAGATAACACATTGGTAAACCATTGAATTGTTTGAAACATTGCAACCCATCTAAATCATCCAACAAAAATCCAGTCCAATAGATAACCCGATTATGAAGAGTAGCGGCCTAATCCAGTGTCATTACATTTAAGCTTGATTAACATCACTTGAAACCTGTAGCTACATACCTAAAACATTTCGGCAAAATAGCAGTTAAGAATTATCATAAGTATCGTGGCCCATTGTCATTTGATTTTTGGATAGGCCCAATAACTCTCCCAAACCAATCATAAGCCTGACACAACATAATCTTAACCCTAAAAATTATAAGTATATATTAAACCCCTTGACGACGACGCCATTTCACTAGCACTTTTGCCACCAAAAATTGTGGCCCAAATCCTTGGCCTTTTTTCCTAGCCCTAGCCCAACTGATCCATTCCCGGTATGATCCAATACCGCTATATGATTAATATTATACTACTACACAAATCCAGAACATTCAGATGCTGTAGCGATATCTTCATTCCCAGCGTTCCATCCGGTGGTCAGGCTGTGGTGGTAGGATACGGGTCATGATCGTCTTGATTCAGGTGATGATTGGGGTACTGGAAGACAGGTACGAAAATCAAAAAGCTATGTACTCTGATTATTATAGGAATTTTTTGATTTTTTTGTGTTGATTATTGATATGGTTTGTGGGTTTGTGATGATTTGTGAAAAAAAATATCAATCTAAGGGTTTAGTTATGATTTTAGGATTGACTTATGTGATTAATATCTTTGGTAGATTTGGTGCTTACCATGTGTTTGATGAATTGCTTGAGAAGATTTGGTGCCTACCATGTTCAGCTTTCGGTTTAATTCTGTTGATGGTGATACTAAGGTAGGTTTTTTGGGATTATTATGCTTAAGCGTAGAAAATATGCTCATAAGCCAGAAAATAAGCCACAAACATAGGCCGAACTGACTAACCTAATGGGTTCTATAATAAGCTAATATAAAGAGACCCTTAGTTAACATGTTCTGGGTTGTAAGTGGGTGCTTGTTTCATGTTAACTCTTAACTGATGTGCTTAACCGAGTATTGGACGGCCAATATTGGTTGTAATCTAACCATTATAACTAAAGTACAGGTTGTGGAAAATGATCTTGATACTATGCTGCTGTATGGAAGAGATGACAAACCAGATAACATATTCTATCAATTTTACTCCCGTGTTCATTTTCTTGATATGTTTGCATATATATAGTAATAAAAGTTGGTCTATTTGTGCAGGTGCTTAACGAGATTGCTGTAGTTATGGCATCACAGGTGAATTTTATACAATACTTCTACCTTACTTTGCAAACCTCTCATAATGGGTCAAATGGATTTGGGAAAAACCAAGTATGATATAGGTTTACGAAAATAAGGATGCTAAAAACTTGGATAGTATGAGGAACAATGTTTGCATATGCTTCTTTTGTAAAAAAACGTGAGAACACTTATATTTAGACATAATCAAATGCTGATACGTCTACAACTTCCCAACTTTATGGCTTCTGTAAATTATATTATTATGACTCATTTATAGTAGTTTAGCTTATTTGAATTTGGTATTGCAGGTTTCAAATGGGTGAATAAGCAACCTATATCAATCCTTTAAAAGGTATTATTCGCAGATTACTTCATTGTGATTTCTCTATACAACTTTGACTGGTGTAAATTTGATGTTTCAGGCTGTAAATGGAGTGAACTTAAGGCTTATTCATGTGTCTGTTTGACTTGCTGACATGGACTTTTATTACATCGTAATTGCAGGTGGACCTGCGGATCATTTTGTCACATACTTGGCCCAAATTTTATGCTTCTATGCAAACTGACGGCCTCGCTCCATATAGTGGCAGTATAATGCATCCTCGATTTGTGTTTGCAGCCATGTCCTCTTTTTCTCTCCAGAAATTCAGAAATGAGAGAACTTCTCCGTCTTCTTGCTGTACGGAGCGTGGGTGAAATAGACGACTGATCAAGAAATGCAGATTATAAATCTCTAATGAAAAACGCAGTTGGTTCGAGCAGTTTACAACATGTATAGCAAATTGGTAATAGATCAAATACTCTTAAATACATATAGGGTAACACTTCTAAATATATTCAAAATCACCTCCAATATGAAAGCTTATGAATCATGTGAACTCTTATTATTGTCACAGTTTGTACGTGGGGGGATAACAATTCACAAAAGACACGGGCGTCGGGATGGTGGACTACCGAGTCAGGCATTAAAACCAATTGTAAGGACTACTAAAGCTAATTACTACTTACTTACAGAAACCGGTGGTCCATCATACTGATACATTTGATTTGCAGCATTAACAAAATATCCAGCCCAATGTGTTTTCCAGACTTTGCAAAGTGTTCAACCGTTTTCATCTTCAAGAACCGCCTCTGTTGATTCACCATTCGTATCCATCATAATGGGCACCCATGTAAGTTGCTTAATCTCAGAGTGTTTTTGTTTTTTTGTCTGTTTGTACTTGGTCGCATTTCCTATTTTGTATTATGTTACAGTGTCTCCCTGTTCGCCTTTCCAAATATCTAACGCGACCTTTCATAATGGACTAATACGTAGGTAAACCGATAGCTACAAATGTTGGTTTCTCACGCGATAATACACTCCAAACGAATCGCAGTGCTGTTGAGGTTAGTGTGAATACTGCTTGCGTGTCAAACCATATCCGACCTACCACTTCTGCGGTGTGCAGGCGTGGTCGCATGATTACTAAAAGAAAACACCCTTATTTATTTTGAATTTTAGAACAGCTCTGTATGTTATTTAGAAGATTATGATTGCCACGATAACCTTTGATGTTTGATTATTTTTGTAGTTATCAATATATGCGCAATGATTTAGACTGTATTTACTTTTTCTCGATACGTTGCTGTTACAGCTGCTAAGGAAAAACCATGGGAACAGTTGAGTGGCACACACAGGAATACTAGCGACCAATGTTCTACGAATGAAGGCAAGTAAGTGTGATAGAAAGGGGTATTTGGCAATATTTAATTTAACAGCAAGTTTCTTTACATATGTTGTAACATGTACACACACTTTTTTGTTGTTTTTTTTGCTCTTTGTAGGATGTACAACCAGACCAAAAGTACTTGAATTTGGTGCATGTGTTGTTATAGAGACGTTCGTCAGGATTATTCTGATGAGTGCGTGCAAACGTTGGACAACATTTATGTGGCAAGGGAATGTGCATAATCTCCGTATGTGTATGCCTTTATTGTCGAATCAGCAACGAGTTTTAAATGCTAAAGGCGGTCCACAGATGCAGGGTACGAGCTAAAAAAATTCTCTTTTTCTATATGTTTGTATTAAAATAATTAGAACTAAGCTTTCCAAGAACTAAGCGAGTTTTAAATGCTCAATCCTTAATCAAATTGGCCACCGAATCATCGATACTGAATCCCTTAAGGTAAACCACAACCTGACTTATTTAACAACGCGATTGTCTTTTACTTTTATCTAATAGAACCATGAAACTTTATGATCTTGAATTTTGAATATACATATCACTAAGGAACTTGCTGTTAAGATGTATACCAACATGGTCAGTTGTTGACACTTCAAGTTATGGATACCATCTTCTATGAGGCACAAAAACAAGAAAGAATATCATTTTATATAGGGGACGAGGCAATCAACATTGCATCAGCAGCACTTCTTAACATCAATGATTATGCCTTCCCTCAGGTTTGGATTTTGAAACACATCAACTATTTTATTCTAACTTTAAAGATGCGCCTGAATGTATTTGAACTTGAAAGACAACTTTTCTGGCAAAATGATATCATGTAAAATTTGGATCGTGTAATCACCAGCAGCTATAATATAAGTCCTATGTTTCCTATGACTGTACCAACGGCCAAAAAAACTACCCCTGCTGCAACGCGCCAGCCTGTTACTCTTTTCTTTCTTGCTTACCAGACTTTCCACACCTTGCTGCATCTGACTGTCCAGATATTGTTGACAGGATTTTCAAAAGGAAGATCCATCTGTTGATTAAATTTGTGCGTGATCGGCCATTCGGAAGCATAAGTGCAGGTATTCTATTTGACTTAAAAAACTCCTAATTAAAAAGCATTATGTTTACCATTGGGTTTTATTTCATCACTACTGTAAACAGTCATCAAATGGCATTATTATATCATGCATCTACTGATACAAAGTGTTTTGGAAGTATTGTACACAGTGGAGTTTCAAAAACGTGGCCTCCCACACTGTCATATACTCCTGTGGAACGACAACAGTTCTAAGATCAAGTGTCCCGAAGACGTAGACAGATATGTGTGTGCAGAATTACCCGATGAAGCTGCTGATCCGGAGGGTTTCAGGTTGTATCCGAATTCATGATACATGTTCCATGTGGTGCAGCTGTCCCGGATGCTCCATGTTTGCGACACAATGAAGGTAATATTCTTGGATATTATGGTTTGCCCTTTTTAAGTTTACCTTTATTTGTATCTAGCTTTTAACTAAACATCACCTCTTCTTGAAGGTGTTATTGCAACTGAAATTGATGTTCCGAACACTAGTTATTCAACCATTACTATCGCGCAAACGCACGCCACATCTTCTGTAGGTAATTATTCACAGACCTTCAATGCTTCGTACTAATGCTTTTTCTAAGTGCTTTGCACTAACGCTTTTTTCTCGCCAAACATAACTTAAGTGGCCTAACCAATATTCATTTCCTATTTAACTAAATGTATCTTTTGGCAGCCACATATTAAATGATATAAGCACAGATTGCTTAACAAAAACAGGAACTATTCTAATACGGGTTTTGCTAGCAAGTTTTTAAGTCATTTGTTAGGACTTAGGATGTACCAGTTATTAAACATAAAATTTATTCTTATATTAAAAGTGCATTAAACGTATAGTTATAATGTGATTTGAATACATTTTCTAATAAAATTCGCTTAAACTTTCATTTTCAACATAACTACACCAGTCACTTATTAGGGTGAGGGTCTGGTACTGATGGCTTTTCCGTAAGTACGCCCAACTTTCGGCAGTCCACGGGTGCTTACGAGTGTCTTTTTTTCTAGCTTTTATCATTTGTACTTACATTTACAAATTTGTTTTATTCAGCGGGTCACTGACAACGGGTGTGTTTGGTGTTATTGCAGCAACAACACCTGCAGTATGTGCGACGCCTACTACCATAGACATAGATGTGCGCGCGTCTTCAAGCACTCATCAACGTACGTTAAGTGTTTTATTCGTATTCGTTTTTGTGCACCTTTATCTTCCATTACTTTTCATTCAGCCTGATGCATGAATTGCTAAACCGTTCGTATTGTCACTTGTTGTTGTTGCAGGCCAGCCGAACATTACTCGCCAGAGGCGGTCTGGTGCCGCAGACAGATCTGGTACACGTGCTCGCGCCACCAGAGGTTCGTTACCTGTTTCACCATTAGCGAAATTGTTGCAGTATCTTTCATGATTACGTTATTTGAGTTATTTTTTCCTATTATGGTCTTTTATAATTTCGGTAGTTGTTTATCGTTTTTCCCTCATTGTAGGACCTCCCGATTCGTACGTGTCTTTGGGTCCATGTAGCAGGGTGTGTCGCCATTGCAATGCATTGTTATTGTCTATAAGAAGACGCACTGAATCACTACCTCATTTACCAAAATGCAGGCTTGGACACTATACAATGCCTGAAGAGATGGACACCGTTTGTAAAGTTGATCTCGAGGATGAGTCGTAGATTCGTTGGATTGAAACGAACAGCATTGAAAGTTGCCACAGATCAACGAAGTATTTACTATGAAGTATACCTTGCACATATGCTATTCAGTGTTCTGTATTGTTTATCAAATCATGCCTTTGGTTTCACATTATTGGTTATCAGCTTAATTTCTAGGATGGGTTGATCATCCATTTTATTCGGTTCTACAAGTTTATTTTCAATGAACACGCCTATAATTTACATATACTCACCACCAATTCTCATCAAACTCTTCACCAAATATATTACAACGTCTAAATATTCTACTTTATTTACGGAAAATCGCCTCCACCAAAAAAAGGCCTGCCCGTAACGCGGCGGACCGCTGCCATTCTCGTTAGGATTACAAGTATCAACACAACTCATAACCCTACCCTAATTACTCTCCTCCTTATCTCACCATAACAAAAAAATAAAAAATAAAAAACGCAGCCTTGCACAAGCTTCTCCTTTGCACAAACTATACGAAACAACAATCATATAATCATCCTTATGACTCCATCAGACAAACGAATCCACCCATCATCATATTTCATCATCATATTTTGCAGATCAAACACCATCACATCACATCAAAATAAATGCATCAAGAATATTAATCCATTCTCTCCTCCTTTCGTTTGCTGATCATTTTGTAAATCGTTCTCACAAGTACATCCTTACCGTGAACCTTCTCGACTTTTATGACCCTGCAAAGCTTACAAGAACTTCAAGATCTTTTGATATAGGTGTAAGGTAGGTGTACTTCTTTGTTGTGTTATGATTTACCGAATGAGGGGAGAAATGAAACCTTATGGTTTTTGTTTAATCCTTTTACGATTCGAATATAAAAAAATTGATTCAACTTCACAAGGATCTGTGATGTAATTTTGTTCATGCTTGTGGAGTCTTTAAATAATGGAGACAAGTGAATAAATAAAACTGAGATCGTGAAACTGAGATCTGTGAGTATTTTCCAATCATTGTTTGTATTATGAACGAATCATGGAAAGAAAATAGCATGATTGTTATCTTTGTTTTCCTTCTTGTTTCGGATAAATAAAAACTTGAAGCATAGTCTTCGAATGAAATGAATCAGAGATGAATGTTTTCTTTCGTGTGTCTTGATATTTTGAAGGTCTAGGGGTTTGTACGACACGAAAAGAAATCTGAGGACTTTATTTGTTTTGTTGTTGGTTTCAAGATCTGTGATGTTAATATTTTCGTGTGTACGATCTTGTAAAGTTCCATTGGGCTTTTGTACAACACGGAAAGGAGACTGAGATATTTTTATATTTAATTCGACTCAGTTGTAGATTGAAGGAGTTGTTTTGTTGTTGTTGCTGCATATGTTCTGATGGGATAGGTTAATAATGGATTTGTAGTTGTTTGATATAGGGTTAGGATATAGATTGTTGTGTTTGTGTTGATGTTGGATTGTCTTTTGGACTGATGATGGTTGTAGACTAAGGTCTGAAAGAGTTGTGGTATTCTTCATCTTCATATTTTCTTTATCTTCAAATGGTCACTTGGTTTTTATCAACTCGCAATTACAATTAACTCACAGCAGTCTCAACTCGCAGTCATTATCAACTCGCAATCATTATCAACTCGCAGCAGTCTCAACTAGCAGCTGTTGTCAACTCACAGTCTACTACAGGACAGAAGTGTCACTGTCTTTGCAATTTGTCTTCTTGCCAATTTTGGGTATACAGCCAAATCGTAGAAGAGTTATCCGCCAACTCGCAGCCCAAAATTACCAACTCACAGCCAAGAAATGCACTTTGAGACTCAACTCACAGTGAAGAAAAACATCAAAACATTCAAGAAACACCACCTTTAACAGATTGCTATTAGACCACACATATCACAATATGGAATAAAATATCCAAAAAGATGAATGCCATAACATTTACCAAGTAAAACCACGTATAACAGTTATGAAAGAATAGATAAAAGGCTTGAGACTATTTTGACCATGAGGATGAAAAAGAATTAAAAGAAACTGTTACACAATAAAGTAAGATAGAAAAAGAATATTTTGTATGTAAAAAGTTGTGTAAAATAGTTTACAAAACAAGCTTGGAACAAAAAAAAAATAAAAAATAAAAAAAATAAAATGAACCACAAAATCAACAAGAAATTCAACCTTGGCTCTGGTACCAATTGTAGGATCTAACATATGTGTTGATTATATGGAGAATCAGGTGGTCTTGGGTTATGGAGGTAGATGGTATACATTGTTAGAGTTAGAGAGAGAAAGAGATGAAGTTTCTTGAGAGTGAAAAATCACACTTGTGTGTGTGTATGTCTATTGAAACATCCAGCCCTCTCCCTTGGTGGGAAGAGGGTATATATACACTTACAATAAACGTCCTCCTGCAGGCTGTGGATCGGGTGTACAGTGGGTAAAGACCCGTCCGTCCTTCACGGTGTGACTATATCTAATCTAATATATACAAAACTAAGAGCTACGCTAAGTATGTAAATACATGGGGTGACCAAACCTTTTTCTTAATCCTAACATATCTCCTTATATCTCAACTAATAAAAACTGACAACCCCCTTATCTACTCTGAAAAAAACCCAGATTAAACATAAGCTAGAAACTGAAACAACTGTTGAAAAAATTGTTGATCATGAAAAGGTTGAAGAAACACTCAAGAAGACAACTTTTGACTTATCTGTGAACCAAAAAGAATTGGAGGCTTCAAAATTACAAGTAGTTGAAATCCAAAAAAAGAAGAGCTACAAGCTAAAGAATCCGAGTTGGAAGAAATCAAAGTCAAACTTCATGAATTGACTTTGGTTCAAGAAGAATTAGCAAAACCAGCCACTGAAAGAGAAGCTCTATATGTGGTTGTAAATGATTTGAAAGCACAAACTAAAGAGAGTTGTAATGATATTGAAGCAAAGTTACAACTGTTCTCTTGTTTAAAGCTAAGGCAGATCGTGAATAGCTGGAACAAAAGTTGAAATCGCTAGAGGAACTCCATGAAATCAATGACAAAGAAATTGAAACAGAGCTTGAACAATTACATTCTAAGATAACTGATCTTACCTCAACACTAGCCAGTCTTGAAGAAGAAAAGAAAACACTGAAGCAGCAAGTGCAAGACTCTGTAGACAAGGTGACTCAGCTTGAATATGAATTTACTCAATCATCTTTACATAACACAAAACTTGAATTAGAGCTCAAGAGTGTTCTTGAAAAGTCAACTGATCATGAAGAACGAGCCAACTCAAGTCGTTAATGTAGTGTTGAACTTGAAGATATAATCTAGAATTTGACTTCCAAATCAAAAAATGAAGGGAAAAAGAGCGGTGAGTTGGCGTTGTTACTTGAAGCAGAAAAGTACATAATCCAGGAGCTTGAGGAACAGATAACAACACTTGGGAAGAGATGTAATGACACAAAAGAAGGTTCTAGTGACCATAACAAGGTATCTGAGCTCGAAGCAGAAATCGATGCCTTGAGATCAAAAGCAACAGCTCTCGATATCAATGATTGATGCATTTGTATGTGTGTTATGAATTGGTGGATCTGGGTTTTGATTTGAAGTTCTGAGTTTTTGTTCTTGATGTTGTATTAAAAGTGAATATAAATTAAAAGGAAATTCAAATGGGTAAGAAGACGAAGGTATATTAATCATTTTGCAACCCGTTGACCAATCAAGGGACATAATTTGCAGCCAAACGTCCACAGTAGTGGCATAATTTACAGAATTATTTTTTTAGTGGCTAAACTTGTGAATTTGGGATATACTCAGGGACATTTTTTGCAGTTTACTTTTAATTGATAAACACATAGAGATTGACCAATATTAAAAACTTGACATTTAAAAAGTTCACATTTTAAAAGTATTAGAGATTGGTATTGATAAAGAAACCATGTGACTTAAACTTGCTTTGAAACAAAAAGTAAAATAATAAAACTTGTCATTTAAACATTTAAGTTAAGGGTATTATAGACAATCAACATTACTTAAATTTTAAGCATATTGAGTTTAGTAAATACATATGCATGCATTATAAGTAGTGTGTATATATATATATATATATATATATATATATATATATATATATATATTTATTTAATGAAATCCATATCAATATTTGTGTATATCATGATAGAATCTGTTATGTTTATGTTTGTAATTTTTATATTTAATTTTACTAGTTTTAGATCCTCGTGCACATACAAAGTTTTGGGTTAAATTTTGTTGCATTCCTTTTTTTTTTTTTTTTTTTTTTTTTTTTTTTTTTTTTTGCATATTAGAAATTTTAAATATATTATATTTTAACTAGGGTTTGTGATAAATGGCACTTGTTACTTTTTTTTAGATTTTTTTTGCAAATTAGGCCTTTTATATATTTTATATTTTAAATGGGCTATGTAAAAAATTACATTCGGTAAATTTTGGGCTTTGCAAAAAGTTAGCCTTTTATAACCCTAAAAACGTAATAGATTATAAAGAAACCTCTTTTTATAAGTAAAAAAAAAAAAAAAACACAAACAAACACATCCCAAAATCTCCACATCAAAATGCGATAATAATTTGAAAAAAAAAAATAAATCTCCATTTCTTTTGTCATTTTCATCTAAGTCAGGTGATGATTCTCGTGTAAGGAACAACAAAATGAAGATGGATGCTGTTGAGTCAAAATTTGACCAAATTATCCCTCACAAGTATTTGAAGCATTAAAATAGCCTAAGTTAAATAGCTGATTATATCAGAGAACCAATTCACTCTCTGATAAAGTCAAAATGTAAACAGTGAGCAAGTTTACCCCTAACTAAGATCAGCACAGCTGATCACAATCAACTATCAAAAGACTTACAATGGTATACACCTCTGTAAGCAACCTTAAGAAAGTCAAAGTCAAGCCACTTGATATATATTCAACCACTAATATAAATCATAGTGGTTCTGACTAAGGGACTCACTAAGTGTTCACATGTCAAAGGATAACAACTTAGATATGTTGTATACTTCTTGGTAAATACAGTCTAGCTTCATGAAAGTCGAAGACCACTGAATTAATACTTTGTAACCTGATGCGGAGTCAGCTAGCAAACTACAAAGCAGATACAAACAACCATAGTCTTGAAGGACAGAAAAATATCTCCAAGGCTCTGAAAGACTTATCAAGTTAAGCCATCTAGAAGAACCATGCAGCCTGACCAGTTACATTAATCAGATACACTTAACATATACTTAAAGATACTTGCTAATGTATAACAAAGGATCATGCTAAAGTTCTCAGGCACACTTAGGCTGGAGCAATTTGAGATAAGGCAAATTGGGAAAACCCTTGGGAAGGTAAGAACTCATTGAGAGTAGGGAAAGCAACTTGCACGTACAAAAGTTGTCAGCACAACAAAGTAACCCTAGCCACACAAGTGCACGTGTACCTTGCTTCTAGTTTAGATATCACTATTCTCTCATAACTACTAAGTACTAACAGTGTATCTCTCTTGTATATAAAGAGAGGTTAGTAGTAGTGATAAGCAATCGATTCCGCCACTAGAATCTTCCTACTCTTCTAAGTGAAATCTTCTTCTTCATAACTTGAAGTGTAGCAACTGGCATTTTCAGGGCAATACTTGTTCATAAAAACTCGAAACTATTTGTGACAACTGGTAATTATCTAGACTTATTTTAATAATAAATTATGTTTATTGTTACTTATACTTCATATTCGAGCTTCTCCGAACTCATTTGATTTGAAAACGAGAAATTATCTCGCAAAACGAGAAAATCGCACACAATGCGTACCGACACAAACTATAAACCTAATAAACATTTTAATTGTGATTTCTAAAATTTATTAGTTACTATCGATGTAACCACTCGATTTTCATGGAAACTTTATTTTTAAAATCAACCGTGCATGTTTTGAGTTTCCGATCGACTTTTATTGAACCTAAATGAGTCATGAACCTTAAAAACACGATGATTGTTCCTTCATTCGGAAATACAGTTGAAATGATCTTTCTTGTCACGCATAATTTCGACTAAATTTATGGCCAACAAATTCCATACGAGTCACCACCTCAAATCCACCTAACTGAACCGGAACTTACTCAACCAGATTTTCCTTTACCAATAGGATATCATCAGTAACAAATTATCCCCCATCTACAAATTTTACAAATAACACTCTACTTGATTTCGTTGATTCGTAATTCATTCGATAGTATGAAGGAGTTACCAAACATCTTTTTGGCACCAAACATCGGATGAAAGCAAGTATTGTGGAAATCGTAGAGGGGGGGGGGGGGTGAATATGTTTTCCTTTTAAAATCTTAAAACGTTTTGTATCAAATTATCGATTAAGTTAAACTTAACATGAGAAGTGTGAATAATACATCTAAGTCCATTAGACCATATCATATAATTATACATCCTATCACAATGTTAACTTCTATCTATAACACAATCAACATCAAAACAATATAAGCAACAACTAACACACATATGCAAGAATAGATATAAAATGATAAATGCGAGAATAAATGAAAAGAGATAAGAGAAGGGAAATGCAAACCGGACACGATGATTTATAGTGGTTCGGTTACGAACCACCTCTTCGCCCAACTCCACTCCCCGAGTACCCAACTCAAGAGTTCACAACACTACTCAACAAGCTCCCTTTAGGCGGAGAAAACCATACAAACCTTTTCTTACACCAATTTACGACACTAAGCAAAATGTAGAGTCCTAATGCTAGCTAGGACTAAACTCATGACACGACTTCGATCACTACGCAACTTCTTTCAAGGCACAACTAATCCACACTACGATACTACATCCCGCCTTCACACCATCTTGATCACACCACACCAATAATAACCTAGCACAACTTCACGACTTCAACATCTTCACTACTATACACACCACTACTAAAAAAAAAAAAATTAGTTAAGCATAATCCGTCTATACCTATAGGCAATGCATGAATAATATTGCAATCCTTAAAAAAAAAAAAAAAAAAAAAAAAAAAAAAAAAAAAAAAAAATTTAGTTAAGCATAATCCGGAAAACTAGCTATAAACTCATAGGGCACATGGCATATATGCTTAG
Source organism: Artemisia argyi (assembly GCA_030686995.1). NCBI lineage: Eukaryota > Viridiplantae > Streptophyta > Magnoliopsida > Asterales > Asteraceae > Artemisia > Artemisia argyi. Next base: position 85,064,182 of record CM060677.1, on the reverse strand, counting down.
ATATACAATTAGCTAAATTTAAAATAGCAACGATCATCTAATATATTCTATTTACAAAATTAAGACGCAAAGAAGTTCACATAATCATATAGCATAACACATAAAAGCACTTGTCGTCGTTTTGTGTATTATATACAACAATGTTTACTTAGCTCGACTTTATCTGAAAATAAAATAATTTTCTCCTTATTTTTTAATTTAATCAAGATCAATATTTTAAAAATATAATGTTGAGGCAACATGATCAAGATCTCTTTATGTTTTAATGATGACAAATAAACCATCGAAACACATAAAATAACAAACGTTAGCTAAAAATCGCCGGAGCCAATGTCTGCTCCTGGCGCGCTGCCCGCGCGTCAGCGCGCGGGCGACGTGCCAGGAGTCTGTATGGTTCCGGGCAAATTTTGAAAGTCGGCTTTCCCCTTACCCGACAAATGTGGATCTTTCAATACAGGTGTGAATATGTTATGTGCTTAATTGAGAACACTCGAAACGAGTTTTGAGACTTGAGAAATCCCACTTTTAGAACACCCATTTACGAGAAAATGCCAACTCATGGTGAAGCATCCATATGCTCATATCCCATGCTTACGTCTTCTCTAATTACGTAACGGGTTTACTCCCTTATTGGTCAAACTAAGTCAAAGGTGACTTTGCATAAACGCATCCTTTCCCACTTGGGTTATGCTTTACATCAAGGCAAAGCACTTAACTTGTTAGAACCAAGGTATTAGTTGAGAACGTCGAGTCGTGGAAAGTCACGAGATATGAACCTATGGATTCTCGACGTTGTGTTACTTGAACTTATAAGTAACCTATGATTTTCTCAACTTATAATCTTAATTGTCGAAACCTTTTCTTCTTAATGACAATTATATTATGTATTAATCCTCTCTTAATCCCATTTATACAAAAGACAAAACCAATCATATCCAAATCAAATATTCTCTTACACAATCTCTTACACAATCTGTTACATTCTTACATATTCCCTTACACACTACATCTAAATCATCCATTCCCTTACAACACATCCTAACCCTCAAATTTCAACACATGGGATTTAATTTGAATCCCAAATAATGCTCCTCTCATCCTAGCCATTGAATTCAAACTAGAACACATCTCAACCATCCATCCAATCTCCTATCTATGCCACCACATGTGCTTGATCTCAACCATTGAATTCAAACCAAAACCATCTCAACCATTGATATCTCATTTCCCCCCAAGCTAAGCATATTCCTTTAGAATATCCTTCTCAACCCTAACCTAGGCACCTTGATCCTAGCCATCCATTTCAAATGAACTCATCTCAACCATCCACATTCACCACATGCCAAATTGTTTGAAAACCAAGGGAGGCTCCCTTTGATCCTAGCCATCCAATTCAAACCATTTCATTTCAACCCTCCATCTCATTCTTCCCCCCAAGCATTGGAATATTCCTTGGCATATTGTTTCTCTCTTTTCTATGCTATGTGAGGAGATACACTTCTACCCCTTCCAAATTACCCTATCTACACTTTATACCCTTGGTGAATATTGGTGAATATTGGTGGAGTGAATTGTAACGGTTTGTAGTCCACCGAAAGGATTATACTAGTGAATAGTATCAGAGTCGCGAATTCGCAACTGGACGTACGGATGGTATAAACCCCCCATCCCGAACCAGTATATATTGTGGTGTCTTTTACTTGCTTTATATACTTTGGTTGTGTTAGTGGTTGTTGGATTATTCTACAACCACTTGGTGTTCTTGATGAGTGCTCAAACACTCATCATTTTTGGTCAAATCTGAACTGCAAAACATACAAAAACACTCAGTAATGCATCAAAATACTGAAAATATTTCAAAATTGTGTTTTATATGTTTTAGATGCAAAAAGAGTAAAAACAGATGAAAAACGTACAAAGTTTGCAAAATTGGCAGTTTCAGTCCCCCAAGTTTCAAAATTTGTCAAAATCAGTCCCTGAGCATATAATTTTAAATGAAAAGTTAACCCAAAGCTTTTGAAAGTCAAAATATTACAAAATTGATCTTTGGGTGAAAAGTTTGAAGAAAATACAATTTCAGTCCCTTAGTTTTGAGAAATTACAATTTTGGTCCCTGGAGTTTCAATCTTTGACAGGATTGGTCCCTGGTGAAATATTTTTGAAAGAAAAATCATTCTGGGTCCTTGGGAAGTCACAAAAGTCATTTTTAGTCCTTGGGAAAAATGGTCCCCGGTGGTTGTTATTTTGGAAAATATTAATATTGATCCTTGTATTATTCTTATATGGCAAGATTGGTCCCTTGAGGATACTTTGGAAAATTTACAGGTTCAGCCCACAAGTTTCATATATTTACATGTATGGTCCTTGTAATTATAACAAACCAAATGGACCCTTTAATACATAACCAATACCAAATCCAAAACACATCCAAACCTGATCCAACAAAACACCCCAAGCCCAATCACCTCTGGCCCAAAACCACCCGAGCCTTTTAATATTACCCCCAACGTTGACCCAAGTCAAACCCCACACCCCGACCACTGTTCATCATCCCCTTTCCCTGGTTTCCCGCTCCCCTGCTCCCTCCACCATATCCTCACCATCCACCCTATTTGTCTCCCCCCTCCTCTCACCAACTCACCCTTCATTAATTATCCCCAACTGCCTCACCTAAACCACTAAAACCCTCCCAATTCAGTTTCCCGCCAAAACCAAATAAAAGGCCAAGATCAATTTCAAGCCATCCTATGGCTGTAAATCAAAGTGGGAAAGTGCGAGAGACTTCCAGGGCTTATAAAAGAAAAGAAAAAAAGAGAAGAAGACCAGTAGTTAACTTAGAATAAATTAGATTAGTTTAGCTTAAATCAATTTTATGTAATTCTCAATTTCCAGTCTTAATATTAGCTTTCCAGTTGTAATTTACTTGTTTTTAATGTAATATCAAATTAATTAAAGAGTAATTCTAAGTTTCTTTACAAATTCAGCTTTTACCATATTTCTTGAAAATTTCATTTTGGCTTTAATGAGTTGGAAGTTGTTCATGTCTGTTTCTTTGGCCTCAAATTAGCTTATAAATGAACTTGTAACAGATTCAAAAGCATTTACATTTGCTTTCAGTTAAAATCTCAAAAATAACATAAAAATAGAAAAAATATAGAAAAAATCAAAAATAGATAAAGAAAGGAGAAGAAGCAAAGAAGAGTAGTGAATTCTGGAATCTTATGGTAGTAGTACCTCAGGGAGGTGTTAGGTTTAGTGTAAGTTCCTTGGTTTTTGGCTCTTGATCTCTCAGAAATCCTTTGTAAGCCTTATCTCTTATTTACAATTTTTTTTCACTGTTCAATTACTTGATTGTGGCTTATCTGAGTTTATTCTGGGTTGTAATTGCTTAATAGGTAGGTTTCAATTATTATTTTCTTGTTGTGATATCATTCCATCCCCATTTACTTGTTCACTGCCCACTTAAGGGGTGTTTGGTTTAACTCAGTACCTGGGGATTTGGTTGTTGTTTTGTTGTTGTTTTAGCACCATTATATTACATTAGGCATCATTAGGACAAGTGCAACTTCAAAACCATACCTCATTTGCATAAAAAGTCAAAATGACCTTTGATCTAGCTTAAGTGTTCACTGTTAAGGTTTCATGCTTGCATAATCATCACAAGGTCTCAATAGTTGTTAGGTTAGCTTCTAATAGTCTTATTACACTTAACTACTTCATGTTTAATCAGTAAAGTAGGATCAAACTTCATAAAAGTCAATCTAGGTGTTAAAACTCAACAGTCAAATTGCACATCTCAGTTTTTTTTTTCCAAAACTCCAAGAATTTTATAGAATTTAGGAGTAGGATTCAGAGCTTGAAATTGTTAGGACTTGTAGTCCAACACCTCATCTTCAAGATCCCACAGTTGTTAAATTTTTGTGAATTTTTTATTGGGTCCCACACCACAAGCAACACAGCTGCAGGGCAACCCTTGCCCCTGCTGCAGCAGATACACAACAGCCACCACCACTTTGGTGGTGGTTTCTGGCCACCTCAGTGGGTCCCTTTGTCCAAACCTTGGTCCTTTGAACCCCCCTCCTACCCCTCTCTCAATATTGACCAAAGTTTTGACCTCATACCCTCTGGGACCCACCTGAATCAGACCCTCAATTCTGTCCCATTTCCTGAGTTGAGATAAGTTTCAAGTGCTTATTGTTGGCTTATTTGCTTAATCTGTGGTCACCTCTTGCTTTTTCTAGCTCAAACATGTCCACACAACTTATTTAGATCAGATTTTACCTTTGTGGGTCCCACTTAAGCTCATTTGAGCTTAGTTTCCTTTTTGGTCAACAAAAGTCAACTGTGGAGCAAATAAGCTTCCACAGTGCTTATTTTTATGCTACAAAAAAGTTGTTTTTACAAAAGTTGTTAGTTTTTAGTTTTAAAATAGTTTTCTAAAAGAAAAATCCAGAAAAAACAATTTAATTTTAAGTGATAGTTTCTATTTAATGTAATTTTAATTTTTAAATTTTTGTTAAGCACTTAGCTTTTTTTTATTTTTATTAATTACATTTTATATTAAAGTAATTTTAGTAAATTTCTCAGATTTTTATTTTGTCATTTAGTATTTATTAGATTTAATATTAGTTTAATTAATAATTAATTAATAAGTAAGTTTTAAATAGCATAATTAGTTTTTATAAAGCAACACCTAGTTTTTATATTTTTCCTAGCTTTTATAAGTCATAATATAATTTTAGGAATTTTTCTAGAATTTTTACTGTTCATTTTCTATTTTTTATAATTTAAAATAGTTTAATTAGGTAATTAATATTTAATTAGTAATTAATTAATAGAAAAATCACAAAAAGACAAAAATACATATTTTTAAATTTTAAAACTTATTTTTAGTTATTTTATAATTTTAGAAATTTAATTTTCATTTTTCTTGTATTAAATTAATATTATATTCTATTTAAGTTATTTAAATATTGATAATTAGTAATAATTAGTAATTAATTAATAATAAATAATTAATTAGTGTAAAAATTAATTTTCTTTTTCTAAGAATTTTTTTTAACTTTAGGTTTGTAAAAATGTCATTTTCACCCCCTGTGGGTTTTCAGATTTCTGATTTCACTTTTTATTTCGTACGTTCGCGTAAATTTAAATTGAACGTACACGTTTTTAGGTTTAAAACGTTTCTGGTTTTTCTACCTTTCCAGTCTTGTTCATATAGCTTATTTAAGCTATTCCTTCATATATTCCTTAGTTTAATCACTCATAAACCTTTTCCTGTCCAAATTCAGCCGATCACAAACCCGTTTGATAACCATCACACCTCGTCGGGACATAACGACCCGGGGAAACACTATATTCCACGGAGCATTGAGCCTAAGGAGTTTGACTATATTGACCACATCCGTGGTTGACTTTAGTTGACTGCCTTCCCGAGAAGCCGTTTTAAGTCAAAAACTTCTTTCCCAAAAATCTAAAATCCTAACTAAGATTTTTGGTAAAGTAGAGTATAGATCCATGGCTCAAGAGAACTATGTTGAGGGGTGTTCTATGCAAAGACCACCTTTGCTAGAAACCGATGGGTTTTGTTTTTGGAAAACCCGATTTGAGACCTATGTTAGGTCCAAAGATATTGATTTGTGGGAAATATTCAAAATGGCAACTTTGAGTTCTTGGTGAAAGACTCGGAAACAAAGTTGTTAGTGAAAAAGCCACATTTGGATCTCAATGATGACGAAAGAAGAAAGGTTGGTAAGAACGATGAAGCCAAGATGTTGATCTATAATGCACTACCTCGAACGGAGTTCGAGAGGGTTCATGTTTGCAAGACCGCCAAGGAAATTTGGCACTCCCTCATCATCACTCATCAAGGCAATTCTCAAGTAAAGGATTGCAAGATCGATCTACTCATACAACAATATGAGAAGTTCTCGATCTCGGATGAAGAAACCATTGATAATGGGTACACAAGGTTCAATGCTATTATCACTAGTCTCACAGCTCTTGATCCTAGCTTCTATAACAATAACCATGTGAGAAAGTTTCTTCGAGCACTTCCAGTAAAGTGGAGGCCAAAGGTGACGGCCATTGAAGAAGCCAAGAATTTGGCTGAACTACCTCTTGACGAACTCATTGGAAATCTCAAAGTCTATGAGATGATTCTTGAAAACGACAAGGCAAGTACCAAAGACAAGAAAGAGAATGTTAAGTCTTTAGCTCTTAAAGGTAAAGTCACTAGTACTCAAGCTAGTGATGATAGTGATGGTCAAGAGGATAGCATTGAAGATGATGATATGGATGACGAAGAATATAATCTCATGGCTAAAAACTTTTGGAGGTTGTTTAGGAAAGGAGGTAACTTTGGTAGGAGAAATCAGTTTGGAAACCGAGATAATGGTGGAAGGAAGAACTTTGGGGGAAACCGAAGTGGTGACAACAAGGTCGGTGAAATCTTAAGACGCACACAAGGTTGTTACAATTGCGGAGAAAAGGGTCTTTTCATCAATGAATGTCCTAAGCCGAGAGTGAACAAGGCATTCGTTGGAGGAGCGTGGAGTGATAGTGAAGATGAAGATCAACCAACAAATGACGCTACGTGTCTTATGGCCCAAGAAAAATTTGAGGTATCTCTAAACCCTTCTTCTTCTAATAACTTAGATAGTATCAATTTGCAAAAGGAGAATGAGGAACTAGTTAAGTTTAATGATGATTTTAGAAAAACCCTTGATAGAACTCTCAAAGAAAAATGTCTTCTTGAATTAGAAAATGTTAAATCTAAAGAAAGGGTTTGTGAACTTGAAAGTAAAGTAAAAACACTAGAACATTGCAAAGGGATGATTGAACCTTGTAAAAGTTGTGAAGTACTCACACTTGAGGTTAACTCTTTGAATGAAAAAGTGTTGGAACTTCAAAAGGAATCATTAAGCTTTTCAAGATATAAAAAGAGCACAAATGATTTAGAAGAATTAATAAGTCGTCAAAAGGTGTCTCAAGATAAGAGAGGTCTTAGATTTTTTAAACAAGGAACAACCACTCCTATAAGCCTAACAAAACCAATAACATTTGTAAAGGCTAAAGAAAACGAGGCCTCAACAATTCCTGAGGCTGACACGCTGGCTGACACATCAACGCGCCATCAGCGTGCCAGGTCTCTGAGGAAAATTGGATCCTCATTAAACAATGAAACTAAACCAATTACTCCTCAAGCTCATTTTGTAAGTACTCGAGGTAATCAAGCTCCGATTGCAAAAAGAGAAAATCCAAAACAATTTTCTAACTCAAGCTCTCGCAATGGACTTGGATACTCACAACCTCGAGTAAATCATAGACCATTTTTGCCTAGACCTAATATGAGATCCTCTATCTCATACAACCAAAGACCATCATTTCACAACAACCATAGAAGAAATTTTTCTAACTATGGTCAAAAGTCCTCTCAGTACCAATACAACAATTACCAAAGGAGAGACAACTCCTATTCAAACCAAAACTTCTTTAGACCTCAAGCATATCATAACTATAGACCAAGTTATCAAACTCAAAATGACTATCAAAACAATCCTTGGTCCGCTTTTTCTAAATATGGTATTGAGAAATTTTGTGTCTTACTTCAAGACCCAAGAATGTTTAACTTGGGCACTTTAAATGCTAACCAAAATAGACCCAAGAAACAATGGGTACCAAAGGCATGAGTTGTACTTTTGTTGTATGTTTTCCTCAAAAGTGAGATACAACCGGATGAGTGGGTAGTGGATAGTGGTTGCACTAAACACATGACCAGGAATAGAAGATTGTTCACATCATACACGGCGTATAATGGCAATCAGGTCATTTTTGGAAGCAAACTCAACGGCAAAATTGTCGGAAAAGGTAATGTCTTTCATGACTCCATAGAAATCTCCAATGTTGAGCATGTTAGGGGTCTAAGTTTCAATTTGATTAGTGTGAGTCAATTATGTGATGATGATTGTGAGGTCAAATTTACTAAGGTAGATTGCACTATTAGTAAAAATGGTGTTGTGTTAGCAAAAGGTCATAGGAGAAATAACTTATATACATGCAAGTTGGGTGATAACTCTAAGCAACACATATGTCTTACGTCCATGGTGGACAACTCAACGCTTTGGCATAGGAGGTTAGGTCACGCCAATATGAGATTAGTCCAAAACCTAGCTTCTAACGAGCTAGTATGGAATTTACCAAAGTTGAGCTTTGAAAGGCATTATTGTGACACATGTCTAGGGAGTCAAGGACAAACCAATAATAGGAATAAAAAGGAAGTGACAACTAGTAAGGTTTTAGAATTAATTCATTTGGATTTGTATGGTCCATCTTCGATCCAAAGTTATGGAGGAAACTTCTACACTTTAATGATCATAGATGATTATTCAAATTACACTTAGTTCTTAGAAAACAAGGATGGTGTCTTGAATAAATTCAACATTTTGAGAAAGAAACTTGAAAATCTACTTGATTGTTCAATTGTATCAATTAAAACAAATCATAGTAGCGAATTTGATAAACTGCAATTTGGAACCTTTTGTGAACAACATGGAATATCTTATAAATTATCGGGCCCGTTCACTTCTCAATCGCATGAGATTGTTGAAAGAACACATCGTAAGTTAAGAAAGCAATGCTTGACGAGCAATCCATTCCACAAAAGTTTTGGTGTCATGCCCTAGATACCGCTTGTTACATTTTTAATAGAGTCTACATAAGAAAAGTAATTAATAAAACACCTTTTGAAATACTTAGGAATAGAAAACCATCCCTAGAGTATTTTAGAGTATTTGGTTGCAAAGTATTTATACTTAACACCAAAGAATATCTCACCAAATTCGACCCAAAGTCGTATGAAGGTGTATTCCTATATACTCTCAAACTAGTAAAGCATACATAGTGCTTAACAAGGAAACAATGAGGATTGAGGAATCTCTCAATGTGACCTTTGATGAGAGCATGCCTGAGCCTAAATCATCTCCTTCGGTAGAAGATGATGTGATCAATGAACCTTTAGTTCAAGATCAAGAAAGGTCGCCAACATTACAAGTTAATGTTTCGGATGAAGGCAATCCTAAGGAAGTGAGAGAAGCTAGGGGTCATCCTATACAACAAGTCATTGGTGACTTGAATAAAAGGACACTTAGGTCACAAAACAAACAAGTCTAAGTTTTGGCATGACATTTTTCAAGTGTCCAAATTGTTTTGGGATAGGTTTTGATGTTGAAACACGCATCTTAGGAGAACAATCTTTAAGTCAATATAAAAGGTCTATATATATTGTTTACAATCTTTAGGTGCTATTAGAGCTTCTATGATTATGGCTTATGTGGAGGCATGAATGGAAGATCAAACAAATGTCTTCCAAGAGGAAAGATATGTATCAACCCATTATTCAAACAATAATTGATAGTATCCAAGATTCTACATGTCTATACTATGTGTTTGAACAAGCAAACTTGACACAAAATTATCATGATTCATCTTGAAAATTTTGACTATCTTAATGTTGATATAAATAATGCGTAAAAACGTTATTAATATTTATCAATATCCCTATGTTTTGACGATCACAAAATATAAAATCATTAAACGTAAAATCATTACGTAAACAAGTATTTAGTGACAAAATATCATTTCATCCAACTAATTCACTTAAGGTATGAATAAACAATTGTCTAATACATTTTATGATCAAATGAAGGTTTATTTACTAATTACAAATTATATAAAATGGTATAAACATTTTATATATTTAGAAAAACACTTTTGGTAGTTAGAGGAAAATGTTTAATTCAAAATAAATATATGAATTCAAATTTTTAACCAAATTCAGTTAAATTTTCACCAAATAAACTTTTCCCAGGAAAGACAAAAATTCTGGCCGTTACAGTGGGCGGCCCCCTTAATTATAAGGGGCGGCCCCCATAATTTTAAGGGGGCCAGCAAACGCTCCTCTGTCAGAATCTTTTGCCTATAAATACTGGTTCAAATCTGTAATTTTTCCTCACCTTTTGCACTAAAACTTTCTGTTCTAATTATCTCATAACACCTTTCTAAATCCGTTGATCATAAACATATTAGTTTTTGTTTCAAATGATCTAATCCCTCATTATTCAAAGTGCAAGAGAAGAACACTCCTTTCATTTCAAATCAAGAAGTATTGAAGATTAGTTGTGTAGCTTGTATTTATTGTAAAGTTGTGTAGTGATTGTAATTGGTAGATCTAGGTGGGTTTGTAAATCTAGTATTGAAGAAGTTGTGGTGTGAAGTAGAAGTAGTGTGTAGTTGTGAAGTAGTAGTGGTGTGTATAAGTTGTAAAGAAGGTGTGTAGTTGTGTGAGATTGGTTCTAGCTACTATTTGGACTCGACATCTAGCTTAGTGTCATTAATTGGTGTAAGCGAAAGTTGTGTAAGGTTTCTCCACCAAAAAGGGAGTTTATTGACATAGTGAAGAAAAACTCTCGAGTAGGTGACTCGAGGAGTGGAGTAGGGCGAAGAGGTGCTTCGTAGCCAAACCACCATAAATACCGTGTGTTGTGGTTTGATCTCTCTATCTCTATATTTTCTTTACTTTCATATTTACGTTATAATTGTTTAGTTAGTTAGATTAAATTGTTTGTGTTGTACAAGTGTTGAAATTCACATAAATAAGAATCGAAGTTTTTATAAAACAAAGTTTTTAAAATCCAAATTGACGTAAAACTATTCAACCCCCTTCTAGTTTTCCACAATTGGCATCAGAGCTATGTTAAATAAGATTTTTTAAAATAAACTGTATTTTAAAACTTGAAACGATCTATGGAATCTGAAAAATATTTAGAAGGTCAATCTATGCAAATACCACCACTATTTGAATGTGATGGTTTTCTTTATTGGAAAAATCGATTCGAAACCTATGTGAAATCAAAAGATCTAGATCTTTGGCATGTTATTACTGATGGTGATTTTCTTCCTATAAAAAATAATCCCGAAACCAAAAGGGATGAAATTATACCTTTTGAAAAACAAAACGATGATTTGAAAAAGAAACTTGCTAAAAACAATGAGGCTAAAATGGTAATTTATAATGCATTACCACGCAAAGAATATGAAAGGATTTTTATGTGTAAAACCGCAAAAGATATTTGGAACTCTTTACTAATCACTCACCAAGGTAATAGTCAAGTCAAAGACAATAAAATAGATCTTCTTGTACAACAATATGAACAATTTTCGATTCCGGAAGAGGAATCAATTGATAATGCTTTTGCTAGATTTAACACAATCATCACAAGTTTAAAAGCACTTGATGAGAATTTTTCTAGCAAAAATTTTGTAAGGAAATTTCTTAGAGCTCTCCATCCGAAGTGGTGTGCTAAAGTGACGGCTATTGAGGAATCAAAGAATCTATCAACTCTACGACTTGACGAGCTAATTGGAAACTTGAAAGTGTATGAGGTGATAATAAAGAAAGACTCCGAAATGGTCAAAGAAAAAGGGAGCAAACCAAGTCAATTGCGTTGAAAGCAAAAAGGGACTCTAGTGACGAAGAATGCTCAACCTCCGAAAGTGACGATGAAGAGTATGCCATGGCCGTAAGAGACTTCAAGAAATTCTTCAAAAGACGAGGAAGATATGTTAGACAACCATTTGATGAAAGAAAAACATTCCAAAGAAAGAAGGACGACAAAGTTAGCAAGAACGAAAGAAAGTGCTTCAAGTGTGGAGACCCAAACCATTTTACTGGAGAATGTCCGAAATTGTCAAGAAGTCAAAACCACAAGGCCTTTGTTGGAAGAGCATGGAGTGATAGTGACAATGATGAAAAAGACACAACAAAAGAATAAAAGTGTCTCATGGCTAGGGCTTCCGATGAGGTACGTTCTGAAACTGAATACTATAGTGATGATAACTTATCGTTAGATGAAAAAGATTTAGATAGTGAATATAGTAGATTATGCAATTTAGGACAAAAAGTCATAGCTAAAAATAAACTACTAAAATATACTAACAATAAATTAAAAGATGAAATACTTGAATTAAAAATGAAACTACAAAACCTAGAAAAAGGAAAAGAAAGTCTTATAGAATGTAAAAAATGTCTAGTTGTTAAAAATGAAAATGAACAACTTAAGGAAGAAATTATTAGATTTGAGAAATTTGAAAATAGTAGTCAATCACTCAGTAAAATAATAAGCTCTCAAAGAATTGCCAAAGATAAAACCGGTTTAGGATACGACTCAACCGAGGCGTCAACTAGTAAATCTAAAAATATAAATTTTGAAGGTGAAACTAGGGAACAAAAACCTCTAGAGTTAAAACAAAAGTATATACTTTTGAAAGATAGATTAGTACCTATTGCAAATGATGAAGAAATTAAAAGCTTTCGTAAATCAACTTTGAAACCCGAAGTAGAACCCCTTAAGCCAAAAATAAGGTCTAAAACTCCACCACCTAGAAAACCAAGTAGTCCTCATCCTAGGTCTAAAACTCATCAAACTGGAGTAAACCAATATAGACGAAACTTTCACAATAATCATCAAATGTGGAACTTCAATCCTTGGGGCATGATTCCACCATATATGCACCCAAGTCAAGTGCATAACATCTTTGGACCAAACAACTTTGGTCAAATAAGACAATGGGGACCAACAAGATGAATTCGTCATACCTTGGTAAGCTTGGTTTTCTATCCACTTCCACATGATCATGCAATCTCTTGAAGACTTTGAAGATTTGCTTGTTGAAGACAAAAAGGTACACGTCTCTTTTAAATTTTCAAGTCAAGATTGCATGCTTAGTTTAGTATCTAGTTTATAGTTATTATAGCTTGTCTTGTAACTCCTCATAACTATTGTTCTTATATATATATATATATATATATATATATATATATATATATATATATATATATATATATATATATATATATATATAAAGATTTGCTTGTTGAAGACAAAAAGGTACACGTCTCTTTTAAATTTTCATGTCAACATTGCATGCTTAGTTTAGTATCTAGTTTATAGTTATTATAGCTTGTCTTGTAACTCCTCATAACTATTGTTCTTATATATATATAAGGATCGATGAATGATACGGTTTTTGCAAACCCGAATTACCACCACATCACAAAGGATCAATAGCCAACTAACCATTAGGATCAGCTGCATCAGACCCAAGGTGATACGAATAATAGGGCTTTTCGAACCCTAACTTCCATTGTTTGAACAAGCTGAAAATCTCCAAAAAGTGTATCCTAGTGTCACTTAAAACCAGATAGCACCATTGAGTATTAGTAATCGAAGCCAAGGAGATGACCAACACTACCAAACGCAATAATAATCCACGAGCAGATCATAGTTATGACATCCAATATAAACATACCAAAACTTCTAATCCACCGCAGCAAAAAAAACTATTGTACAAGAACATACAATAGAACCGTAAACTGAAGTATACATCCACGCATGAGATCAGAATCGAACGAACATAGGGTTTAACCCTAACATACAGCTACACGTCCAACTTTGAATCAACAAATTGATCAACCCTAGAAGCTAGGGCTTAGTCAAGCCATCCCAACCAAACAATAAAGATCAGGAAACATGGCACTAAACAACATGACAAACATGATCAAGGATCGACATACATCTCTCCACACCTACGAAACAATATGCTATTATTTAGGAATGTATACTAAGGAGATCAGATCATAAGTAACCGAAAACTAGGGTTCATCAAAACAACCCAAACGTCCCAACAAACCAATTCACAAGGTCCACCAAATCAGAATGACGACAAGAAGTAGGGATCTGAGAAAAATAGAATTAGTGTATATAACATCACAACTAATACAAGTTAATCAACAAAACACTTGTCTTATTTAATCCTTCTTAATGGGTAATTTGATACATGAATCGTACTCAATATTTAAAACCATTTGTTTTGAAAATTAGAGTGACGTGGCTCCTAATACCAATTGTGGAAATCGTAGAGGGGGTGAATATGTTTTCCTTTTAAAATCTTGAAACGTTTTGTGTCAAATTATCGATTAAGATAAACTTAACATGAGAAGTGTGAATAATACATCTAAGTCCATTAGACCATATCATATAATTATACATCATATCACAATGTTAACTTCTATCTATAACACAATCAACATCCAAACAATATAAGCAATAACTAACACACATATGCAAGAATAGATATAAAGCGATAAATGCGAGAATAAATGAAAAGAGATAAGAGAAAGGAAATGTAAACTGGACACGATGATTTATAGTGGTTCGGTCACGAAGCACCTCTTCGTCCTACTCCACTCCCTGAGTACCCAACTCGAGAGTTCACAACACTACTCAAGAAGCTCCCTTTAGGCAGAGAAAACCGTACACACATTTGCTTACACCAATTTACGACACTAAGCAAAATGTTGAGTCCTAATGCTAGCTAAGACTAAACGCACGACACGAATTAGATCACTATACAACTTCGCACAACTCCACACTACGACACTACATCCCGCATTCACACCATCTTGATCACACCACACCAATCACAACCTAGCACGACTTCACAACTTCAACATCTTCACGACTATACACACTACTACTAATCTTCAAGACTTCACACCACTTCTAACACACCACTTGACTCACTACTAACTAAGATCTTCTTGATCTACTTTTTACATATTCTTACATGACTCACAACTTCACATCAATACTAACTAGACTCTAATACTCTTTGACTTGATGATAAGAAGTATTCTTCTCTTGCACTTGTGGAATTAAGCTTGAATCACTTGGAAACAAAACTTTAAGATTACATGATCAAAGGATTTAGAAGGTATAACACCCCCAACTCGGGTATGGCAGCGGAACATAGTCATGGTTATTACTCGAGGGGTGAAACAATAACATCATAGAAAACGACCTCAAAATAGGACGCTTTAAATAAAACCCACATTTTATTACATAAAACTATCAGAGTTCAAAGACTCTAAAACCAAGTAGCAGCGAAAATAAACATCAGTTGCAGCGGAAACATAAACAATTTTTAGCAGCGGAAATAACAAAGTTTGCAGTAGAAATATAAAAGAGACGGTTTTAAAAGGTTTTGAAGAAAATATAGTAAGATAGAAAAAGTTTCCACAGATAGATAAAATAGCCACAGATAGCCTCCAAGATGTCTTAGCCACTCCAATGTGCCCAAAAAGTATGATTCAATAGCTAGTTACCTGAGATAAAACATGCTTAAAAAGTCAACACAAAGGTTGAGTGAAATTCATAGGTTCAGTAAACAAAGTTGAGCACAAGATTTTAATCTGGAAGATATAAGCAACAAATGCAAATATCGGGTAACAACAATAAATATACATCCATGTGCATATAATATTGTAATAAGATAATGCTAAGCTCATGACACGCAAAACGTTAACCAGCACCGGTAACACTGGAGTAAGTCGACAACCGCGGAATTTCATAATATAATAAATGCCCCTAAAGCTAGGTATCTTGCAAATACCTAGGTAACTAAAATATAGTACACCCGTGTTGCCTAACCAGCAACAGGAGTGGGATGGTCAAATCCTATTGGCCCATAAACTATACTCGCGTTCACTTGCAAGTTATTAATGGTTCATGATCTGAGGGTCATACTTGTGGCAAGGTAAAGCTACTTAGCACATCGGTCAAGAAAAGCATACCAATCAGAAAAGCATACCAGTCAGGAATAGCTTACAAATAAACTATTGTGCTCAGAAAACATTTAAAAGCATGTATCTCACCCAAGGTTTATAAACAATTAAAAAGTAAAATGGGCCAATGAATCACACCTTAGCAGCAGAGAAACGAGGTAGCAAAGCAGTCAAGTAATATGTCACAGCAAATGAACCTCAGCATAACCTAATCAATTTAAATGGCATAACTCAGAAACATTACTCGAATAACTCAATGAACAATACTTGAATAAAATGTTTTAGTTTCAATGGCGTTTTGAAAGAAAATGCGTTTAAGTCTCAAGTGGAAGATAAGAAAGATAGAAAAGAGAATAAGTCGGTGAAAACGAATGAATATCCAAGAAGGACGAGAGTAGAAAAAAAAGAATAAGAGAAAGAAGAATATTGAAAAGAATAATAAACAAACAAATAAACAACAACTAGTTTCGGCTTTTCCCCAGTTTCCCAAAATAGATGTCATATCGGTTTTGAAAAGCTTTTAGAATACATAAACATTTTAGGTTTATAAAAGATTTTACGAAATTTCGGCATGACCTGCCCGTTTATAAAACATTTTCCCGAGTCAAGGACTCTTTCATTTTGTAGAAACTAGAAGGGAGGGGGGGGGGGGGTTGAATAGTTTCACCGTTTCTGATTACTTGTAAAAATATTTCACCGCTTTTAGGTCCGGTTAAAGTTTCTTTTACAAACTAGTTGAATTTTATTAGTTGTGTGTGATGCGTGTGATATGTCAGTGTAGCATAGGGTGTTTAAACCTTTTCAAGTTTTAAATTTATATTTAGCCGACTTATTACTAACACACACACTTAACGAGCAGTGTACCCGATCAATATGTATATAGTCGTAAGTAGAGTGTCGAACACTAAGAATGGAACGTAATATCCAGTTGATTTAATCAGTATTTTAATATCTAAGTTAGTTTTACAATCCTAATCTAATAAACGGGGGTTTAGCCTGAGAGACTAACACAGATTTATATTAAACATAAAAGTAAAACTAATGAAAACGAATCAGTGAATAGCAATCACATACATAGATAGATTATAGGAACACGTAAGAAGACATGTCCTTATAATTAAGTAGCTTGTCACTTGTTTTATTGCTAGTTTTATATGATGAGTATCGTAGTCTAATCTATCTCATTGGATCCTAATTATCATCGAGTAAACTCTTAATGATTACTTATGTTTATCCTATCCTCTAGAAACTAGATAAGCAGGCGAGGAACAGGTATGGTAGCCCAGAAGATTCAACTAAACACAGAGGTTATCAATGCACAAATAAAAGTCACCAAAAACATCATCATATAAACTTTAATCAATGGGAAAACAATTTTAAAGGGAGCAGTATAGTGGCCACAAACCCATCAATCCTGATGGATTAAAGCTTACTAATACAATAAATAAAACTACTTAATGAATTATACACATGCAGGACCTTCTTACGGCTCTAAGATCGTCGTTTGGGGCGTGTCTTGTGATGTTTCTTAGACTAAATTTGTCTCCTTAAGGTTTTTCTTCACCACAAAACTCGTATCAGTCATGGGGTATTTATAGTTACTGTATGAGGGATCGAAGTGGCGCATGTTGATGACCGATGCGGCGCATCTACTTAACTTCGCATGGGGTCAAAGATTATTATATTCTGGAATATTCATACACCGCCTTTAGATGCGGCGTAACTTGTTTCACTATGCGCGCATGGTCTTTAACGTCTTGGATAGTATCTGGTGAAGTCTTTAGTGCTACGCCGCATGTTGTAAATGAGATGCGGCATATTTGGAGTAGAACAAGTTGATTATCTTTCGTTGACCAAAGTTTCATATGCGGCGCATGTTATAATTAGATGCGGCGCATTCTTCAAAGTTAGGCAATGGTCTTCGAATTCATCTAAGTATGATGTTTCGGCGTATCTGTTGAGAGTGATACAGCGCATCTCTTGAATTTCAGTAGACTTTTCAAATCTTGATCAGTTAGCTCCATAATTTGTCCAATATCATTAACTTTCACCAATTGCTTGTTTTTACCTGAGAATCACTAAAGTAAACATTAAAGCCCCAATTCTCATACAAAACAATAGGATAAATGATGCTAATAAAATGTACTTATTTGATTTCATCAAATACCCCCCCCCCCCCACTTGAACTTTACTTGTCCTCAAGTAAACCTTTAGATTAAACATAATGAAAATGTATACTTGATAGGATATTTTTACATTTAAGCACTTATTTGTTTTATCATAATTGCACGGCCAAACACTTAACCAATTAGAAACAAAATATAATTTTAATAAAAGCAAATCTAATCGTTTAACTGTCTGGACATGACGAATATTCTATCATATGCTTGACAAGGATACACATCTCCCCCCCCCCCCCCCCCTAAAGCTAACGAGTAATAAGTCTAAAGCGGTAAAAAGGGTTTTTTTTTGGTTCATGGGTTAAACCTAGCTTTGCTTGAACATTTCCTGTATAAACTTAGTAGATCGCTTGCACGAGTCCTTGACGTTTTAACTAACGGATGGTCACTAGTATGCTTCATGAATTATTGGCACGAGTCCTTGATTTTTCAAATGATTGATGGTCACTAATGTGTTCCTTGGATTGCTGGCGCGTTATTTTCATAACGGATGGTCACCAAGTTGCACACCAGATCGCTAGCGCATCATTTAATCAATCTTAAACTCGGATGGTCACCAATTCACACACCAGATCGCTTGCGTTAGCTAATTAATCTAATACTCAGATGGTCACTACGTTATTCATGCATTTAATATTCTTACTTCGCCATCATCATATTCGGATGCTCGAAAGCTAACAACGAATATAACAATACGGTTGGGTATGAATAACATTTAGGATATAAATTGGTGTAAAATAAAAATATATAACAAGAAACAAATAGATTAAGTCCTAAGTGTGGTTAGAATACTTCCCTACCATTCCATGAATAAGACTCATATCATTGAATAACTCACGCTTTGACTCTTTTGTAACTCACGCTTTAGATAGACATGAATTATACTCAATAAGATCTTAGACAAAGAATAAACAATCCTTAGTTGGCGTTCCCATAACGTCCAACTCCCTTTCAATCCATAAATATAATACAACAATAGTGGCGATATCAACCACTTTAATACATAACTTTACATCATTGGTTTAAACAAACTACCAACTTCTTATTTCTTTTTCTTTTCTCATTTTTCGATTTTTTTTCTTTTAACATAACTAATGGTGTAAAATTTCACCACAATACCATCATAATAATTCTGGATATTCTTTTTTTACTTTTCAGACTTTCAGACATAATGTAATAGTGAAAGTAGTGAACACACGAAAAACTGACTAATAATATACAATATGTACTTTCATTCCAATTGCATTGTGCAATTTCCCGACCTAACGATAATGAATTTATGCACACGAACACAGGTAACGCAAGGAAACACACTTTGCCTAAGCAACTAACCACGAACTTAAATCTACAGGGTAGGCTAAGGTGTAAGGTGTAATGAAACATAATAACAAGGTGTATAAGTCCTAAAGGAATGACTCTACGTGTTTTTCTAGGGGTATCTTACTCTAAAAATGAGAGTAACAAAGGGTTTATACGGGGGTTAACTAACCAGTGTAGTTAGTTAATATCACATAAATTCGGAAAATTGTTTTTAATAAATAAATAGATGCGTCGCAACTGTCGAAACAGATGCGTCGTATCTCGTTAGGGTTTTGAAGATTTTTTGATTAAAAATAGAATATGTCGTATCTAGGGGATAGATGCGCCGTACTTTAAATTTTTAAGTTTACGCGATATACAAAAATAAAAAACGCAATGCGCCGTATCTGATAAATCAGATGCGCCGCATCATTTATACCAGCAAAATACAACAGAGAGCAGTAATACAGAAAAAAATAAAAAGAAAATAAAATAAAATAAATTACAGAAAATAAAATAAACAAAACAAACAAATAAACAAGAAAATAAAATATGCAAAGTATACAATGAATGCAATCTAAACTAATATAAAACAAAGTTAGTGGTTAGAATCTAATTAAAATACTAATCAAATAAATAGATATTAACAATTCATTCCTCGGCAACGGCGCAAGTAACTTGATGCGTGTGATAAGTCAGTGTAGCATAGGGTGTTTAAGCCTTTTCAAGTTTTAAATTTATATTTAGCTAACTTATTACTAACACACACACTTAACGAGCAGTGTACCCGATCAATATGTATATAGTGGTAAGTAGATTGTCGAACACTAAGAATGGAACATAATATCCAGTTGATTTAATCAGTATTTTAGTATCTAAGTTAGTTTTACAATCCTAATCTAATAAACGGGTGTTTAGCCTGAGAGACTAACACAAATTTATATTAAACATAAAAGAAACACTAATGAGAACGAATCAGTGAATAGCAATCATGTACACAGATAGATAATAGAAACACATAAGAAGACCCGTCCTTATAATTAAGTAGCTTGTCGCTTGTTTTATTGCTAGTTTTATATGATGAGTATCGTAATCTAATCTATCTCGTTGGATCCTAATTATCGGTGAGTAAACTCTTAATGATTACTTATTCTAGACACTAGATAAGCAGGCGAGGAACAACTTTGGTAGCCCAGAAGACTCAACTAAACACACAGGTTATCAATGCACCAATAAAAGTCACCAAAAACATCATCATATAAACTTTAATCGATGGGAAAGCAATTTTAAGGGGAGCGATATGGTGGCCACAAGCCCATCAATCCTGATGGATTAAAGCTTACTAATACAATAAACAAAACTACTTAATGAATTATACACATGCAGGACCTTCTTAAGGCTCTAAGATCTTCGTTTGGGGCGTGTCGTGTGATGTTTATTAGACTGAATTTGTCTCCTTAAGGTTTTTCTTCACCACAAAACTCGTATCAGTCATGGGGTATTTATAGTTTCTGTATGAGGGATCGATGTGGCGCATGTTGATGACAGATGCGGCACATCTACTTAACTTCGCATGAGGTCAAAGATTATTATATTCTGGAATATTCATAGACCACCTTTAGATGCGGCGTAACTTGTTTCACTATGCGCGCATGTTCTTTAACGTCTTGGATAGTATCTGGTGAAGTCTTTAGTGATACGCCACATGTTGTAAATGAGATGCGACATATTTGGAGTAGAACAAGTTGATTATCTTTCGTTGACCAAAGTTTCATATGCGGTGCATGTTATAATTAGATGCGGCGCATTCTTCAAAGTTAGGCAATGGTCTTCGAATTCATCTAAGTATGATGTTTTGGCGTATCTGTTGAGAGTGATACGACGCATCTCTTGAATTTCAATAGACTCTTCAAATCTTGATCAGTTAGCTCCATAATTCGTCCAATAACATTAACTTTCACCAATTGCTTGTTTTTACCTGAGAATCACTAAAGTAAACATTAAAGCACCAATTCTCATACAAAACAATATAAAACAAGTCAGTTAAATAGGATAAATGAAGCCAATTAAATGTACTAATTTGATCTCATCGGTGTGATATCTTCTAAACTAGTAATGAAAGTAATATACAAGTAAAGTAAAGAGTAAATAAAGAGCCCAACCAAAGAGATGTCGAGATTTATAGTGGTTCGGCACGAAGCTCACTCTTCATCCTACTCCACTCCCCGAGTACCACACTCGAGAGTTATCAATCACTATATCAACACACTTCTTTAGGCGGAGCAATCCGTACACAAGCTTACACCAAGTTTACCGACACTAAACAGAATGTCGAGTTCTAATCATAGCTAGAACCAATCTACTCCAAGGCCCACATGGCCATATGAACAAGCACTCTTGTCCCACTAAGATCGACACACTATCCAAGCCTTCACACGAACGAGTACTCCAGTTTACTTGAATCTTCACCCGATTCAAGTCTTCACACACGGACTTCACTTAGTCCAATCTTCACACTAGAACTCCACTAAGTCCTAGCCTTCACACGGCAATACACAAACTATTACAAGTCCTAATCTAGATACAACACTTCTTGGACTTACACGTTGTCCATTTCAAACCTAACCTCGACTCACACAAGTCGGATCTACTAATATACAAGATTAGAATTTAGAGGAAGAAGAGAATCGTTACACTTGTTACGTTTGTGTGTGGACTCTTATAACATCTCAAATCTTCACTACTTCGAGAGTTCTTATCTTGCACTTTGATGTAGAGAAGGAGGAAATCACTTATAAACATATACCGACATGTTATAGTGATCAAAGAAGTAAGAAAGGAAGAACATAATGTTTTTGTGCCCAGAGGATTGTTTTTCTGAGAAGGAACAGTTCAGTATTTATACACGCCGGGAGAGGGAGTGACGGTCTCTTAAACATGCGACGGTCCTTTATCACTAAGGGGCCGTCCCATCAGACGCTCATCTTTGAAAATGAATTTATTTTCTTAATAAAATATTTCATTAAAAAACACAAAAAATACATTTTGTGAAAAATATTTTGTCATACATAAAAATGTAAGTTTTGAAGAAAATAAAAACTTTGATCACTTTACTAATGTCGGTATGAAGTTTGTTCATACCTGAAGTGACATTGTAGTAGATACGAGGAAGAAACGAGTTTCCTCGATTAAAAACTTATTAACCGTAACTTTACGTAAGTTGTTTTTATATTTTGTGATTATCAAAACGTATGAAGACCGAATAATGCAAAAAAAAAATTTTTGACATTATTTGTATTAACAATATCCCCCTTTTGGATGATTACAAAATATAAACTCATTTTAGGTAAAATTATGTGTTGATAAATTTTTAATGAGTTTCCGTTTACTTCTCCCCCTTTTTGTAGAATCAAAAAGGCTTCGTCGATGTGAAGAGAGGAAAGAAATTGACAAAATGCATGCTCCCCCTAGATGAGGGCATCGGGGAATCGAACTATGGTGTTGTGCTTCAAAAACAAGTTAGAGACAAAGAACATACACATATATAGATAATATAGAGGGGTTGTGAAGAGAAATAAGATAGATAGAAGGAGATAATGAAAGAGTGAAATCAAATAGATAGAGCATGAGTCAGATAAAGAATGGAAGAGAAATCAGAAGTTTAGCTCTAACTGGGGACGGTCCCTTAAATGCTTGGACGGTCCCTCAGTGATAAGGGACCACCAATCCAATAAAGGACCACCACCAGTAAGCATCTTGGTTGACAGTTGTGTTGTGATTTTAGTATTTTCCCATTTTTAAGGTTGATTAATTTAGACCACTTTTAAGTCAACCATTATAAATATCACAACATATTATCATAATATAAAACCTAACATCATTCATTAATTCATGAAAATCATACAAGAACATGAGAAAGTTCACACATTTCCTAATCAACAAGGATCCCATACAACACATACAACAACAAATTATTTCTAGAAAATTCTAACTTCCTAGAACATGCTTAGCCCAATAGATAGTTCTCTTGATTATTTTAACTAATGATGAGGCGAAAAATGAACCGTTTTTAGGGGGTCATTTAAGCCCGGAATTGAATTTATTTGATCAAATATTGTCATAAATCGTTCCTTTTGTGATTTTAGGTACTTTGGAAGTGAATTCTGGAAAAGGAAGCATTTTGGACGTTTTTGGAGCATAAAAGTGAAGAAAACGGCAAAGACTTAATTTTCCATGCTGAGAACAGTACCTGACGGCGTCAAGAAGAAAAACCTGACGACGTCAAGAGTAAAATCCGTGACGACCCAGTGAAAACCTGAAGGCGTCAAGAGAAGAGCGTCAAGAGTTAATATTGTGACGGCCTTGATGAGGCGAAAAATGAACCACTTTTAAGGGGTTATTTAAGCCCGGAATTGAATTTATTTGATCAAATATTGCCCTAAATCGTTCCTTTTGTGATTTTAGGTACTTTGGGAGTGAATTCTGGAAAAGGAAGCAATTCGGACGTTTTTGGAGCATAAAAGTGAAGAAAACGGCAAAGACTTAATTTTCCATGCTGAGAACAGTACCTGACGGCGTCAAGAAGAAAATCATGACGGCGTCAAGAGTAAAATCCATGACGACCCAGTGAAAACCTGAAGGCGTCACAACAAGGGCGTCAAGACTATTTTTGGTGACGGCCTGCATAAGGAGTACACATGACGGCGTTAGACCCAGATCTAGGTAGTCTGAGAAACTATTTGGCGGCGAGATGATGGCGTCAGAATTTTGTTCTTGACGCCGTCACCTATCAGAATCTATATATAGTTTTCTATTTTTCATTCATAAAGGAGGAACTTGTGTGGAGAATACTAGGGCCGAACTTTGTAAACCCTAGGTCGTATTTTACAGTATTTTCAAGGGTTTTCACCCCTTGAATCCTTTCATGTTCAATTGAGATAAGTCTTTTTTCAATTCAATCAATATGTCTATGTGTTGTTTGAATATATCTTATGCTTGTCTTGATTTCAACATGCTAGGCTAGATCTATCTTGTGTTTGCTTAGATGTAATGAAACCTAGATGTTAATTATATGTTGATTACTTGTTTATAGTTGTATTGGATGAATGATTTCAATGTTAGGCTTAAGAAAACTGGCAGATCTCCATTGTGTAACATGCTTGAACGTCTTAGGAAACATGAACCGATGTGTACTAGGTTTTATTGGTTGTATTTAATGCATGAGCAAATTCTAGTGATCCCATGTTAGGAGCTTCTTAGCCAGCTCGACATTGGAGTGAAGTAGGCGCTTATAGGATTGGGGAAGTAAGTACGCCACCCCATGAATGGTATTAAGGAATACAATCCATCATCCACGTAACTATAACAAGTAATTAACCTGTAAAAGATATCTAGGGAGTAGTGAAATCTAAGTAAACACAATTCTCCGATATATTGCTCACACCTCTAGTTTAATTTAGTTTATTTTCATTTTTAGTATTTTATTTTGATTGCATCTTTAGTATTGAGTTAGTTGACTAGCAACTAATTCCGCCCAACTCCTTCAAACCCGAGATTTTTACTTGCTTTTATAAAAACTAAAAAATACAAAAAGAATCATCCCTCATCTCTAGACCTAGTCTTTAGGTTTTCTAATCCTAGCGACACTATTCCTAGCCGAACGATCAACCCACCACTAGCTAACCAACCTCTTAGGCCCCGAACCCTAGGAGAGTATTCCCGACCTAGCCACCAAGGCTATCGAAACACCATTGAGCTCACCCAAGGAGCCAATGTGACCCCCTTGCGATCAGACACCATCCGGTTGGTGCAAAGCGGATGTGCATTCCATGGACTTCGTTCCGAAGATCCAAATCAACATCTCAAGGACTTCCTTAAAATCGTAGATTCCATAGACCTTGATGTTACAACTAGAGAGTCAACCCGATTACGCCTATTCCAATTCTCTCTACGTGATCAAGATAGTCAATGGCTTGAAAGTTTACCCGCGGGATCCATCACCTCATGGGATGATCTCACCACTCGTTTTCTTGCTCAATTTTTCCCATCGGGGAGAACTACCAAGCTTAGAAATGATATCTTGATGTTCCAACAACGTCAAGGTGAAACTCTATATGAAGCATGGACTCGATTCAAGGACTTACTCCAAAAAGTCCCTCATCATGGCATAGATCTTTGGCTCCAAGTCCAAATCTTCTATGACCATATCGATCTCTCCGCAAGGCGAGCCATTGACCAATCGGCCGGTGGTAAGCTACGTGATCTAAGTGCGGAACAATCATGGGAACTCATAGAACTTGAAAGTTGGAATGATCCCCGTGATTTGAACAAAACGGTCAAGGCAATATCTTTGCCTTCGAACAACTCTAGCACTCCCGACCGTAGGATCATGGAACTTGAAGGTCGAGTCAAGTTTCTCATGAAATCTTACGAAGCTCCTAAGTCTTCAAGCCAAGTGAACAAAATCGCTTCTTCATGTAAAATGTGTAATGGCCCTCACGAAACTCATAACTGCAAGGAGCTTCCAAAACGCGCTTATAACGAATTCACATCGTCTCACGTTGTTCGAGGTCCTCGAAACTTTGACGAGGCCTATGAGGCATGGAAGGATAAACCTAATTTCAGAGGGTACCAAACGCGGAGCATATCCTTCAATGACTCCTCCCCACTCGAATGGTCCGAGCATTTCCCATCATAGAGCACTCCTAGGCAGAGCTGTGAAGATGCCCTGCGAAAGTTCATTCTATCTCAAGAATTACAGCTCTCTACGCTCGAGGCTAAGTTTAGACAACAGCAAGCCGATATGAATAACAAGATTTGTAATATGTTAACTGCTATTAAAGAGCACGCCGTTAATAAACCGATCCAAGCTGAAGAGGTCAAATCTGTCACCGTCATGAATCAGCCAACTTCTCCTGTGAAAATAAAAAGTCCTAGTAAGCTATTTAAATATCTATCACCAAAAGTGAAAGATCCTGTTAACCCCTTTAAACCAATCCATTTTGTAAACACCATCACCACAATATCCACTCCCACAACTAACCAGAGCCAACAACCAGCTGGACATCTAAATCATAAAGCTAAGGATGAAACCTCAAGGTTAGACCACAAATTAACTAAGGACCCCTTGTCATCCAAACATGTCCACTTTGTCAATGTTGTCACCATTAAGCCAAAAGATAAGGATATAGAAGAAAGTGACAAAGATGAAGTTGAAGTAGAAACCGAGACTAGGGATGAAATTAGGGAAGTTGAGGTTAATAAGGGAAAAAAGTTAGAGGAAGTAGAGATTGTAGATGAGTACTTTGATAAGTTGCCCACCAAGGAAGAATGGGAATATCATAAGGATTTATTCGATTGCCCCGAGACACCATATATCCTTGGCACACCCCTTATCAAAATGGGAGACCCCTCTAACATCAACATACCATGCAACATCGGGCATATGCATATATGGAAAGCTTATATCGATCCTAGATCTCCTATAAACATCATGACTTGGACTTATTATAATTGGGTGATGAAGAAACAACTTGGTTATAGGATGATGCCAAATAAGAATTTGATAAGTAATTTTGTAGGAAGAGTGAAGGGATTGCATGTGATTATAGGTAATTTCACTTATGAGATCGATTTTATGATAGTAGAAGATACTCGTCCGCTGATAGATGATTGCCTAAGCCAAGTAGTATTCGGAAAACCATTTGTTGAGGCCACTAAGATGTGTTATGATCCGACTTTAGGGATAGTTTCAAGGAAGAGAATGATGAGATTGCCTACCAAATGCCCTATACGATTGAGCAATACCGTCTCCTATCGAACATAGAAAAGGAACACAAACAAGCGGCTTATTATAGGAATGATGAGGATAGACGTAGAGGAGTAGAGTATGTGATGAATAGGATGCTTGGTTTCTACAAAGAATGCTTGCAATTAGGTCCGAAATACAAAACTGGTATAGGAGATGACCTAGAGAGTGAAACCAACAATGAGGTCACGTAGTAACCCATGACCTTGAGTCTAGCTACAAGACTCGTAAATAAAGAAAAGCGCTTCTTGTGAGGCAACCCATGTTTTGTGTGATTTTTATTTTTGTTTGTTTGTTATTTGCTTCTGATACGTGGGAATCGCACCAGGCTTTACCTCTCAAGGGATCTTGAGAAGCTTACAACCCCCACCAGGCAGTGTACCTGATCGTTGTAGTATAGTATAGTGACAAGTACCGGGGGATTGATCGTTCAGCTAGGAATAGTGTCGCTAGGATTAGAAAACCTAATTACTAGTGCTAAGGAGGATGGAAGATTATTTTTGTATTTTTATATTTTTTAGAAAGCAAAGTAAAATTCTCGGGTTTGAAGGATTTTGGCGGAATTAGTTGCTAGTCAACTAACCCAATACTAAGATGCAATCAAAATAAAATACTAAAAATGAAAATAAACTAAATTAACTAAGGTTGTGAGCAATAAATGGAGAAAATGTGTTTACTTAGATTTCACTACTCCCTAGACATCTTTTACACATTAATTACTTGTTATAGTTGCGTGGATGACGGATTGTATTCCTTAATACCATTCATGGGGTGGCGCACTTACTTCCCCAATCCTATGAGTGCCTACTTCACTCCTATGTCGAGCCGTTAAAAACTCCTAACATGGGATCATTAGAAATTACTCATGCAGTAAATACAACCAATAAAACCTAGTGCACATCGGTTCATGTTTCTTAAGACGTTCAAGCATGTTACCAATTGGAGATCTGCCAGTTTTCTTAAGCCTAACATCGAAATCATTCATCCAATACAACCATAAACAAGTAATCAACACATAATTAATATCTAGGTTTCATTAGATCCAAGCAAACACAAGATAGATCTAACCTAGCATGATGGAATTAAGACAGGAACAAGATATAGATAACCAACACATAGACATATTGATTGAATTAAAAGAACACTTATCTTAATTACACATGAAAGGGATCAAGGGCAAAGAACCCTTGAAAAACCTGTAAAATTCGTCTTAAGTTCGGACCTAGGGTTTCTCCAAAACTCATCTCCTTTTTTAATGTGAAAATTAGAAAACTATATATAGGAAATAGGGTCTGACGGCGTCAAGACAAATCTTGTGACACCGTCATCTCGCCGCCAAAATACTTCTCGGGTTGCCTTAATCTACTTCTGACGCCGTCATGTGTTAGCATTTTCCAGGCCGTCATGCATTTTACTCTTGACGCCCTACTTCGTGACGCCGTCAAATCTGTACTGGGTCGTCATGGAAAGTCATGGAATTTACTCTTGACGCCGTCAGAAATTCCTTCTTGACGCCGTCACCTACTGTTCCCTGCTTGGAAAATTCAGACTTTGCCGTTTTCTTCACTTTTATGCTCCAAAAACGTCCAAAATGCCTTCTTTTCCAGATTTCACTCCCAAAGTACCTAAAATCACAAAAGGAACGATTTAGGGCAATATTTGATCAAATAAATTCAATTCCGGGCTTAAATGACCCCCTAAAAGTGGTTCATTTTTCGCCTCATCATATACCCTTACACTTGAGATTTGCTTGTCCTCAAGCAAATGCTCTTTTATTCTAATCAAAATACAAGTTAGGGGTCATTTAACACTAATATAAAAGTAATTACAACAAATAATCGTTCCACTAAAGACCAATAGACAAGCACGGAGGTCATACACAAGCCCCTCACAAATAGTGTTTAGATACTCACATCTCTCGGGTGTAATAAAGTGTAAATTACAATATGGAAACGGAAGATATCTCTCACTACCTGTCATAGCAAAATAGATTACCATAGGCTTGGGAAAGGATCAAACCTCCACCACATGGCGTAAGCACCTAGGATAAACTATCAAAGAGGTCTTTTAAAAGGTTGTAACGTTAGGTGTAGGGATATGAAATACACGGTTTTGTTGGATAAAGGCAGTAACAATCTTGGTTAATTACATGTACAATATGGCGTTGCTAAGCCAAGACTAGACTCGACTTAAGCTAATAAATGGAAAATAACAAAAATATAAAATAAAGATAGAATAAAACGGGATGGTAGTCCGTATGTTTTTTCTCTTTTCTCTTTTTCTATTTTTTTCTTTTCTTTTTCTTGATTTTTTTTTTTTTTTTTTTTTTTTTTTTTTTTTTTTTTTTGCATATACTCTTACCCTACCATCCAAAATAATACATCATAGGGAATGAATATTCCCCTTACACTTGAATCTTTACATACTTTACAGTAAACTATTCTAATGACTCGAAATAAGAAAATCAAAACACTTGGAGCACTTTTAAGATTAACGTACGTATGGGGGTAATAAATGATGTTCTTCCCCATTACTCCATAAAATAAGTACTTTACCCATGAGTCCCAATCGTCCCAAAACAATATGTACAAGGATATGACTCGACTTAGCAACCATGGAATCAAATAGATAGTTAACATAGGGTTTAACAAATAACAATAATGCACTAAAAATGAGCGCATACACGGAAGGCTAAGGCGATTTGGTTGTACATTTAAGTGGGGTGTAACAAATTCTTCCTTTAAGTAAGATGCTTAAAGTTAGAAATGAAAAGATAGGCTCGGTGTAACAATTCGCAATTTCAGGTTAATTACTATTCCCAGAAAATTTACTATTCACTTTTACTATTCATGTTACTATTCATTTTTACTATTCATTTCTTTCCGAAATTTTCCCGAAAGTTGATTTTTATTTCATATTCTCGAGTGATAAATCATTTCCATGGCAAATTAAATATTTGACATTCGTCAGATCATTTTCGTGAAAGTTATTAAGGAATTACACGTTTTAGGGTAAAACGTCATTCAAAAATTCTACGCACAACGAAATTCGGTCGCGTTAATTTTCCTCGTATCAGAAAAATGTTTGACACACTCATGATTTATTTGAGAATAAATCATGACTGAGAAAAACATGACCAAAATAAACCTCGGCCGTGAAAAACTGGAATTTTCAGTTTTAAGCGTTTTTACTCAGCCGTAACCTTAGCCTATACCTGCACCGCATTTCTAAGACGATTTGAGTTTTCAACTTATTATAATAAGTCAACATATTTTTTCCCTCCTCCATTGACCAAAAATCATCCCTTGATTTTATAAGTCATTCCTTGATTTTTAGGTTTACGGTTTGATGTCTAAAAGACATTTAATACCAACCGACACTAGACTGAGCCCAGTCTAGACATTATAAGTCATTTTAAATCATTTATAACCTATTAGAAAAGTAACATTTTACTTTTCTCAATTTTACGCAATATTCGTACATTTTACGTATTACGCGTTTTAGACCCGTGTTTCCAGTTTTAGCAGGGTTTTACCACCCAAATGGAACCTACCACTCATTTTATATTTTATTATGGAACATATGGACATGTTTATCAATACTTTCAAGTTTCATAATTTTACGACACCCGGTTTTACGTTTTGATGCCTAATCATTTACGGTTGGCATTTCCCGGAGTCAAGTTTCATCCAGATAACTTAGGATAATACCAAGCCAAGCCAACTCATCCCCCCTAGCCTTGTGAACCGCCATTAGGGAGGGGGGAGTCACCCTTGGTGTGGCTTGATCCTAGGCAATGTGGTCTTGGATGAGATACATGTGTTAAACTTGTCATGAAAGCCTTTGACAAAGTCAATTTTGTAACCTCCTCTTAAGACTATAAATACCCCCCTCCCCCCTTCCTTGTGCCGTCCATCACCAACACCAAAACCACTCACACTTAGCTTTATTTCCTTCAAAGTTCTAGCAAGGATCAAGTGCTTCTTCAAGGTAGAAACCCTAGTTAGGTTATCATTCATCAAACACTTCCATAACCTCATATATACTTGGTGATTTCTCTTGAGTTTTAATCCACTCAAGTCACCTCAACCTTCATCATCCATCTTTCAAGATTACAAGGGTAGAAAGATTGCATGAAGTGAAGTGGGTTGAAGCAAGTCTATCAAAGTCCTTTTCCTTACTTGCTACTTTCCTTCTTTGTTGAAAGCCAAAAGTTGTAAGCCTAAACCTAACATGCTTCTTGTTAATTAATCATGTTGATATCATTTACATGTTATTCTTGCTATATTATGTCTTGTATTCATGTCCATGATGTATAAAAATGAGTAAAAGATGTTATAATTGATTGTTAAAATAAGTTACTAAAACAAGTAAAGTAGTGACTTTCTTGGTAAGACCTGATCAAAATGGTAAAAATATGATATTGGATTATTACATATTGTAGTAGAGGACCTAACAAGGAAACCGTAGCAATTTGAACCACCTAAAAAGAGTATACGAGTCAAAAGTTATGGCGATTTGAAGTTACCAAAACTTTCCGGCAAAACTACCAAAATAGTTTCTGTGACAGAACATTAAACACGGAAAAAGAGGCCTTTCTGGTCCGTTTCATGAAAAAGTTAAAACACGAAAGTTGTCCGGAATCATATTTTCGTTCAGGAATATAGAAGCTCGAGCCTTGAAAACGCTTTCCGAGTGAGATATTTCTCAGTTTCTTAACAGCTATTTACATATATATAAGTCACTATATTATGGTTATACTTTAAAAGGAACAAGAGGTCTTATGACCTATAATCAAGACCACCACCATGGCTAGAGCCAAGGTTGAGTCTCATGACCTTGGAACAAGGACCAAAGGTCATGGCTAGGCCATGACGAAATGACCATACAAGCTTACTTAGGCGAAAACATGAAACAAGGAATTGGCGAGAACTTGAACAAGCAATTTGGATCTACTTCACTTAAAAAGGAACCATGAGATATTAAAAAGAGAAAATGGTCATACAAAACTTATGAAACTACCCCTAATAACAATCTTCATGTACTAATAAACTTTCCTAAGTTTATTCAAATATCGGACATGTAACTTTTCGGATCAAAACTTATATCTATATATTTTATCAACTACTACAATAGTAGGGAGCCTCATGTGAGGAGTTCATTATGTAAGCCGTTGAGATGAGTTGTGGATTTACGAGTTAAAGTGTCCTGGCTCCTCGAACGCTTACTAACATGACTTCTGAATTATGTCGGCCCGAACGATAGTAAACGATATACAAAACATACATGTTCAAGAATCTTTTATTTCAAAGACTTACAATATACATCATACCACATCATGGACTATAATGCAAGATATATATATAGGCACTCCGTTATATTCTTTACTCAAATCCTAAGTCGCAACATTCTATTATAGGTTGCTCGTAGAAACCTACACGATCCAACCATCACCTTCATTACTTGCTATCCTACTTAAGGTGAGTTCATAGCCCCACTTTACATTACTACAATGTTTTACAAACCCTTGGGGGGAATACATGCTACTTTTAAACCGAACACAATGCTTTGAAACTGTATGCTGCCTGATTGTTTTATTATTACTAAGTACCTACCTTGCCAATCCTAGGCCCCTATCATGAACCATTTAATCACTAGAATTAGTGAGCGCGAGTATTGTGAATAGGCCTATTGGGATTGACGAATCCTATTTGTTTGAGCAGATTAGTTCAAACGAATGCACTATATTTGAACATTAAGTATGACAGCAAAGTACTTACCGGGGCAACAAAACCGCCGATTGATATTGGTACCCGTTAACGTATTGGTTGCATGAGCTTAGTATATAATAATAACTGTTTTGTTTTCTAACATGAGTATGAGTCTAATTAACTCATACTACCAACATATTGTGTTCAACCGTTAAACAAACTCTATAAATTTCACTCAACCTTTGTGTTGACCTCTTAAGCATGTATTTCAGGTCCATGATAATCAAGAATGGAGCGGAAAGGCACGTACCGAAGGAAGAAGGCTATAAACTATTATGTCATTCGATAAAAACATCAAAGACTTTATATTGATGTATTTTGAAACATGGAACCTTTTGGGACCTTACTATGTAAACTCTGATATATTTGTATAATATGAATGACAACTCTTTTTAATACGACTCGGTTAGAGATCGTTTTCTATTATTATGACTGTTGTGCCGTCAAGTAACACCCAAGTTGAATTCCGCTGCATCATGAATTGGGGGTGTTACAGATTGGTACCAGAGCCATGGTTATAGAGAAACGGGTCTAAGTGAGACCTAAACTATAACTACAATTACAAGCAAAAACATTTTTATAGCCTTCCGCTCTTCGTGCCTTCCATCCTCCAGAAGATTATGGACTTATTACACATGTTATGCTACATGAACATATTTGTATATTGTTATATGCACATTACCTTAGTTTGAGCATTTTCCATAAGCATTTGATTTATTTTGACATCGAAATACTAATTGTAGACATCATGTCCGTACCTCCATCTCCCGATCATCTTCCTGCTATGCCTGAGTATTTACCAATTCTTCCCGGACCCGATGATCCTTACTTTGAAGCAATTGACTACGACGATGAGGAAGAACCTTATGAGGATCTAGACAATGAAATAGATTCGGACGAAGATCCTGAAATGGATATGGACATAAACATCGATGATTACGAAGAGGATCCTGAAATGGATGTTGACATCGAAGGCATCGATGACATTGAGGAAGCGGAGGAACAAATAGTGGTGCCACATCTATCACCATTAACATCTCCACCTCCTGTTTCACCAATTTCATCCGAATCTAACCGTACCACTCCAACTCAAGTTCCGAAGTCTACTTACCAAACCGGCGGAATACATCTACACATATGTTCGTGAACTCAGCTCAATACGAAATCTACTCTTTGAAACAAGCTCTCAACCTAACCCAACTCAAAGTTCAAAGTATGGCAAGTCAAATGAACGACTACATATCCAAGGTAAATTCTGCCAGAATGGATGCCATGAATGCTCGAGACGACCTATATTGGTTTAAGCTTGACATGAGCTACGTAAAGAGTGACTCGACTCATGTTGGGGAAGTAGTCTTAAATCCTTTGACTGGCTTGGATAATGTCAAGGATAGACTCACATTGGTTGAGAGGGCCCAAGAACAAGATGCGGTGCAAATTCACAAACTACTTAACCGCCTAAATACCGCAGAAATCCGGTTAGATGTTGCAAACTTTGACAGGTATCAACTTAAGAATGATTTGTGTGGAATGCAAACTCAAATGAGTACCATACAACAAAGGCTATACCAAAAGGATGTCAAAGAATACCGTCCAAATGAAAGTGTAGATGTGTTAGCAACACGCGGAAATAATAATCCGATCGGACTACAACAACCTCCCAACCGACATTAGACTAGTGTTATAGTACTAGTTATCTTTAGTACAACGTTGTAATTACTAACTGAAAGTATCAGTTAGTAAGTTTTGATGGAACTTGTAATAGGTTCGATTTTGCAAATCAATCAACGTTATATGAATAAAACTCTTGTTTTATATACTATCATGTGTTATGCTTTTAAGTTCCAAACATTATTATCCTATCATTCTTATCAAATTGTGCTCATCTCACAACTCTCTAATTACAACGTATCTTTTGAACAATAGAATCATGGCGCCAAAGAAAAAGACACCACCAGCAATGACGCAAGCTGCCATTCGCAAACTGGTAAAGGACAGTGTCAATGCAACACTCATCACGGAACGAGCAGCCGTAGCTGCAGCAGCTGCAGCAGCTGCCGAAGCCGCCACAGCTGCTGGTGCTGCAGCAGCCGCTGATGCTGCAGCAGCTGCTGATGCTGCAGCAGCCGCTGAAGCCGCCACTGCTGCGGAAGCTGCTATAGCTGCAGAAGCTTCCAGAATTGCCAGCCTTAACCTTGGAGGACCAAACTCAACTACCCCTCCGGTGACAAATGTTGCTACAATACCAAAGGGTTGCTCATTCATTTCCTACTTGAAATGTGAACCCATCAAATTCAAGGGTACTGAAGGAGCTGTAGGTTTGACCCGCTGGTTTGAAAAAGCGGAGTCGGTATTCTTGGTCAGTAAATATACTGAGGGTGATAAAGTTCAGTATGCCACGAGTACTCTGTTGAATGAGGCATTGTCATGGTGGAACTCAATTGCTCAACCCATGGGCATTGAGAATGCCTATAAGATTACTTGGGCTAATTTGAAGCAGATGATGATCAAGGAGTACCGCCCTCGCAGTGAAATGCAGAAGTTAGAGGTGGAATTCTGGGATCATGCGGTTAGGGGAAATGATATCATAACCTATAACCGTCGATTCCAGGAATTGAGGATACTTTGTCCAACAATGGTTACCACAAAGGAAAAATTGTTGGAAATGTATATCTGGGGACTTCCATCAAGCATACAAGGGAATGTGACTTCGGCAAATCCCAAGGAACTTGATGAAGCTATGCGGATGTCTCGCAGCCTCATGGACCAAGTGGTACGAATGACAGAAACCCGAAAGCAAAACAACCTCAACACCAACAACAACACCAACAACGCCAACAATACCAATAACCCCAACAATTCCAACTACCGTAACAACAACAACAACAAGCGACCATGGGATGGCAACCGTGGAAGTAACAATAACAACAACAACCAAACCTGAAACAACAACCATCACAATCAGCAGAACAAGAGACAAGAAGCCGCGATGGCTTATGTTGCTGCACCAGCCGGTGGTAAATATGTTGGTACTCTACCACAATGTACCAAGTGCAACTACCATCATGAAGGTCCCTGCCCGGCCAAGTGCAACAAGTGTCAAAAGCCCGGACATCTTGCCAAGGATTGTAGAGGCAAGGGTATAGCTACTGGGGCTAACACACAGCCCATAGTTACATGTTTTGGGTGTGGTGAAAGGGGACACTTCAAAAACAATTGTCCTCGAAACCAAGGACCCCAAGGCGGAGGTGCTCGTGGTAGAGCCTATGCCATAGGAAATGGAGAACCACACCAAGACCCGAACGTCGTTACCGGTACGTTCTTACTCAATAATATTCCTGTTAAAGTCTTATTCGATTCTGGTGCTGATATGAGCTTTATATCTACTAGAATTGCGCCTTTACTTGATATTCCATCAATCACTTTAACCACTAGTTATAGTATTGAACTAGCTACCGGTGACTTAGTAAATACCAATACCGTAATCCCAAACTGTACCCTTAATCTCTTAGACCACCCCTTTAACATCAATCTTATGCCAATCGAACTCGGAAGTTTTGATGTTGTTATTGGCATGGATTGGTTGTCTAAACATCAAGCTAACATCATTTGTGGTGAAAGAGTTGTGCACATTCCATGTGACAATGAAACTTTGATCATTCGTAGTGATCAAAGTGGAACTCGAATAAACATCATCTCATGTATCAAAACCATGAAGTACATTGAGAAAGGATGTTATGCTTTCTTAGCCCACGTAACCGAAAAGAAATCCGATGAAAAACCTCTCGAAGATGTTCCTATTGCCCGTGAGTTTCCTGAAGTCTTTCCGGAAGATTTACCTGGACTACCACCAAATCGTCAAATAGAGTTCAGAATTGATTTAATACCAGGAGCGGCGCCAGTTGCCCGCGCACCATACCGGCTAGCACCTTCAGAGATGCAAGAGCTATCAAATCAATTACAAGAACTTTCGGACAAGGGATTTATTCGACCCAGTTCCTCACCTTGGGGAGCTCCAGTTTTGTTCGTGAAAAAGAAAGATGGGTCATTACGAATGTGTATTGACTATCGTGAGCTAAACAAATTAACCATAAAGAACCGATACCCACTACCAAGAATTGATGACTTATTCAATCAATTGCAAGGTTCAACCTATTACTCAAAAATTGACCTACGATCAGGTTACCATCAAGTTAGAGTTCATGATGAAGACATTCCAAAAACAGCCTTTAGGACACGATATGGTCACCATGAATTCCAAGTGATGCCATTTGGGTTAACTAATGCACCGGCAGTATTCATGGATCTCATGAATCGGGTGTGTAAGCCATATTTGGACAAATTCGTGATCGTATTCATAGACGACATTCTCATATATTCCAAAAACGAAGAGGAACACAAAGAACACCTGAGAACAATTTTAGGACTACTCAAGGAAGAGAAATTGTATGCAAAGTTTTCCAAATGCGAATTTTGGATTCAATCCGTACAATTCCTTGGACATGTGATTGACAAGACCGGTTTACATGTCGATCCCGCTAAAATTGAAGCTATCAAAAATTGGCCAACACCTACCACACCTACAGAAATTCGTCAATTTCTGGGTCTAGCTGGGTATTACCGAAGGTTTATTG
Organism: Artemisia argyi; assembly: GCA_030686995.1. Lineage (NCBI taxonomy): Eukaryota > Viridiplantae > Streptophyta > Magnoliopsida > Asterales > Asteraceae > Artemisia > Artemisia argyi. The sequence continues at coordinate 85,026,809 of CM060677.1, read as the reverse complement.
AGGGATTTTCCTCAATAGCAAAATCTTTGACTAAGCTAACTCAGAAAGACAAGAAATACGTGTGGGATGAAAACGAAGAAAAAGCTTTCCAAACCCTCAAACAAAAACTTTGTAGTGCTCCTATCCTAGCATTGCCAGATGGGATTGAAGATTTTGTAGTCTATTGTGATGCATCGCACCAAGGGTTAGGTGCCGTGTTGATGCAACGCGATAAGGTCATGGCTTATGCATCAAGACAACTCAAGGTTCATGAGGAAAATTACACCACTCATGACTTAGAGTTAGGAGCTGTGGTCTTTGCACTAAAAATCTGGAGACACTATCTATACGGTACTAGATGTACTGTGTACACCGATCATAAAAGTCTACAACACATTTTGAACCAAAAAGAACTAAACATGAGACAACGTCGTTGGTTGGAATTACTAAGTGATTATGACTGCGACATTCGTTACCACCCAGGAAAGGCAAACGTAGTAGCTGACGCCCTGAGCCGAAAGGAACGGGTTAAACCACTACGAGTCCGAGCCTTAGTTTTAACCATAAATTCAAACTTTCCTACTCAAATCCTTCACGCTCAAGCTGAGGCGGTGAAACAAGAAGATATCCAAAAGGAAAAGTTGGATGGCATGATACAGAAGAAATTCGAAACCCGTTCAGATGGAACTCTATGCTTCCAAGGTCGAAGTTGGTTACCACTTTATGGTGGCCTACGAGACTTGATCATGCATGAATCACACAAGTCTAAATACTCCATACACCCAGGATCTGATAAGATGTATCATGATCTTATGTTACTCTATTGGTGGCCGAACATGAAAGCCGACATTGCAACATACGTTAGCAAATGTCTTACATGCTCCAAAGTGAAAGCCGAACATCAAAAACCATCCAGTCCATTACAACAACCAGAGATTCCTATGTGGAAATGGGAAAGAATTACTATGGACTTCATTACCAAGCTCCCAAAGACATCAAGCGGTTATGACTCCATCTGGGTCATAGTTGATCGTCTCACAAAATCCGCACACTTTATACCAATCAAAGAGACTTACAAAATGGAACAACTAACCCGACTGTACATCAGGGAAATAGTCTCAAGACATGGTGCACCAATATCCATCATATCTGACAGAGATGGTAGATTTACTTCCAATTTCTGGCAGTCACTCCAAGACGCCTTTGGAACAAATCTAGACATGAGTACAGCGTATCATCCTCAGACCGATGGTCAGAGTGAACGAACCATTCAAACACTTGAAGACATGCTTCGAGCTTGTATAATAGATTTTGGAAAAGGATGGGATACTCATCTACCATTAGTCGAATTTTCCTACAACGACAGTTATCATACAAGTATTAAAGCTGCTCCATTCGAAGCACTTTATGGTCGAAAGTGTCGTTCACCTGCTTGTTGGGCTGAAGTGGGAGAAGTTCAACTCACTGGACCAGAACTCATCCGTGAAACAACGGATAAGATTGTACAAATCAAAAATCGACTACAAGCCGCAAGAGATCGACAGAAAAGTTATGCCGACACACGACGCAGACCCCTAGAATTCCAAGTCGGAGATAGGGTTATGCTAAAGGTATCGCCTTGGAAAGGCTTGATACGATTCGGTAAACAAGGAAAACTAAACCCAAGATACATCGGACCATTCAAAATCTTAGCCAGGGTTGGCCCTGTGGCGTACAGACTTGAGCTTCCATCAGAACTCAGTAGTGTACATCCCACTTTCCATGTATCCAACCTAAAGAAATGCTTGTCGGATGAATCACTCGTGATTCCACTCGATGAAATTTAACTCAATGACGATCTTCAATTTATTGAGGAACCCGTAGAAATCATGGACCGAGAGGTCAAACAACTCAAGCAAAGCCGTATTCCAATTGTCAAAGTTCGTTGGAACTCACGACGTGGTCCAGAATACACATGGGAACGAGAGGACCAGATACGTAAGAAATACCCACATCTTTTTACCAACGAAACTTCAACTCCTAACGCAAATTGATCTCCGAGACGGAGCTCTCATATGGGGTGGAGACTGTAACAATTCGCAATTTCAGGTTAATTACTATTCCCGGAAAATTTACTATTCATGTTACTATTCATTTTTACTATTCATTTCTTTCCGAAATTTTCCCAAAAGTTGATTTTTATTTCATATTCTCGAGTGATAAATCATTTCCATGGCAAATTAAATATTTGACATTCGTCAGATCATTTTCGTGAAAGTTATTAAGGAATTACACGTTTTAGGGTAAAACGTCATTCAGAAATTCTACGTACAACGAAATTCGGTCGCGTTAATTTTCCTCGTATCAGAAAAATGTTTGACACACTCATGATTTATTTGAGAATAAATCATGACTGAGAAAAACATGACCAAAATAAACCTCGGCCGTGAAAAACTGGAATTTTCAGTTTTAAGCGTTTTTACTCAGCCGTAACCTTAGCCTATACCTGCACCGCATTTCTAAGACGATTTGAGTTTTCAACTTATTATAATAAGTCAACATATTTTTTCCCTCCTCCATTGACCAAAAATCATCCCTTGATTTTATAAGTCATTCCTTGATTTTTAGGTTTACGGTTTGATGTCTAAAAGACATTTAATACCAACCGACACTAGACTGAGCCCAGTCTAGATATTATAAGTCATTTTAAATCATTTATAACCTAATAGAAAAGTAACATTTTACTTTTCTCAATTTTACGCAATATTCGTACATTTTACGTATTACGCGTTTTAGACCCGTGTTTCCAGTTTTAGCAGGGTTTTACCACCCAAATGGAACCTACCACTCATTTTATATTTTATTATGGAACATATGGACATGTTTATCAATACTTTCAAGTTTCATAATTTTATGACACTCGGTTTTACGTTTTGAGGCCTAATCATTTACGGTTGGCATTTCCCGGAGTCAAGTTTCATCCAAATAACTTAGGATAATACCAAGCCAAGCCAACTCATCCCCCCTAGCCTTGTGAACCGCCATTAGGGGGGAGTCACCCTTGGTGTGGCTTGATCCTAGGCAATGTGGTCTTGGATGAGATACATGTGTTAAACTTGTCATGAAAGCCTTTGACAAAGTCAATTTTGTAACCTCCTCTTAAGACTATAAATACCCCCTCCCCCCCCCCCCCCTTCCTTGTGCCGTCCATCACCAACACCAAAACCACTCACACTTAGCTTTATTTCCTTCAAAGTTCTAGCAAGGATCAAGTGCTTCTTCAAGGTAGAAACCCTAGTTAGGTTATCATTCATCAAACACTTCCATAACCTCATATATACTTGGTGATTTCTCTTGAGTTTTAATCCACTCAAGTCACCTCAACCTTCATCATCCATCTTTCAAGATTACAAGGGTAGAAAGATTGCATGAAGTGAAGTGGGTTGAAGCAAGTCTATCAAAGTCCTTTTCCTTACTTGCTACTTTCCTTCTTTGTTGAAAGCCAAAAGTTGTAAGCCTAAACCTAACATGCTTCTTGTTAATTAATCATGTTGATATCATTTACATGTTATTCTTGCTATATTATGTCTTGTATTCATGTCCATGATGTATAAAAATGAGTAAAAGATGTTGTTATAATTGATTGTTAAAATAAGTTACTAAAACAAGTAAAGTAGTGACTTTCTTGGTAAGACCTGATCAAAATGGTAAAAATATGATATTGGATTATTACATATTGTAGTAGAGGACCTAACAAGGAAACCGTAGCAATTTGAACCACCTAAAAAGAGTATACGAGTCAAAAGTTATGGCGATTTGAAGTTACCAAAACTTTCCGGCAAAACTACCAAAATAGTTTCTGTGACAGAACATTAAACACGCAAAAAGAGGCCTTTCTGGTCCGTTTCATGAAAAAGTTAAAACACGAAAGTTGTCCGGAATCATATTTTCGTTCAGGAATATAGAAGCTCGAGCCTTGAAAACGCTTTCCGAGTGAGATATTTCTCAGTTTCTTAACAGCTATTTACATATATATAAGTCACTATATTATGGTTATACTTTAAAAGGAACAAGAGGTCTTATGACCTATAATCAAGACCACCACCATGGCTAGAGCCAAGGTTGAGTCTCATGACCTTGGAACAAGGACCAAAGGTCATGGCTAGGTCATGACGAAATGACCATACAAGCTTACTTAGGCGAAAACATGAAACAAGGAATTGGCGAGAACTTGAACAAGCAATTTGGATCTACTTCACTTAAAAAGGAACCATGAGATATTACAAAGAGAAAATGGTCATACAAAACTTATGAAACTACCCCTAATAACAATCTTCATGTACTAATAAACTTTCCTAAGTTTATTCAAATATCGGACATGTAACTTTTCGGATCAAAACTTATATCTATATATTTTATCAACTACTACAATAGTAGGGAGCCTCATGTGAGGAGTTCATTATGTAAGCCGTTGAGATGAGTTGTGGATTTACGAGTTAAAGTGTCCTGGCTCCTCGAACGCTTACTAACATGACTTCTGAATTATGTCGGCCCGAACGATAGTAAACGATATACAAAACATACATGTTCAAGAATCTTTTATTTCAAAGACTTACAATATACATCATACCACATCATGGACTATAATGCAAGATATATATATAGGCACTCCGTTATATTCTTTACTCAAATCCTAAGTCGCAACATTCTATTATAGGTTGCTCGTAGAAACCTACACGATCCAACCATCACCTTCATTACTTGCTATCCTACTTAAGGTGAGTTCATAGCCCCACTTTACATTACTACAATGTTTTACAAACCCTTGGGGGGAATACATGCTACTTTTAAACCGAACACAATGCTTTGAAACTGTATGCTGCCTGATTGTTTTATTATTACTAAGTACCTACCTTGCCAATCCTAGGCCCCTATCATGAACCATTTAATCACTAGAATTAGTGAGCGCGAGTATTGTGAATAGGCCTATTGGGATTGACGAATCCTATTTGTTTGAGCAGATTAGTTCAAACGAATGCACTATATTTGAACATTAAGTATGACAGCAAAGTACTTACCGGGGCAACAAAACCGCCGATTGATATTGGTACCCGTTAACGTATTGGTTGCATGAGCTTAGTATATAATAATAACTGTTTTGTTTTCTAACATGAGTATGAGTCTAATTAACTCATACTACCAACATATTGTGTTCAACCGTTAAACAAACTCTATAAATTTCACTCAACCTTTGTGTTGACCTCTTAAGCATGTATTTCAGGTCCATGATAATCAAGAATGGAGCGGAAAGGCACGTACCGAAGGAAGAAGGCTATAAACTATTATGTCATTCGATAAAAACATCAAAGACTTTATATTGATGTATTTTGAAACATGGAACCTTTTGGGACCTTACTATGTAAACTCTGATATATTTGTATAATATGAATGACAACTCTTTTTAATACGACTCGGTTAGAGATCGTTTTCTATTATTATGACTGTTGTGCCGTCAAGTAACACCCAAGTTGAATTCCGCTGCATCATGAATTGGGGGTGTTACAGATTGGTACCAGAGCCATGGTTATAGAGAAACGGGTCTAAGTGAGACCTAAACTATAACTACAATTACAAGCAAAAACATTTTTATAGCCTTCCGCTCTTCGTGCCTTCCATCCTCCAGAAGATTATGGACTTATTACACATGTTATGCTACATGAACATATTTGTATATTGTTATATGCACATTACCTTAGTTTGAGCATTTTCCATAAGCATTTGATTTATTTTGACATCGAAATACTAATTGTAGACATCATGTCCGTACCTCCATCTCCCGATCATCTTCCTGCTATGCCTGAGTATTTACCAATTCTTCCCGGACCCGATGATCCTTACTTTGAAGCAATTGACTACGACGATGAGGAAGAACCTTATGAGGATCTAGACAATGAAATAGATTCGGACGAAGATCCTGAAATGGATATGGACATAAACATCGATGATTACGAAGAGGATCCTGAAATGGATGTTGACATCGAAGGCATCGATGACATTGAGGAAGCGGAGGAACAAATAGTGGTGCCACATCTATCACCATTAACATCTCCACCTCCTGTTTCACCAATTTCATCCGAATCTAACCGTACCACTCCAACTCAAGTTCCGAAGTCTACTTACCAAACCGGCGGAATACATCTACACATATGTTCGTGAACTCAGCTCAATACGAAATCTACTCTTTGAAACAAGCTCTCAACCTAACCCAACTCAAAGTTCAAAGTATGGCAAGTCAAATGAACGACTACATATCCAAGGTAAATTCTGCCAGAATGGATGCCATGAATGCTCGAGACGACCTATATTGGTTTAAGCTTGACATGAGCTACGTAAAGAGTGACTCGACTCATGTTGGGGAAGTAGTCTTAAATCCTTTGACTGGCTTGGATAATGTCAAGGATAGACTCACATTGGTTGAGAGGGCCCAAGAACAAGATGCGGTGCAAATTCACAAACTACTTAACCGCCTAAATACCGCAGAAATCCGGTTAGATGTTGCAAACTTTGACAGGTATCAACTTAAGAATGATTTGTGTGGAATGCAAACTCAAATGAGTACCATACAACAAAGGCTATACCAAAAGGATGTCAAAGAATACCGTCCAAATGAAAGTGTAGATGTGTTAGCAACACGCGGAAATAATAATCCGATCGGACTACAACAACCTCCCAACCGACATTAGACTAGTGTTATAGTACTAGTTATCTTTAGTACAACGTTGTAATTACTAACTGAAAGTATCAGTTAGTAAGTTTTGATGGAACTTGTAATAGGTTCGATTTTGCAAATCAATCAACGTTATATGAATAAAACTCTTGTTTTATATACTATCATGTGTTATGCTTTTAAGTTCCAAACATTATTATCCTATCATTCTTATCAAATTGTGCTCATCTCACAACTCTCTAATTACAACGTATCTTTTGAACAATAGAATCATGGCGCCAAAGAAAAAGACACCACCAGCAATGACGCAAGCTGCCATTCGCAAACTGGTAAAGGACAGTGTCAATGCAACACTCATCACGGAACGAGCAGCCGTAGCTGCAGCAGCTGCAGCAGCTGCCGAAGCCGCCACAGCTGCTGGTGCTGCAGCAGCCGCTGATGCTGCAGCAGCTGCTGATGCTGCAGCAGCCGCTGAAGCCGCCACTGCTGCGGAAGCTGCTATAGCTGCAGAAGCTTCCAGAATTGCCAGCCTTAACCTTGGAGGACCAAACTCAACTACCCCTCCGGTGACAAATGTTGCTACAATACCAAAGGGTTGCTCATTCATTTCCTACTTGAAATGTGAACCCATCAAATTCAAGGGTACTGAAGGAGCTGTAGGTTTGACCCGCTGGTTTGAAAAAGCGGAGTCGGTATTCTTGGTCAGTAAATATACTGAGGGTGATAAAGTTCAGTATGCCACGAGTACTCTGTTGAATGAGGCATTGTCATGGTGGAACTCAATTGCTCAACCCATGGGCATTGAGAATGCCTATAAGATTACTTGGGCTAATTTGAAGCAGATGATGATCAAGGAGTACCGCCCTCGCAGTGAAATGCAGAAGTTAGAGGTGGAATTCTGGGATCATGCGGTTAGGGGAAATGATATCATAACCTATAACCGTCGATTCCAGGAATTGAGGATACTTTGTCCAACAATGGTTACCACAAAGGAAAAATTGTTGGAAATGTATATCTGGGGACTTCCATCAAGCATACAAGGGAATGTGACTTCGGCAAATCCCAAGGAACTTGATGAAGCTATGCGGATGTCTCGCAGCCTCATGGACCAAGTGGTACGAATGACAGAAACCCGAAAGCAAAACAACCTCAACACCAACAACAACACCAACAACGCCAACAATACCAATAACCCCAACAATTCCAACTACCGTAACAACAACAACAACAAGCGACCATGGGATGGCAACCGTGGAAGTAACAATAACAACAACAACCAAACCTGAAACAACAACCATCACAATCAGCAGAACAAGAGACAAGAAGCCGCGATGGCTTATGTTGCTGCACCAGCCGGTGGTAAATATGTTGGTACTCTACCACAATGTACCAAGTGCAACTACCATCATGAAGGTCCCTGCCCGGCCAAGTGCAACAAGTGTCAAAAGCCCGGACATCTTGCCAAGGATTGTAGAGGCAAGGGTATAGCTACTGGGGCTAACACACAGCCCATAGTTACATGTTTTGGGTGTGGTGAAAGGGGACACTTCAAAAACAATTGTCCTCGAAACCAAGGACCCCAAGGCGGAGGTGCTCGTGGTAGAGCCTATGCCATAGGAAATGGAGAACCACACCAAGACCCGAACGTCGTTACCGGTACGTTCTTACTCAATAATATTCCTGTTAAAGTCTTATTCGATTCTGGTGCTGATATGAGCTTTATATCTACTAGAATTGCGCCTTTACTTGATATTCCATCAATCACTTTAACCACTAGTTATAGTATTGAACTAGCTACCGGTGACTTAGTAAATACCAATACCGTAATCCCAAACTGTACCCTTAATCTCTTAGACCACCCCTTTAACATCAATCTTATGCCAATCGAACTCGGAAGTTTTGATGTTGTTATTGGCATGGATTGGTTGTCTAAACATCAAGCTAACATCATTTGTGGTGAAAGAGTTGTGCACATTCCATGTGACAATGAAACTTTGATCATTCGTAGTGATCAAAGTGGAACTCGAATAAACATCATCTCATGTATCAAAACCATGAAGTACATTGAGAAAGGATGTTATGCTTTCTTAGCCCACGTAACCGAAAAGAAATCCGATGAAAAACCTCTCGAAGATGTTCCTATTGCCCGTGAGTTTCCTGAAGTCTTTCCGGAAGATTTACCTGGACTACCACCAAATCGTCAAATAGAGTTCAGAATTGATTTAATACCAGGAGCGGCGCCAGTTGCCCGCGCACCATACCGGCTAGCACCTTCAGAGATGCAAGAGCTATCAAATCAATTACAAGAACTTTCGGACAAGGGATTTATTCGACCCAGTTCCTCACCTTGGGGAGCTCCAGTTTTGTTCGTGAAAAAGAAAGATGGGTCATTACGAATGTGTATTGACTATCGTGAGCTAAACAAATTAACCATAAAGAACCGATACCCACTACCAAGAATTGATGACTTATTCAATCAATTGCAAGGTTCAACCTATTACTCAAAAATTGACCTACGATCAGGTTACCATCAAGTTAGAGTTCATGATGAAGACATTCCAAAAACAGCCTTTAGGACACGATATGGTCACCATGAATTCCAAGTGATGCCATTTGGGTTAACTAATGCACCGGCAGTATTCATGGATCTCATGAATCGGGTGTGTAAGCCATATTTGGACAAATTCGTGATCGTATTCATAGACGACATTCTCATATATTCCAAAAACGAAGAGGAACACAAAGAACACCTGAGAACAATTTTAGGACTACTCAAGGAAGAGAAATTGTATGCAAAGTTTTCCAAATGCGAATTTTGGATTCAATCCGTACAATTCCTTGGACATGTGATTGACAAGACCGGTTTACATGTCGATCCCGCTAAAATTGAAGCTATCAAAAATTGGCCAACACCTACCACACCTACAGAAATTCGTCAATTTCTGGGTCTAGCTGGGTATTACCGAAGGTTTATTGAGGGATTTTCCTCAATAGCAAAATCTTTGACTAAGCTAACTCAGAAAGACAAGAAATACGTGTGGGATGAAAACGAAGAAAAAGCTTTCCAAACCCTCAAACAAAAACTTTGTAGTGCTCCTATCCTAGCATTGCCAGATGGGATTGAAGATTTTGTAGTCTATTGTGATGCATCGCACCAAGGGTTAGGTGCCGTGTTGATGCAACGCGATAAGGTCATGGCTTATGCATCAAGACAACTCAAGGTTCATGAGGAAAATTACACCACTCATGACTTGAACAAGCAATTTGGATCTACTTCACTTAAAAAGGAACCATGAGATATTACAAAGAGAAAATGGTCATACAAAACTTATGAAACTACCCCTAATAACAATCTTCATGTACTAATAAACTTTCCTAAGTTTATTCAAATATCGGACATGTAACTTTTCGGATCAAAACTTATATCTATATATTTTATCAACTACTACAATAGTAGGGAGCCTCATGTGAGGAGTTCATTATGTAAGCCGTTGAGATGAGTTGTGGATTTACGAGTTAAAGTGTCCTGGCTCCTCGAACGCTTACTAACATGACTTCTGAATTATGTCGGCCCGAACGATAGTAAACGATATACAAAACATACATGTTCAAGAATCTTTTATTTCAAAGACTTACAATATACATCATACCACATCATGGACTATAATGCAAGATATATATATAGGCACTCCGTTATATTCTTTACTCAAATCCTAAGTCGCAACATTCTATTATAGGTTGCTCGTAGAAACCTACACGATCCAACCATCACCTTCATTACTTGCTATCCTACTTAAGGTGAGTTCATAGCCCCACTTTACATTACTACAATGTTTTACAAACCCTTGGGGGGAATACATGCTACTTTTAAACCGAACACAATGCTTTGAAACTGTATGCTGCCTGATTGTTTTATTATTACTAAGTACCTACCTTGCCAATCCTAGGCCCCTATCATGAACCATTTAATCACTAGAATTAGTGAGCGCGAGTATTGTGAATAGGCCTATTGGGATTGACGAATCCCATTTGTTTGAGCAGATTAGTTCAAACGAATGCACTATATTTGAACATTAAGTATGACGGCAAAGTACTTACCAGGGCAACAAAACCGCCGCTTGATATTGGTACCCGTTAACGTATTGGTTGCATGAGCTTAGTATATAATAATAACTGTTTTGTTTTCTAACATGAGTATGAGTCTAATTAACTCATACTACCAACATATTGTGTTCAACCGTTAAACAAACTCTATGAATTTCACTCAACCTTTGTGTTGACCTCTTAAGCATGTATTTCAGGTCCATGATAATCAAGAATGGAGCGGAAGGGCACGTACCGAAGGAAAATGGCTATAAACTATTATGTCATTCGATAAAAACATCAAAGACTTTATATTGGTGTATTTTGAAACATGGAACCTTTTGGGACCTTACTATGTAAACTCTGATATATTTGTATAATATGAATGACAACTCTTTTTAATACGACTTGGTTAGAGATCGTTTTCTATTATTATGACTGTTGTGCCATCGAGTAACACCCAAGTTGAATTCCGCTGCATCATGAATTGGGGGTGTTACACTCGGAGGGGGGTACTAGGGGTTTCGTGTACTAAAAATGAGTACAACGCTATGGGTGTGGGAAAAATTAGTTGACTTAAGTAGTCAAGCAATATGACTTAAATGGTCAAGAAATTATGATACGGGTTTAACACAAGGGTGATCCTAATGCCTCTTACCATGTAGTAAATCCTACTACACGAATGTAGTCTCACTAGCGGTCTCGGGATGCATCACTAACGCAAGTTCTAGAATCTAAATGCTACCGGTACACTCATAAGCACTATTAATAAATGCTTTTCCTATCAAATCTAAAGGCGAACCTCACATATTTGGGTGGAAAATTTTTCTGAATATACGGTTATGTGCTAGTCATACAATCTTCTATCCATGAGACGCTTGCTATGGCTAAAGTTTCACTCCTAAATGTTGTAAAAAATTTTAAATTTGGCGCTAAAATTGCACTAACAAGTATTTCTCATAGTTTTATTACACACCTACCATTAAACAAAGCAAACTCAAGCGGAAGTGTACATGTAAGGTATCATCATTTTACCCTCCCTTTACACTTAAGATGAACATTGTCCCCAATGTTCAAGTAAAGAATGTAAAAGTGAAATAAGTAAAACAAATGAAATCAAATACTCCCCTAATTCGCTCGGTATGGATAATAAGGTGGCCAGGTTAAATCTTCCTCCAAGAAAATGAACAATCAAAGCTTCCCTTCCAGAATATAAATCATCTTCTTGTCATATATAACCTGTAAATCCTGAGAAAATAAACAAGACAACCTCGCATAAAATCGGTGGCATCCTATATAAGTTACTAAATCTTAGAAAACAAAGTAAGATATAATGCTTGTGGAATGAAGTTTGCAGACTTCCTGGAGATTATAAAACTTAATAATTCACAAAAACCATAAGACTCCGTTAGAAAAACAAAACCGGTAAAATTCCCAGATTTTTATGCCCATGACGCCGTCAAGAGTTAACTCGTGACGCCGTCAGGATTGAAGTGCAGAAATTCTTATGTTAAGTTTCCGGAAAATTTCTGGAAAAACTTGGTTCTACTTCCTGGAAAATCCTGCAAAACTTCATTATGACTCAATACAAGCATTTGACTCTAACAAATACGAATACACATGTTCATTTAATATTGTGGAGAATCTTGATCGAGTTGTTTCTTAAAAACATATTTGGGGTTTCCCCTTACACTTATCTTTTGCAAAAATACTTTTAGGTGGAGTTAAGACTAGGCCAAAACAACAAAGTAAAGTATTTCCACTATTTAATTGAGAAACATGATCTACCAACAATAGAAATAAAGCATGCATACGGAAGCAAATAACAAAACAAACAAATAAATAAAATGAAAATCACACAAAGCATGGGTTGACTCCCAAGAAGCGATTTTCTTTATTTACGAGTCTTGTAGCTAGACTCAAGGTCATGGGTTACTACGTGATACGGGTGAGTTCCTCATTGAGGACATCTTTGGGATCAAACTTAGGTTTCAACTTTCTATCGGTTTCCTTAGTATGGTATGACCTTTCAAACATCTCTCCATCCGGATCATACAAAGTCATCCTCATATGCCATGATCCGTCACCTTCTTTAGGTGGCTTGTCCCACCTCCATTTACACTTGTCTCCCTCTCTTTTCCACTTATTCATCTCTATATTAATAGGAATTACGCTCAAGAACTCAATCATCTTCCTAAAGACTAAGGGGTCCTCAAAGGGATCTAGCTCTTCATCTCTAGCTATGAGTTGTTTTACCGAATGTGTCTTTTCAACGAAATCTTTCTCTAGATAAAATGGGCATTGAGGTCCTATGAAGTTCCTTTCTATCCAAGGTCCATATCTAGATGGTCTCCTATTCATCTCTACCCAATGCGGTGTTGGTTCATCATCACAATCATAACTATGCTTCTTTACATCGTACACCGACCAAGTATCGCCCTCACCTACCGCTATCTTAGACTCCTTACAATCTATCATGGCGCTAGCGGTTGCTAAAAATCCTCTTCCTACCAATAATGGGCATGTAGTGTCACTAACCATGTCTAGGACGTGAAAATCCGCTAATATAGTTAACTTTCCTACGTGGACAACTACATCCTTAATCATTCCGATCGGGTGGGCAATACTCCCATCCGCTAGACCTATCAACACCTCCGTTTCCTCTAACTTTCCTATCTTAAGAGCGGTGAATAAGGATAAGGGAATCAAGTTGAGGCTTGACCCTAAATCGGCTAGTGTGTCAAAAGCTTCGGATCTTCCTATCTTACAAGGCAAAACAAATATACCTGGATCATCAAGCTTTTTAGGCAACTTGTTTTGAACGAAGGCGGTCCCATTTTTACCTAGTTTAAACTTCTCATATTTCTCTAGGAGGGCACAATAGTAGGGAGCACGGGCTAAGACATCAATGACGGGGCGTTCAAGGTGAAGTTCCTTGAATTCATCGTCAAGGTCTTGCGTAGGAGGTGTTTCAATTATACTTTTAACCGGTTCAGGTGTTTTACTTGATTGGTCCTTTTGAAGAATTTGGTTTTGTTTGAAACACGTGCTCGTTGATTTAACCGAGTAGTATTGTGGACACGAAGTGGGTGACGAAACTGAAGATATGGAATTAACGTTTAGTTTTGGATTCTTGACCGTGTCGCTTGGGAGTGCTCCCATTTCTCGGTCATTGAGAACTTTCAACAATGCGTCGATTTTGGTGGCCATCTCGCTTTGCTTTTGTTTGAAATCGGCTTCAAACTTAGATATGCGAGCTTCTTGAGATGCCATGAATTTTGACATCAATCCTTCAAGATTGTTGGTACTACCTTAGTTGTTAGAAGGATTGTTGTTGAAAGTACGGTTGGAGGGTGGACCGTTTGGTTGATAACGATTAGGCGGATTGGAAGAATATGGTTGATTTTGTTTCCACCTAAGGTTTGGGTGATTTTTCCAAGAGGGGTTGTATGAATTACCGTAAGGGTTTGGCTCGGGCTTGAAAGTGTACCACTTATCTCCCGCTTCGTCGGTACGCGAGGATGCGTAGTCCGCAAAAGCTGTTCCAGGGAGTTCCACAAAATCACGAGTGTCATGGGGACCACTACATAATTCGCATGAAGAAGTGATTTTGTTCACTTGGCATGAAGGCTTGGGAGCTTCGTAAGATTTCATGAGAAACTTGACTTGGTCCTCAAGTTCCATGATCCTACGGTCGGGAGTGCTAGAGTTGTTCAAAGGCAAAGATATTGCCTTGACCGTTTTGTTCAAATCATGGGGATCATTCCAACTTTCGTTGTCATAGAGAGCAAGATCTTCTATGAGTTCCCATGATTGTTCCGCACTTAGATCACGTAGCCTACCACCGGCCGATTGGTCAATGGTTCGCCTCGTGGAGAGATTGATAAGGTCATAAAAGATTTGGACTTGGAGCCAAAGATCTATGCCATGATGAGGGACTTTTTGGAGTAAGTCCTTGAAACGAGTCCATGCTTCATAAAGAGTTTCACCTTGACGTTGTTGGAACATCAAGATTTCATTTCTAAGCTTAGTAGTTCTCCCTGGTGGGAAAAATTGAGCAAGGAAACGAGTGGTGAGATCATCCCATGTGGTGATGGATCCCGCGGGTAAACGCTCAAGCCATTGACTAGCTTGATCCCGTAGAGAGAATTGGAATAGGCGTAATCGGGTAGTCTCTCTAGTTTCAACACTTAGGTCTATAGAATCTACGATTTTAAGGAAGTCCTTAAGATGTTGATTTGGATCTTCGGAACGAACTCCATGGAATGCACATCCGCTTTGCACCAACCGGATGGTGTCGGATCGCAAGGGGGTAACATTGGTTCCGGTGAGCTCAATGCTGTTTCGATAGCCTTGGTGGCTAGGTCGGGAATACTCTCCTAAGGATCGGGGCCTAAGGGGTTCTAGTGGTGGGTTTTGTTGTGGTTGGATGACGGGTTCAAAGATGTTCCCGTTGCCCATGATGTTGGGTGGTGAAGAGTTACGAACAAAGACACAAAGAATTAAGATAGACTAAAGAAACCTAAAAATAAAAATAAAATCTTACTAGAAAGGAATCTAGCAAGTAGACAAATAAAAAAAATTCTAACCTAGACAATAACTATTCCCCGGCAGCGGCGCCAAAAACTTGATACGTGGGAATCGCACCAGGCTTTACCTCTCAAGGGATCTTGAGAAGCTTACAACCCCCACCAGACAGTGTACCTGATCGTTGTAGTATAGTATAGTGACAAGTACCGGGGGATTGATCGTTCAGTTAGGAATAGTGTCGCTAGGATTAGAAAACCTAATTACTAGTGCTAAGGATGATGGAAGATTATTTTTGTATTTTTATATTTTTTTAAAAAGCAAAGTAAAATTCTCGGGTTTGAAGGATTTGGGCGGAATTAGTTGCTAGTCAACTAACCCAATACTAAGATGCAATCAAAATAAAATACTAAAAATGAAAATAAACTAAATTAACTAAGGTTGTGAGCAATAAATGGAGAAAATGTGTTTACTTAGATTTCACTACTCCCTAGACATCTTTTACACGTTAATTACTTGTTATAGTTGTGTGGATGACGGATTGTATTCCTTAATACCATTCATGGGGTGGCGCACTTACTTCCCCAATCCTATGAGTGCCTACTTCACTCCTATGTCGAGCCGTTAAAAACTCCTAACATGGGATCATTAGAAATTACTCATGAGTAAATACAACCAATAAAACCTAGTGCACATCGGTTCATGTTTATTAAGACGTTCAAGCATGTTACCAATTGGAGATCTGCCAGTTTTCTTAAGCCTAACATCGAAATCATTCATCCAATACAACCATAAACAAGTAATCAACACATAATTAACATCTAGGTTTCATTAGATCCAAGCAAACACAAGATAGATCTAACCTAGCATGATGGAATTAAGACAAGAACAAGATATTGACAACCAACACATAGACATATTGATTGAATTAAAAGAACACTTATCTTAATTACACATGAAAGGGATCAAGGGCAAAGAACCCTTGAAAAACCTGTAAAATTCGTCTTAAGTTCGGACCTAGGGTTTCTCCAAAACTCCTCTCCTTTTTTAATGTGAAAATTAGAAAACTATATATAGGAAATAGGGTCTGACGGCGTCAAGACAAATCTTGTGACACCGTCATCTCGCCGCCAAAATACTTCTTGGACTGCCTTGATCTACTTCTGACGCCGTCATGTGTTAGCATTTTCCAGGCCATCATGCATTTTACTCTTGACGCCCTACTTCGTGACGCCGTCAAATCTGTACTGGGTCGTCATGGAAAGTCATGGAATTTACTCTTGACGCCGTCAGAAATTCCTTCTTGACGCCGTCACCTACTGTTCCCAGCTTGGAAAATTGAGACTTTGCCGTTTTCTTCACTTTTATGCTCCAAAAAAGTCCAAAATGCCTTCTTTTCCAGATTTCACTCCCAAAGTACCTAAAATCACAAAAGGAACGATTTAGGGCAATATTTGATCAAATAAATTCAATTCCGGGCTTAAATGACCCCCTAAAAGTGGTTTATTTTTCGCCTCATCAGCTTCCGTATGCATACTTTATTTTTATTGTTGTTAGATCATGTTTCAAACTAAAATAGTGATAATACTTTACTTTGTTGTTTGGCTTAGTCTTAACTTCATCCAAAGGTATTTTTGCAAAAGATAAGTGTAAAGGGAAACCCCAAGTATGTTTTTAAGAAACAAACCCGATCATGATTCTCCACAATATTAAGTGAACATGTATATTCGTATTTGTTAGAGTCAAATGCTTGTATCGAGTCATAATGATGTTTTGCAGGATTTTCCAGGAAGTAGGATGAAGTTTTTCCAGAAATTTTCCGGAAACTTAACATAAGAATTTCTGCAGGTCACTTCTGACGGCGTCACGAGTTTACTGTTGACGGCGTCACGTGTAAAATTCTGGAAATTTTACCAGTTTTGTTTTTCTAACGGAGTCTTAAAGTTTTTGTTGAATCATCAGTTTTATAATCTCCAGGAAATCTGCAAACATCATTCCACAAGCATTATATCTTATTTTGTTTTCTAGGTTTTATTAGCATATGTAGATTGCCGCCGATTTTATGCGAGGTTGCCTTGTCTGTTTTCTCAGGTTTTACAGGTTATGTATGACAAGAAGGTGATTTATATTCTGGAAGGGAAGCTTTGATTGTTCATTTTCTTGGAGGAAGATCTAACCTGGCCACCTTATTATCCATACCGAGCGAATCAGGGGAGTATTTGATTTCATTCGTTTTACTTATTTCACTTTTACATTCTTTACTTGAACATTGGGGACAATATTCATCCTAAGTGTAAGGGGAGGGTAAAATGATGATACCTTACAGATACACTTTCGCTTGAGTTTGTTTGTTTGATGGTAGATGTGTAATAAAACTATGAGAAATACTTGTTAGTGCAATTTTAGCGCCAAATTTAAATTTTTTTACAACATTTAGGAGTGAAACTTTAGCCATAGCAAGCGTCTCATGGATAGGAGATTGTATGACTGGCACAAAACTGTACTATTCAGAAAAATTTTCCACCCAAATATGTGAGGTTCGACTTTAGATTTGATAGGAAAAGCATTTACTATTAGTGCTTATGAGTGTACCAGTAGCATTTAGATTCTAGAACTTGCATTAGTGATGCATCCCGAGACCGTTAGTGAGACTACATTCGTGTAGTAGGATTTACTACATGATAAGAGCCAATGTCTGCTCCTGGCGCGCTGCCCGCGCGTCAACGCGCGGGTGACGCGCCAGGACACTGTATGGTTTAGGGCGAAGTTTGAAAGTCAGTTTTCCCCTTACCCGACAAATGTGGATCTTTCAATACAGGTATGAATATGTTATGTGCTTAATTGAAAATACTCGAAACGAGTTTTGAGACTTGAGAGATCCCACTTTTAAAACACCCATTCACGGGAAAACGCCAACTCATGTTTTCTAACTATCGCCTCTAGCCAAGGCTTTTCTAAACTTATGGAGCTTGTATATTTCACGTGACATCGTGTTAAAGCATCCATATGCTCATATCCCGTGCTTACGTCTTCTCTAATTACGTAACGGGTTTACTCCCTTATTGATCAAACTAAGTAAAATGTCACTTTGCGTAAACGCATCCTTTCCCTCTTGGGTTATGCTTTACATCAAGGCAAAACACTTAACTTGTTTGAACCAAGGTATTAGTTGAGAGCGTCGAGTCGTGGAAAGTCACGAGATATGAACCTATGGATCTCGACGTTGTGTTACTTGAACTTATAAGTAACTTATGATTTTCTCAACTTATAATCTTGATTGTCTAAACCTTTTCTTCTTAATGACAATTAGATTACTTCCTAATCTTCTCTTAATCCCATTTATACAAAAGACAAAACCAATCATATCCAAATCAAATATTCTCTTACACAATCTCTTACACAATCTCTTAGGGGACGTTTGGTATGAATGAATCGCAAAGTATGGAAATGCAGTAGATAATGGAATTGCAGAGAAAGGGAATGATGGTGAGAAAAGAGAAGTGATTCTACTATTTGGGGAGAGTAGAGAATGGATTGCTGGAATGGACCACTTAATAGACTCATGTGTTTGGCACAACCAAAGAATGAATTCTCAATGTTAAATAATCTATTAATCACAAACACTCGCAACACTCGGACCTTAACATTGATCACCACCTACTGTAGAGAACAAATTAACACAAAAACCAAGCACGATTATTAATATATCAAGTCTTAATAACATAGACACCACCAAAGTTACAGTTGAATGTTACAGAAAATATACAAGTTTCACCATGGCTTGATCAAATATAATATTACCATAATCATCTCTGGTATTTTTTTTATATATATACATCATCCATCTATTTGATCATGCTCTTGCTTACGGAACCTATCCTAAGCCTATTCTTGGACTTTGAGATTCATACAACCCATGATAAAAAAAAATGTCATTGTAGAAAACTAGAAGGGGGGTTGAATAGTTTTGCGTCTTTTTCGTTTCAATAAAAGTTGGCTTTCAAATATTTAATGGTAGTTTGTAAAAATCCTTTGAGGCTAAAGTATAGATACAAGTTAATTCACATATGTCACATAAATACTTCTTATTTAAAGTGTTAAATAGAAATTATTATTTCATATATCTCAATTAAATATAAGTTTGTATTTATATGTGTATATGTGTTTTAATGATTGTATATACTTCAATTTACTAATGTATAATTTATGTTTTGAATGGAACCTAGCTTGATCTTTATGTGAAATCAATATATGCACAACACACACACACGCAATTGTAACTATGAATGATATGTAAGTAAGTAATTAATCAAAGAGTAAGAGATGGAAAGATCAAACCGAGAGACAAAGGATTTATAGTGGTTCGGCTACAAGGACACCTTCCTTGCCCTACTCCACTCCCCGAGTCACCTACTCGAGAGTTTTCTTCACTAGATCAAAAACCTCCTTTATGGCGGAGAAAACCTTACACACCAATTAGCACACCACAACAATGTCACACCACAATCACAACTTCAACACAACTTCTTCACGCCAATCTTCTTCACACCTATCTTCTACACACCAATCTTCTACACTTCAAATTTCTTCACAACTTTCTACTTTGCTCCTAGCTTCTTCACAACTTAATACTTCCTAACCCTTTTTCTTCACGCCACTTGTTTCTTCACACCTTCACTACTAAGTCCTATGCACTACTCCAAGATATACACAACTTCACAACTACTAGGCTTCAAGGTCTTTTCAACTTCAAAGCTTCAACTTCTTTGTCTTCACAGCTATCTTCACTTCAATGAACTACCACAACTTATTTCTTCTATCACTAATCCTATCCACTTCTACCTCTTCACTACTAGTACAACTTCACACCTTCAGTAGATATAGATCCTATATCTAAATCTATCTAACCAATGTATACACAATGTTCACAAGAAAGAAATTGATATACAAGATGAACTAAATAAACAACTTAGATAGCAAGATGATACTAAGTTGTAATACTCCCAATCTTGATAAGTAGGAGTATTCTTCTCTTTGCACTTGAAAGAATGAGGCTTTGGATCACTTGGAAACAAAGGCTTATGAATTGTATGATCAAAGGATTTTTAGGATTGAAATGGAGATTTGAATCAGAAAGTTTATGTGCAAAAAGGTGAGGAAAAAATCCAGGTTTAAGGTGGTATTTATAGGCAACAGAATCTGACAGAGGAGCGTGGCCGGTCCCCTTAAATCATGGCCGGCCCCCTTAAAATTAAGGGGACCGCCCTTTATAATTAAGGGGGCCGCCCAGCTGAAACGGCCAGATTCTTTGTCTTTTTGTGGGGAAAGTTTATTTGGTGAAAAACTAACTGATTTTGGTTAAAAATTTGAATTCATATATTTAGTATGAATAAAACATTTTTCTTTATTACCAAAAGTGTTTTTCAAAAATATATAATATGTTTATATAATTAAATAAACTTTGTATTAGTTAATTAAATACCCCTTTGATCATAAATTGCACTAAACACTTTGTTTATTCATACCTTAAGTGATTAGTTGGTGAAAGTGATTATTTACCGCTAAATACTTGTTTACGTCATAATATTTGGTTTGATGAGTTTAAGTTTTGTGATTATCAAAACATAGAGATATCGAAAGATATGAATAATGTTTTTAGTCAATTATTTATATCAACAATCTCCCCCTTTTTGATGATTACAAAACCTAAACTTATTAAATCCAAAAGTTAATTTTTAGACAAGTATTTAGTAAGTTTACATTCACTTCTCCCCCTTTTTGTAGAATCAAAAAGGTTTAAGCCAATAGGTAGAAAACTCCCCCTTGATGTAAGCTCCCCCTCGTTTGAGGGCACCAAGGGTTCGTGAAATAGGATTATTGCAAGAAAAATATTAGAAGCACAAGCATGGCACAAGCAAACACATATATCATAACATCAACAACTAGTAAGCATGGCAAGGATAATTCGAAACATATATCAAATCATTCAATAATAGAAAATGATTATGTCAACCCATAATCATTGTTACAAAGCCATAAAAATAGAATTACAAACAACGTAGAATATCCTAATGTGCCAACAAGGAGTGTCACCAAACTTTCTTGAATCCCAAAATGGTTGAGGAGTTTTATTTGAAAATGAGAAACATAAGCATGTAAAATGCTTGGT
This sequence comes from Artemisia argyi, assembly GCA_030686995.1. Taxonomy (NCBI): domain Eukaryota; kingdom Viridiplantae; phylum Streptophyta; class Magnoliopsida; order Asterales; family Asteraceae; genus Artemisia; species Artemisia argyi. Next base: position 85,005,345 of record CM060677.1, on the reverse strand, counting down.
GGTTTAGTGGAGGTAAACATTTGGTTGCATGTATGTTGTTGGGTTTGGAGATGTGGAGCTTGTAGGTGGTGAACTTGAGGATGGGTTTGTTGATTGAGGGTTTTGATGTTGTTCAAGTGATGGTGTTTGTTGAGATCTAGTAAGAAGATACTCAATCCAAGTAAAGTACTCATTCAATGCAATGGTTTGTTGTTGAAGGAAGATGCAACAAGGGCAATTGTTGACATGCTTCTCAATTTGGTTTTTGTTATGTGGTGATGATGGTGAGCTTGATTCTGGTGGATCCAAATTGCGTTGAGCAAGATGCAATGCTAAAAGAGCACTAAGCTCATGTGCCTCTTTTAGCTCCTCAACGAACTTCAAGTGTTCGGAGGAAGGTGATGGTGGTGGAGTTTGATAGTTGTCTTGGATGAAAGTTTGCACATGCAACATGGGAGTGGCATGTGAGGTTGTAGGATGTGGTGGTGGTACTCTTGGTGGTGGAGACATGATTGAGCATGGGTAATCATGAAAGCATGATATGGGTGGACGAGGTTCTTCATGAGATGATGATGTTTTTGTTGAATGAGCAACATGTGAGGTGTTGATTGAGAGGTTGGGATTGTTGTTTTGGGATTGAGCATGCTCATCATAAGAAGAAGCATGAATGAGGGAATGAGTGGGTGATAGGTTGTGAGATGAATCAATGTTGTGGGTTTGAGGTTTAGTAGTTTGTTGACTTGGAACAACATCACTTGAGTTATGACAAGAATCAAGTTTCCTCCTCCAAACAGGTTTGACGGAGATCCTTGCGGTTCTTGAAATCTTAGGTTTTTGGTTGTTGGGAGATGACATGTTTGGGTGTGATGGCATTAATGATGGGAAGAGGGTATTTATAGTGTATGAGAAATGTGGTTTAGGAAGGTAAATTTTGAGGGATAACATGGGACAAAATATGTTTGTGAATTTTGGGAAGTATAGGCTGAAATGGGTCAAAAAGTGATAAAGAAAACAGTATCCCCGACCATCAGATGGCCGGTCCCCTTAATTAGGGGCCGGTCCCCTTAATCATTAAGGGGGCCGCCTTATATAATTAAGGGGACCGCCTATCTGGTGTTTCCCAGAATGCCAAAAATGGATTTTTGGCAGAAAATTTTTAAAAAGGTTGTGTTTTTGGATTTGGATTCAAGTAAGTTTAACTCTTTGAGGCAATATAGGGCATACTATTCATGAATGTAGAGAGTGATATAGAAATAATAGAACTAAGCAATAAATTTCTAATAATCATGCAATCTATTTATTTATCAATTAAGATATGCAATTAAGGAGGCAATAAAGTAAATAAGCTAAATAAGCAACTATATGAAAATGATAGCACTTAGCCTAGAGCAAGCATGTTGATGATTGTTAACAAGTAACACATAGGTGGATATGATTATATGGACTTCAAGACTTGTTACAAACAAGATCCATATGGGCAAGTCATGATTCTCATGAGATGATTTGATTAAATTGTGAATGTCATTTCCAATAGAGGTGTATGACACATGTGAGAAGATTAAATGTGTTTTAAGCAAAACGTTTTTAGTTTTATTCAACAATGTTTTGAAGTAACTTCAAGTGTGCATTACAATAACAAAAAAAAAATAATCTTGTTTTTGATTAAAGTAATGGTTATGAAAGAAATCTTAGTTAAGTAAAGAAATATTTCATTCAAAAAGAGAGGAGTTTTAAATATGATGTTTTGATCATAATAATCAAGAAGTTGCAAGTGAAGGATTTGAAATGGAAGCTTGTCATTTTCATGAGAATCAATTAAGCCCATTGTCACATATAATCATCTTTAATGACACCTAAAGATGTTAAAGTGAAATGATAAATACTTATGATCTAAATGCAATGGGACAGGAAAAAGCAAGGTAAATAGTTCATGGATACAAGATAGACATATGTGTGTGTATATATATATATATATATATATATATATATATATATATATATATATATGTGTGTGTGTGTATACAAGGAACATCATAATATCAAGTTGCAAACAAATATCAATTATAATGCATCTATTAATACAACTAGTAAGATCATATAGCTTAAATGATCTACTATAGATCATAGAAGATTTAAGAAAAATGATAATAGACTAAACACAAGAAGGTTAATAATGCTAATATCATGCATGCATATATTAGTGTTAGTAATCTAAAAGCATGGCAACTTATCAGTTAAATCGTATTCACACACTAATTAAAACATTCTAAAGTATAATGTAACATTGACAAGTATTTGAAAAGAAAACTTATCTCAGGTCCAGCTTTTCAAAAAGGATGGGCATGACGGTGAAAGAAGAAAGTTAGGAGGCTTCATCATGAAAACGTAACCTATACACCATGATACCAATACTCCAAGAGGGAAGAACAAAATACCGATACATGAATAGATCCGCAACAACGTCATAGGCGAAACATTTGTAGAAAGTGAAACAATATGATAGAGACCAATATCCGTCAAAGGTAATAGAGCGAGATGAGTAGATTAACATGTAATAGGCACTTCATTCGTAAATTACCTAAACAAGATAAACAGCTTGGTACCCAGATTCTCATGGGTCCTAGTTGGTTAGATGACAACATCCATTGCATTTGAATGCACATGATGTGGATGTCGTCGATAAGTACAAGAATTCATCAATAGTTTGTTTTAATTAACAAACAATGATTTTCTTGACTAGAATAAAAAGTGATGAATGTTAATAGTATTAGTTTTAAATTTACTCACTAGATTTAACAAATTTTATTTGTTTTAATGCATTTGTTGAAGGATCATTTACGATAAATCCTAACCCGGTTTTATCATAGAATGGCTTTTGAATGTCGAGAAGATATTTTAAAGATTTAGAGCTATTTTCGAATTTTGCCAATGTTTTTGCTTTTTCATTATCCATTTTAATTTCATGTTTGTAATCTCGACATTTTTTACATACAAGATCGATTTCAATATTACTTTTAAGTCTAGACATTTTATCTTCTAAAATGATTTCTTTTTCAAAGTTGTTTTCAGCGGATGTTGAAAATTTATTTTTAAAAGTAATTTTTGAATCAATGTTGCAAAAATGTTTGAAGTTGTTTTCCATTTTTAAAAATTCTAATATAAATTGATCATAACAAAAATGTTCAGTTTTGAATTGTACCTTCTTTGTAGTTGTACATTCCTCACATGCTATACGATGATCAATTTCATTTTCCATGTCGCTCCATGTTTTGTTTGTAGTTTCACTTGGATCAAGGAACATGTAGTTCTTGCCATCAATACTTGTGTTCTCATTTGTTTGAATATTCTCATAAGCCGTATTATCATCGTCTTCTTTGCACTTGTTGCACCATGATTTATTTACGCTCTTTCTTTGGATTTGGCTCATGTATTCTTCGTTGTAGATACCTTCAATGATCATATTTGAACTAGTAGTACATGTATTTATTTCAACTAAATATTTACTTACTAAATTTTCTAGATTAACTATTTCTTGTGCAATATCAAGTTTATCATCTTTGGTTTTACATTTCTCTTGGTAAATCTTTAAAAGACATTTCCAAATATCATTTGCCGATTTACAACTAAATAATCTTTCATATTCAACTTTAGGTAGGGTTTTGAAAATAAGTAATTTGGCTTTAGTGTTTTTATCGATATTAGTTTGAAGATTATTATTTTGATTTTCAAACTCTATTTTGGTTGGTTTAAGATCACCAATTGAAATGATATGCCAAAGATCAAGATCTATTGATTTCACATAGTTTTCAAATTTGTTTTTCCATTCAAGAAAATGATCATTTTCAAATAACGGTGGTTGTTGTGCAAATTTCCCTTCTACATATTCTTCAAATTCCATTGATCGTTGCAAGTTTTAAAATACAATCTATTTTAAAAATCTTGCTAGACGTAGCTCTTGATACCAATTGTAGAAAACTAGAAGGGGGTTGAATAGTTTTGCGTCTTTTTCGTTTCAATAAAAGTTGGCTTTCAAATATTTAATGGTAGTTTGTAAAAATCCTTTGAGGCTAAAGTATAGGTACAAGTTAATTCACATATGTCACATAAATACTTCTTATTTAAAGTGTTAAATAGAAATTATTATTTCATATATCTCACTTAAATATAAGTTTGTATTTATATATGTATATGTGTTTTAATGATTGTATATACTTCAATTTACTAATGTATAATTTATGTTTTGAATGGAACCTAGCTTGATCTTTATGTGAAATCAATATATGCACAACACACACACACGCAATTGTAACTATGAATGATATGTAAGTAAGTAATTAATCAAAGAGTAAGAGATGGAAAGATCAAACCGAGAGACAAAGGATTTATAGTGGTTCGGCTACAAGGACACCTTCCTTGCCCTACTCCACTCCCCGAGTCACCTACTCGAGAGTTTTCTTCACTAGATCAAAAACCTCCTTTATGGCGGAGAAAACCTTACACACCAATTAGCACACCACAACAATGTCACACCACAATCACAACTTCAACACAACTTCTTCACGCCAATCTTCTTCACACCTATCTTCTACACACCAATCTTCTACACTTCAAATTTCTTCACAACTTTCTACTTTGCTCCTAGCTTCTTCACAACTTAATACTTCCTAACCCTTTTTCTTCACGCCACTTGTTTCTTCACACCTTCACTACTAAGTCCTATGCACTACTCCAAGATATACACAACTTCACAACTACTAGGCTTCAAGGTCTTTTCAACTTCAAAGCTTCAACTTCTTTGTCTTCACAGCTATCTTCACTTCAATGAACTACCACAACTTATTTCTTCTATCACTAATCCTATCCACTTCTACCTCTTCACTACTAGTACAACTTCACACCTTCAGTAGATCTAGATCCTATATCTAAATCTATCTAACCAATGTATACATAATGTTCACAAGAAAGAAATTGATATACAAGATGAACTAAATAAACAACTTAGATAGCAAGATGATACTAAGTTGTAATACTCCCAATCTTGATAAGTAGGAGTATTCTTCTCTTTGCACTTGAAAGAATGAGGCTTTGGATCACTTGGAAACAAAGGCTTATGAATTGTATGATCAAAGGATTTTTAGGATTGAAATGGAGATTTGAATCAGAAAGTTTATGTGCAAAAAGGTGAGGAAAAAATCCAGGTTTAAGGTGGTATTTATAGGCAACAGAATCTGACAGAGGAGCGTGGCCGGTCCCCTTAAATCATGGCCGGCCCCCTTAAAATTAAGGGGACCGCCCTTTATAATTAAGGGGGCCGCCCAGCTGAAACGGCCAGATTCTTTGTCTTTTAGTGGGGAAAGTTTATTTGGTGAAAAACTAACTGATTTTGGTTAAAAATTTGAATTCATATATTTAGTATGAATAAAACATTTTTCTTTATTACCAAAAGTGTTTTTCAAAAATATATAATATGTTTATATAATTAAATAAACTTTGTATTAGTTAATTAAATACGCCTTTGATCATAAATTGCACTAAACACTTTGTTTATTCATACCTTAAGCGATTAGTTGGTGAAAGTGATTATTTACCGCTAAATACTTGTTTACGTCATAATATTTGGTTTGATGAGTTTAAGTTTTGTGATTATCAAAACATAGAGATATCGAAAGATATGAATAATGTTTTTAGTCAATTATTTATATCAACAATCATAATTGAAAAAAATCATCCCTACTGCTGGCCTAATAGCACTTCTTGTTAAGTTCTATTTATCAGAAGCCAAGCTACAATGGCTTGTTTACTAAGCCACGAGACTTGAATTCTTGAAACATGTTGTGATCCACCATACGCAACTAGTCTACCAACAGAACTTTCTAAGCTGATCGATTACTATTACAGACATTCTTTTAAGATGAACCAAGCAACTTTATGAACCATTTAATATTTCAGACAGAGTAGGCCTAGTGGCCGTCAGACTTGAGCCTTGTTAGAGAACAGTAGGTTACACAAACATGTTTCACGTTTTCCAAATCTTGAGAAATATCTTTCAGATGAGTCACTCATAATCCCATTTGGGAAGAAATCCAACCCAATGACAAACCAAAACCTTGTAGGAGAACCAATAGAAATCATGGACTGTAAGGTCGAACAGTGGAAGCGAAGTCGAATTCCTATCGTGAAAGTTCGCTGGAATTCTCGAATATTATCATCTTTTCACCAATACCACTTCAGAGACCAACACAAACTGAACTTCGGGACGAAGTTCCTTTTAGAGGGGAAGAATGTCACAACTTGTAATTTCAAGTCTTTTTCAAACGTTGAAATTTCATTATTTATTTCGGAAAGTTACTATTCATTTTCTACTATTCACTATTACTATTCACTTTCACTATTCATTCCCGAAATTTTTATTTCATATTCTCGTAAGTTAAACTATTTTAGTGATAATCCGAGAGTTTGGCACTCGTCGGATCATTTCTGCAAAAATCACGAAGCCGTGTCCGAGATTTACTTTTAGGTTTAAAACGTCATTCCTGCATTCCGATATGTCAATAAAACACTATAAACGATAGAAATATGTTTTTCTCTCATTTTACGACAATTCTAAAAGTTTTGGAATTTTACGTTTTCCAGTTAACCGTTTTACGCGAATTACGCGTTTTAGACCCGTGTTTCCAGTTTTAACAGCGTTTAAGCAACCCGATGGAACTTACCATTCATTTTATATTTTATTATGGAGTATATTGACAAGTTTAGTCATCCTTTCAAGATTCATAGTTATACGATACCTGGATTTACGTTTCGCGGCTTAACAATTTACGGTTAGCAATTAACGGAACCAAAACTGACTCCGTGAACAAGATATTACCAAGCTTCTCACATACTCATCCTTGCCATGTGCCCCCCCCCCCCCCCCTTGTCCCTAGTTACTTGCACAACTTTTCTTCTTAACAAATATCTACACATATATACAAATTACTTTTCCATTTCTTTCATTCAATATACAAAATCAACTAGCAAATTTCATCTTTTCTTTCTCTCTTCTCCATGGATCAGCCAAGATCAAGACACCAAGAAGATCCATCAAAATTTTCAAGATCAAGTATTAAACAAGTTCCATTTATACTCCTAGTTAGGATTTTGAGATAAAATCCCAAGGTTTTCATCATAAACATCATCAAACACTCCATATATCAAGTAAGCTTCAATAACATCTTTCTAATCTTTTCATACTTTCATTTGTTATATTTTCAAGTTATATTAGTAACTAGTTATGCAAATATTCATGTTAAACATACCACTTATTACTCATTTTCTTTATAAACATAGATCTATAATTTTTATTAGCAATCTCATGAGACCCTAAGAAGGTGTATGGTAGGATTGAGTACTTGTGGAGTTGATTTGAAGTAGTTTGGTTAAGTTTTGTACAAGTTATTAACTAAGAAAACCAAGTTTTGACAATATATATAGTTGCTGTCCCATTTTGCAAAACGTGGGAAACTCAGGGGCTAGGGTGTAATTTTGGACCAAATATTTAGAAAATACTTTCAACAACGAAGCTTTGGGTGAAAGAACGGATTAAAACGAGTTTATAACGAAGAAGTTATGCTAAAAACAAGTTTAACGACGAAAACTATTTTCTGAAAATTATACTTGCTGTTGAATGAATTTCGCCAGACAAAAAGAGGTGTTAGACGTATTCTATAGGAGCCAACCTACTAAAAATATATTAGTATATATTAATACGATGTCAGGGATATAAAGAATATAGAAAACGAGCTTATAACGACCAGATATAAGCGTTTGAATTTTAGACAATTTTAATATTTTCCTTCAGCCCAACACTTTGAAAATTTTCCATGTATTAACCATTTCACCAAGTGACCAGGTTGAGAGCCATTTTTCTCATTGATAAACTCATTTCTGGAAAATTTACATCATTGACAAAAACTTAATTCACCCAGCCTAGATTTCCAAAACATCCTACCGTTTGTCAAAAGGATTAATAATGAATAACATATGGTCTTCTAAACTTTCCCGAAAACTGCCGAGAATCTGCCAAAACAGCCCAAACACCTCACTTTGCGGCTATTTTTCTTCATGATCGAGACCCGTATAGACAAACTTCAGTTCTATTACTTTTTAGATAAGGTGAAAATCTTCTCACAACTACTGAGATTCTTTCATAACTCTTAATATTCACCATTTTGTGACTAGTTTTGCGAGGCCAATTTGGGCATATTTTCAAGTAATGAAAATGTCATTTTTACGACGAAAATACTATATTTACCGATAAAACACCAAACGAGGATCGTGGAGTACCGTTTCAACGTATTTACATGAAAAGTGGTTATTAACTTAATGAGACGTCAAAAATGTATTTTTGGTCGATAAACATTATTTTCAAATTTCACGAGTGTTATCAATAACATACGTATTTGCATGTGTAGCATCATTTCATTGTTTACATTAGATCATATCATTCATATTAGGTTGCGGTTAGAGATCGTGCCTCATTTCAGTGTATCCACTTTTGTAAACGTAGCTATCGCACCAGGTGAGTCATAGCCCCTACTTTTTCAATTGTTTTGGTAAACTCTTTGGGGGAGAATACATGCTTGTTTTTACATGAATGCAATACTTGTTTTACTTGAACATGCTACTTGCTTACTTAAACACCAATTGCCTTACTCAATGTTTGTGGTTTACTCAAATACTTTATGTGTTTACATGTTACATACTTCATTATCTTTCTATTGACGCTAGTGTTCAAAAACGTATTGTGGTTTCCCCACTTGGCTGTGATGTCAAACGAAGTATCATTATTTATATGACCTCATTGTCAGAAATGTTTATATGGCCACCTTGTCAAAATTGTTCATATAAGTCAAATGTAATATTGTGGTTTCCCCACTTGGCTGTGATGTCAAACGTAATATTGTGGTTTCCCCACTTGGCTGTGATGTCAAACGTATTGTGGTTTCCCCACTTGGCTGTGATGTCAAACGTAATATTGTGGTTTCCCCACTTGGCTGTGATGTCAAATATAATATTGCGGCTTCTCCGATTGGAACTGAGTGGATTTACGATGCCTTTGCTGGGAAATCTTCATTCATATGCATTACATTCTTTTTCACAAGACTCTCTGAACTCACCAACCTCGTGTTGACACTTTAGCATGTATTTTCAGGTTTTAAGCAATGGCACGCTACTGGAGGTTTTGGCAGGGCATGGCATGGTCATAGAAGACTCTGATTATTCATATGGGGACCGTTTAAACTATTTTAAGGGCCTACTTCCACACTACTTTTAGCAATATAAATTCAACACTTTTGGTTCAACGATTTTATTCTAAATGATTGAAATGAAAACCATTTTACACTTGTTTTGTAATACCAATTGAGTTACACCCCAGCTACATGTATGCTTCCGCTGGACCCGATAGGGGTGTGACAATTTGATTATATGCGACATGAAAATTGTATATATATTTTGTTCATTTATATACATTCGAGTTTTATTGAATTTGAAATTGTTTTTTGTTTTTAATTCTGTTTTATTTATATACTAGCAGTAGTAACTCTGATCCAGCAGTACTAACTTAGTACTAGTAATACTAACATCATTGGTCACTCTTTCTTTAATTCGATGTATGACTAAATATTACAAAATGCCACACAAACTAAAAATTCATGTGACCATTGGATGAACATTAGTCACACAAAACACACATATTTGCACTTTAAACATCATATGGTCACACTTATTAACACTTTTGGCCACTGTTTGCTTAATTGTATGTGACTAAATACCCAAAAAAACATGCGTTGTGTGACTAAATATTACAAAAGGCCACACAAACATAAAATTCATGTGGCCATTGGATGATCAATAGTCACACAAAATACACATTTCTTCATTTTAAACAGCATATGGTCACACTTATTAACGATTTTGGCCACTGTTTGTTTAATTGTATGTGACTAAATACCCTAAAGAAACATGTTTTGTGTGACTAAATTTTACAAAATGCCACGCAAACATAAATTTCATGTGGCCATTGGATGATCAATACTCACACAAAATACACATTTCTTCACTTTAAACATCATATAGTCACACTTATTAACACTTTTGGCCACTGTTTGCTTAATGGTATGTGACTAAATATCCAAAACAAACATGCTTTGTGTGACTAAATATTACAAAAGGCCACGCAAACATAAACTTCATTTTGCCATTGGATGATCAATAGTCACACAAAATACACATTTCTTCACTTTAAACAGCATATGGTCACATTAACACTTTTGGCCACTTTGTGTTAAATTGTATGTGACTAACTCCAAAAAAACAACACCCATTGTGTGACTAAATCATCACAAACGTCACATTTATTGTATATTCATGTGGCCACAGGACGGGAAATAGTCACACAAAATACACATTTACTACAAAGAATCATCTCAAATGTCACACAAATTATATATTTATGTGGCCAAAGGACGAACAATAGTTACTCTCAAAAAACATTCGTGTGACTATAAGGTGTTTACGGTCACTGATAATGACTAATCCAACAAAACTTGTGCCTAATTTGTCACATATATTCGGATTTTTGGTCACTCTTTTTCGATGGAAAAGGCCACGGACTCAACAATGTGACCATATGCCACTTACGGTGGCGGGACCTTAAGTGACATACAAAGAAAAAAACGTGTGTGACTATATGCATATCGTCACACATTTTTAGCGTGACCAATACAACTTTTTGTACCAGTGAAGTCTCACCTTCTCCTACCACTATCTTAGATTCCTTACAATCAATCATGGCACTAGCGGTCGCTAAAAATCCTCTTCCTACTAGCAATGGGCATGTAGTGTCACTAACCATATCAAGGACATGAAAATCCGCTAAGATAGTTAATCGTCCTACGTGAACTACTATATCTTTGATCATTCCTACCGGGTGGGCAACACTTCCATCCGCTAGACCAATTATCATTTCCGTCTCTTCTAACTTCCCTAGCTTAAGTGTGGTGTAAAGAGATAGAGGAATCAAGTTGAGACTTGATCCTAGATCGGCTACTGTATCGAAAGCTTCGGAGTTCCCTATCTTACAAGGTAAAACAAATATACCTGGATCATCTAGTTTCTTAGGTAGTTTGTTTTGAACTAAAGCGGTCCCATTTTTGCCCAACTTAAGTCTTTCTTCATATTTTTCTAAGAGGGCATTGTAGTAGGGTGCACGGGCTAATACATCAATGACGGGGCACTCAAGGTGAAGTTCCTTAAATTCATCGCCAAGGTCTTGTGTAGGAGGTGTTTCAACTATGCTATTGACCGGTTTAATTTTGGATGTTTTATTCAATTGGTCCTTTTGAAGAATTTGGGTTTGCTTGAAACACGTGCTCATGGCATTCACCGAATAGTATTGTGGACAAGAATTAGGAGACGAAACCGATGATATGGTGTTAACGTTTAGTTTCGGGTTCTTGACCGTGTTGCTAGGGAGTGCTCCCATTTCTCGGTCATTAAGAACTTTCAATAATGTGTCAATCTTATTGGTCATCTCCCTTTGTTTTTGTTTGAAATCGGCTTCAAACTTTGCTAAACGAGCTTCTTGAGATGCCATAAAGTTAGACATCAATCCTTCAAAATTGTTGATACTACCATAGTTTTTGGAAGGATTGTTGCTGAAAGTACAGTTAGGGGGTGGACCGTTTGATTGGTAACGATTAGGTGGATTGGAAGAATTGTTTTGGGTACGTTTTGGTTTTGTTTCCACCTAAAGTTTGGGTGATTTTTCCAAGAGGGATTGTATGAATCACCATATGGGTTTGGCTTGGGTTTGAAAGTGTATCACTTGTCTCACGCTCCGTTGGTACGCGAGGATGCGTAATCCGCAAAAGCTTGTTCTGGGAGTTCCATGCAATCACGAGTGTCGTGGGGACCACTACATAATTCACATGAAGAAGTGATTTTGTTCACTTGCCTTGAAGGTTTAGGAGCTTTGTATGACTTCATGAGAAACTTGACTTGGTCTTCAAGTTCCATGATCCTACGGTCGGGAGTGTTTGAATTGTTCGAAGGCAAGATATTGCCTTGACTGTTTTGTTCAAATCACGGGAATCATTCCAACTTTTGTTGTCATAGAGAGCAAGATCTTCTATGAGTTCCCATGATTCTTCAGTACTTCGATCACGTAGCTTGCCACCAGACGCTTGGTCAATGGTTTGCCTTGTGGAGAGATTGATATGGTCATAGAAGATTTGGACTTGGAGCCAAAGATCTATGCCATGATGAGGGAATTTTTGGAGTAAGTCCTTGAAACGAGTCCATGCTTCGTAAAGAGTTTCACCTTGACATTGTTGGAACATCAAGATTTCATTCCTTAACTTGGTGGTTCTCCCCGGTGGGAAAAATTGAGAAATGAAATGAGAGGTGAGATCATCTCAAGATGTGATGGATCCCACGGGTAAACGCTCAAGCCATTGACTAGCTTGGTCACGTAGAGAGAATTGGAAGAGACGCAATCGGGTCGTCTCTCGAGTTTCAACATCAAGGCCTATGGAATCTACGATTTTGAGGAAATCCTTGAGATGTTGATTAGGATCTTCGGAACAAAGTCCATGGAATGTACATCCGCTTTGCACCAATCGGATGGTGTCGGATCGCAAGGGAGACACATTGGCTCCTTGGGTGAGCTCAATGGTGTTTCGATAGCCTTGGTGGCTAGGACAGGAATATTCTCCTAAAGTGCGGGGTCTAGGAGGTTGGTTTGGTTGTGGTGGGTTTGGTTGTAGTGGGTCGATAGGTTCAAAGATATTACCACCTTCCATGATGGCGGATGATAATGGTTACGAACAAAGAAACGAAGAAATAAGATAGACTAAAGAAGACCTATAAAAATAAAATAAAAATCTTACTAGAAAGGAATCTAGCAAGTAGACCTAATAAAAAGAAATTTCAACCTAAGTAATAACTATTCCTCGGCAGCGGCGCCAAAAACTTGATGCGTGGTTTTGCAACCATGCAAAAGGTTTTACCTCTCGAGGGATCTCGAGAAGCTTGCAATCCTCACCAGGCAGTATACCTGAGTGGTGTAGTATAGTGTAGTGGCAAGTACCGGGGGATTGATCTTTTTACTTGGGGAATAGTGTTCATTAGGATTGAAACTTAATCTAACTAGGTCTAGAGGTGAGGGATGATTCTTTTTGTATTTTTATATTTTATGGAAAGCAAGTAAAAATCTCGGGTATTGGAAGAGTGGGCGGAATTAGTTTCTAGTCAACTAACCCAAATAACTACAAATGCAATAAAAATAAAATAACAAGAAAATAAAATGTGAGAAAAACCTTATATGGAGAGAAACATGTTTACTTAGATTTCACTACTCCCTAGCTATCTTTCATTACTTGATTAGTTTGTTACAATTGCATGGATGACAGGTTATATTCCTTAATACCATTCGTGGGGCCGTGTATGATCTTCCCCAACTCTATAAGCTTCTACCTCTTCTTATGTCGAGCCGACAACTAGCTCCTAACATGACCTCCTTAGTAGTCACTTATGCATTAAATATAACCATTAAAATCATAGTACACATCCGATTCATGTTTCTTAAGACGTTCAAGCATGTTACCAATTAGAGATTAGCCAATTTTCTTAAGCCTAATGTAACAATTCGCAATTTCAGGTTAACTTTTATTCCCGAAAATTTCACTATTCACTTTTCACTATTCATCTCAGAAATTTTTATTTCATATTCTCGTAAGTTAAACTATTTTAACGATAATCCGAGAGTTTGACGCTCGTCGGATCATTTCTGCAAAAATCACAAAGCCGTGTCCGAGATTTACTTTTAGGTTTAAACGTCCTTCCAGCATCCCGATATATCCATAAAACATTATAAACAATAGAAATATGATTTTCTCTCATTTTAGGACAATTCCAAAAGTTTCGGAATTTTACGTTTTTCAGTTCAGCGTTTTACGCGAATTGCGCGTTTTAGACCCGTGTTTCCAGTTTTTAGCAGGGTTTTCGCACCCGATAGAACCTACCACTCATTTTATATTTTATTATGGACTATATTGACATGTTTAACCATATTTATAAGTTTCATATTTTTAGGATACCCGGTTTTACATTTCGTGACTTAAAAACTTACGGTTAGCAATTTACGGAGTCGAAACTAGCTACATACTTTAGGATATTATCATCCAAAGACCATGACTACTCATCTAGTCACCCTATCCATATACAAACCGACTTAGGAGGGGGGGGAGTCACCATGTGTGGTTAAATCTTGACTTTAGCCATTAGATCTTACTTAATTACAACTTTGTCTCCAAGTTTAAGCACCTTCCTAGCCACCTTCCTAACCTCCTCATTCATAGTATAAATACAAGCTCATTCTTCTTCCTTTCTCATCAATAAAAACACCACAAGATCAATACCTAGCACCATGATCCTTTGATCTTCAATACACAAGTTACACTACAAAGTTCAAGGTCTTAGTATTCTCTACCTAGTTCTCAAGTTTGTTTGGTGATTCCATGGTTGAATTAGGAGCTACACAAGGTTACTAGGGCTGAAGTTAATGAGTTTTCACAAAGGTTAGATCAAGGCTAGCAAGGGTTACAAGAGTTATGGTGAAGGGTTTACAAGCTTAGGTTTAGTGTCCTAGTTCTATACTTGACTTCCTTTCTTTAGAAAGCCAAAAGTTGTAAGCAAACCCTTATACACTTTCTTGCTCAATATCATTTCATGCTTATTATGTTTCTTTCATGCTATATATGGTCTTTGTATTGTGTTCATGATGTTTAAAAATGGATAAAACAAGTATTGGTATACATATGTTAACTTATGACAAGTAAACAAGCAAACTAGTGATTTTTATGGAGAACCACGACCAAAATAGTATAACTATGATACTTGACACTTACTTACTGTTATAAAGGACTTCAAAAGGAAAACATAGCAATTTGAATCACCCAAAACGAGTACACGAGTCAAAAGTTATGACCATAAGAAGTTAGCGACACCAAAACGCCGAAACTGCCAATACCTTACTGTTTGCATTCTGCCAATTTGAAAGTCCCACTTCTGGTCCAATTCATCAAAAAGTTAAAACACGAAAGTTGTCCGGAACGACGTTTTCGTTCAGGAGTAAAGAAGCTCGAGACCTGAAAATGCTTTCTGAGTGATAATTTTCTTCAAATTCTTAACAGCCCATTTTTAGACCAAAGTAACTATATAATTGTTATAATTAGATGAGACCAAGAGGTCTAATGACCTAAAGCCAAGACCACAACCATGGCTAAAGCCAAGGTTGAGTCTCAAGACCATGGTAACATGACCAGAGTCACGGCAAAACCACGGCTAAAGACCATATAACTTTTAAAGATCAAAACTTATATATATGTTATCAAATACTACAATAGTAGGGAGCCTCATGTGAGGAGTTCATTGAGTAAGCCGTCGAGACGAGTTGTGGATTTACGAGTTAAAGTGTCCTGGCTCCTCGAACGTTTACTCCATGACTTCTGAATTATGTCGGCCCGAACAGTAGTAAGAGATATACAACCTATACATGTTTCATAGACCACTTATATTCAAAGACTTACACTATATACTAAGTACTACATCATGAACATTATGCAAGACATATATAGGCAATTCTTCGTATTCTTAGACGTTACTCCAAACCTAAGTCGCAACGTTCTATTATAGGCTGCTCTTAGAGACTTTCGCGATTCGATCATTTCTCATTACTTAAGCTTAAGGTGAGTCATAGCCCCTACTCTTTTCGTACTTGTTTTAACTCTTGGGGGGGATACATGCTCAACTACTTGCTTACTTGTACAAATACTCTTAAACATTTATACTTGATTGTCTTATACTTGATGGCATTATATTTGATTTCATACATACATGACTGTCTTTTATCTTTGGGAAGTGGCTCCCAGTAAACTTATATCTTTGGGAAGTGGCTCCCAGTTTTCTTTGGGAAGTGACTCCCAGTTGGCTTTGATACATCCTAACATTTGCGAATGTTGGATACATCATAAAAGTGAGGTCTTCGGAGATGAAGTAGAGACTCACTACTAATTGCTTAATTGTCTTGATGAACTTATACATGTCTTTATTATACTATATGTTGGCAGTGGGTTGTGAACACACAGGTTACAAGTCTCTTATGGCGGGACTTGTAACTGAGTGGATTCACGATGCCTTTGCTGTGTGATCATTCTTTAAGGCTTTTTCAACTATTTTAAGACAAACTCTATGAACTCACCAACCATTGTGTTGACACTTTAGCATGTTTATCTCAGGTTAGTAAGACGATAGCTAGTGCGTGGAACTTAGAGTCAAGCTGCATATTCTGAAGACTTACGCTTTTATCATTTACCATTCAACATTTTGTATACATTTATGTATCATACTTTGGAATCTCATGTTTGTAACTTTGAATTCATTAATCGAATGGCAACTTTTCAAAACGTCTCATTTAGAGTTCGTTTTCTATACCTTGTACTTTGTATTATGAAGTAGCACCCCTATGACACAGTCTTCCGCTGCGGTATTTTGGGGGTGTTACACCTAACATCGAAATCATTCATCCAACATCAATTAATAACAGACAATCAATCAATAATCAATAGCTAGGTTTCATTACATCTAAACAAACACAAATAAACCTAGCCTAACATGTTAATATAAAGACAAGCATAAGATAGAATCAAACAACACATAGACATATAGAATGATTATTAGAAGACTTGACTTTAATTAATCATGGATGAAAGAAGGGTTTGAAACCCTTACAAAAAGGCTAAAATTCGTCCTAGGGTTTATGCTGAAGTTCCTCCAAAAGTTCTCTCCTTAATGAATGAAAATTAGGAAACTATGTATAGAGAATACAATCTGACGGCGTCACGTTATACATGTGATGCCGTCAACTCACCGCCAATGCTTTTCTCGGATTGCCTAGATCTAGATCTGACACCGTCCCTTTTTATTTTTCACTAGCCGTCACCTTATAGATTGTACGTGACGGCCTAGGCGTCACAAAGGGTGACGCCGTCACTCTTTAAGTCCAAAAAACTTTCTGGTGAGTCTTGTGTAAACTTCATATCCAACTCTTCGCCAACACGTGGCGCCGTCACCTTTAGAGTGTGACGCCGTCAGGCACTGTTTCCAGCTTGATTTTGGAGACTTTGTTGTTTTCTTCACTTTTCGCTCCAAATACGTCCAAAATGCTTCCTTTTCCAGATTTCTTCTCCAAAGTACCTAAAATGACAAAAGGAACGATTTGAGGCAATATTTGATCAAATTATCACAACTTAGGGCTTAAATGACCCCCTAAAAGCGTAACACTTTTCGCCTCATCAGTACAACACTAGTAGAGACTATATGGTATCCGTCTTCTCATTATTATTCGGTACCAAGAACTCCACCATGCTCGGACCAACATCACCCTTTAACTCACCAGAAGTAACGCCATTCAAATCATCTTAAGGAGGCTGATCTAACGGAGCAGCATTCAAAGTATGTTTAGTATCTTTGAAATTCTTCCTAGTAGCTCGTACAAGTTTATACAATACATTAGCCTTTGGTTTGAAGAACCGAGGCCTTTGATTAACTTTGGCAGCCTTATTCCCAATCTTATCCAAGTGAACACCACTGTTATCACCAACACCTTTATTAGCCGAACCCGAACCACTAGTAGCCTGTTTTCTCCTAAGAGGGCAAGCATCATCCTCATGGTTAAAAATATTACATTTTGAACACCGAGATGGCCACCATTCACATTCGACTTCAAGAACTTCCATATAATGACCCTTACCTATAGGCAAAGGTATAGCAACATCAATTGATTCCAAAACAACATTTTCAGCAGATAACTCAATTAGAACCCATGCAATACCGTCCCCAAGGATTACTACACACAACTCTAGTACCTGCATCCATTCATATAGTACGACCTAGCTGTTGGGTAATCAAACCAATACCAACTTCAGAATACGCAACTACTGGTACATTATGAATTCAAATCCATACCAGTACCTTTGTAATATTCTCCTTCTCCAACCTTGTATTAGGAACCCAAATATTCAACAAAATGAGATTAGATTTAATAAACCAAGGACCACACTAAAGAACCTTTGTCATACCCTCTTGAGTCCAGAACTTGAAAAGGATGAAATCATTACGCAACATTACGTGTTCAAAGCCAAACTTAACTCTCACATGCTTAACATAATCCTTAACAATAGGAAAAGCTAACCGTTGCCTATGGAAATAGCCGCATAACGTATTATCAAATTTCGAACGCATATCATCAACAACGGCTAATGGTATAACAACGTTAGCACCAACAATATTGCCACCATCAGTTGACCTCGACCTATTATCCTTAGAAGTACCCACATTATCAGCCCCCAACGAAACACCATCAGGTTCAATAACATTAGTAGCTTTAGGAACATCTGAATTAGACCAACTAAACTTACATTGTCACGTACAGCAGGGATAGACTCAGAAACAACAGTAGCTATAGTTGGTGCCATAGAAACAGAACCAAAGTCACTAGGAAGTAGGAAACTACTCGTTTTTCTAGCCAGACCTGCACTTCTAAGTGTTGACTTTAATGGCTTACTCTCGTTAACAATAACCTTGCCATCGATATTGTTTATCTTAGTAGCCAACCCAGTAGTCTTATTAGACTTATTTCCATTAAGAAACCCCGATTCCATCTCTCCAATCCCACTTAAACCACAATAGACTTACAGCGACAAAACCCTAGCACGAGTACTTGAAAATAGAAACAGGACCGAACCCTAATAGTTAGGGTTCTTTAAGCGTTCAGAACAAAACCAAACGCTGCACACAACCCTTATAAAGAACAATCAAAGATCCTTGTTATGGAGGATGAAAAGTTATCGCAGCAGGAACAAAAAACACCGATGAGATTTAAACCCTAATGAATAAAGTAATCGCAAACCAAAGATCTGGAAACAATACCAAATAACTAATCGGTGTAAAACACAATCATCAATAAGGGATTGTAAACAAGAAAAAAGGATCGAGACAACAATAATCATAAGGAAAAGAATCAAATTGGACTCTATATAAGAGGAAAACCCTAGGTCGGTTACAAAAAACCCTAAAAAATGACTGCCCAAGAATTAAAAACCATGTAATTAAGTTGTGAATCTGATCAAGAATTATGAATTAATTACAATCCTATGAAATTTGTTGAAAAGGAACATGGATTTCAATTGATGAGGAAGAAACAATAACAATAGTTAGGGTTTTTTTAATCGCCTAGGGAGAGAGAATAGTTAGTGTTTTTTTTTTTTTTTTTTTTTTTTAGTAAGTTATAATAGTGTGTATTATTGTTATGTAAGGAATGTATTGGGGGTTTCGGTTGGCTGATCGTTTGGTTTCCACGTTCTTTAAGTACCTAAAGTGTGACTCGAGTCACGAGTTGGGGTAACACTCATGACTCGACACCGGTGGGTTGTGTCAGTTATCCAAGGGGATAATCGACTTGGGTGTGGAGTTCTTAGGGCGGACCTCGAGAATGTTACTTGTGATTAGCTTGGACCAATTTAAGGGAATGGTCAAGTATTTATAGGGGATCCTTTAGGGTTGTGAGAACTCGTAAAGGTAATCTAATGGTTCACGTGGTGGAAATCAAGAGAAGAAGTGAAGAGAGCACATGGTGTTCGTCCTAACGGTCTTGGCGAGTTTGTCAGGCGTACCGTTTTTCTTGACACGCTTGTTAGGCAGGTTTTGCTATAGTTCTACCTAGGGAAGTGATGCTTGCGTATATCGTTGTAGGAATATATTATATTATTAAGTTTTAAATTTATATTTAGACAACTTATCCTATAACACACATTAATGAGCAGTGTACCCTATCAATGTAGCTAGTTGGTAAGTAGAGTGTCGAACACTAAGAGTGGAACGTTAATACCTATCTATCAATATTTTAATTCTAAGTTAGTTCTAATGTGCCCTAATCTAACGCAATGGGGTTTTCAGCCTGAGAGATTGGCACGATGTGTAGATTCAGTAAATAGTAAATAAAATAAAGGAAACGAATGGCACACACATACACAGATAGAAAACATATATAGATAAGAGGACTGACCGATAGTAGGAAAACTTGTCACAAGTTTAATTGCATAGCTACATAAGATGATTGCTAAAATCTATTCTCTCTCAGAACACAGGCATGTAAACACCTAATGATTACTAACTTTATGTATTATTTATCCCTTTTACAGGCTTACATTAACTATGCAAACGATATTAATTAAGTATTACGCGAGCCTACATTGACAAGGCGTGATAAACTCAATATGTAATCAAAGCACATGGATTAAGAAACCAAATAAACATCAAGTACTCTTTATAAAAGCTTGAAACAATTAAGTCCAATCAAATAGTTAAAGACACTAACTCAATGATTAACACATTACTAATACAAATAAACGAGTTTTCCTATGAATTAAAATACTAGCAAGACCTTCTTACTGCTCTGAATTCGTCATTTAGGTTGTGTCGTGTGCTGCCAATTTGTCTGGTCTTCTCCCTTGTTATGTGTGTCAAATGTGGTTGTCGAATGGGGCTATTTATACTTTCTGATAACAGGGTCGATACGGCGTATCCATTAAGTTAATACGCCATATCTAAGTAACTTCGCGTAGGGTCTAAGATTATCATATTCTAGAATATTCGTACACCGTCATAAGATACGGCGCAACTTCAATCTTCGTACGACGCATCATCCTTCAGAATCTTGATTATCTGGTGAAGTCTTGAGATTAATACGCCGCATATCTGGAATGTAATACGGCGTATCTGGAGTAAAACAAGTCGGATCTTTTTGTTGACCAAGGTTTCATACACGGCGTATGGGATAATTCCATATGGCGTATGCTTCAAATTTAGGCAATGGTTTTCATAATCGTCTAAATCTTTTTATGTACGGCGTATCTATCTAAAATGATACGGCGTATTTTCCTTCAATTTACTAGACTTTTCCAACTTGATCCATTTTGATCCAATTTACGTCCAAAATAGCTAACTTTCACCAAATGCTTGTTTATAACTGATAATTACAAAAGTAAGCGATTAAGTATCAATTCTCATATAAAATAATATAAAACAAGCAATAAACATAGGATAAATAATGTCAATAAAATATAGTTGTTTGATATCCTCGGGAAGTATTTCCCAGGTCTTTTGTCGGACTTTCTCCTCGTGGGACTTATGTTTGAGCCGAGTCTAGAGTGTATGGGTCTTAGTTAACAAATGCCTCCACATTAACCAAATGAGGAGGAATAACATCCAATCCAGAGAGAATACGAACCATAGACCACGCCTGCGTAGAAAAAGATACACTCAAAAAAGAAATGCAAATGTAAGTCTAGAATTGAGCCACACATGGGACATCGAAGCAGGTTTAAGTCACTCTCAGGACAAACATCCCATTGCCTCAATATACCATGTTTCTTCATCTTCTGATTAAGAACAAGCCACATGTAAAATGCGTGTCTCGGAATGTAGTGAGGAAACCATACAATATTATACGAATCAACCTCATCACCTCGAAATCTAATAGAATCCCACACAAGAGACACCGAAAAAGGCCTAAGATGCCCATTACGGTCACGCCAAAAAATGACATCCGAAGTGTCATCATGAAGAATAGGAACAGTCACTTGAGATAAATTCAGATGTCGAACAACCCAATCCGAAGGCCACCTCCAAATACTATTATCAATAATATCATAAACCGAATCATGAAGAGAAAACTCCGAACGAGAAATATCGCAAGCAGTTAAAATCCTTTTAGAGGGCTTAAGTCACAACAATTAACAAACCAACTCTAGGTAGACTTACCTTTTTGAATCTTGTGCCACATAAAAGGACGAATAGAATCATGAATTTGCAGAAGATTCCGCCAACCCCAACTCATGTCAACCGTACAAGGAATATCCCAAAAACACCAGCCATCAAGCTTATAAGCGTGGACCCATTTCACCCATAAAGATTCCCTGTGAGTAACAAGAATCCAAAAATGAGAAACCATAAGGGAAACATTAAAATCATTAAGACGACAAAGCCCTAGAACTTTTAGACTTTGGCTTACACACATTCTCCTAGGCCACATTCGCCTTGCCTTTCTTCATATCACCTTAGAACCAAAGAAATCCATTCATAGACTGCTCAAGGTCATGGATAATATGACCTGGAAACAAAATCGACGCCCAGTATACGTATATGGAAGATAAAACAAATGCAACCAGTTGAAAATGACCCGCAAAAGACAAGAACTTTTTCTTCCAATCAATAATCCGATCTTGAATCCTTTCAAAAAGAACCTTACAATCTGTATATAATAATCGAGACTAAATTAACGGGACACCCATGTACTTAACAAGAAGAGCCTTCAGCAAAAGGTATGAAACTCATAATCTCGGATTTAACTACATAAGGAACATTACAAAAATAAGTAGTACTCTTCAAAAGACTTGGCACTAGACCCGAGACATTCTTGAACTCCTCCAAAGCCTCTATAAAAACCTTAGCAGAAGAAATCTCCCCACGAGAAAATAAGAAGAGATCATCAACAAAGCATAAATCAACTATCTTTTACTTATCACAATAATGATGATAATGGAACACATCCGTACTAGTAACTCTCCATTGTAGAATGAGGGTGAGAACCTCCATTAAAGGTAAAAAAAAATACGAAGACATAGTATCACCTTGTCTCAACCCTCGCTTGCCTTCGAACCATCATAAATATCACCATTAATATCTAACATTTTCGATGATTTGTTAAATATTTTGATCATAATGCAAAATAACAAACATATTCAAACCTTTGTTGAAGAATGATAAATTAAACTCGAGACATCAAGAGGTATTGAGGAATGTATGTTTTTGACAATTTATGGTTACGAGTAACTTAAACATTTTACGTTATATATTACAAGTTACATATTTTTCACTATTAAAACATAAGACACTGTTTAGTTAAAATATCTTCATATTTGCACTAATAACATGAGTTCATGACTTTTTTTTTTCTTTGACATTTTCAATTGATTTAAATTTATTGATAAACTACTTATAATTATTGTGTACATACGAGTTATACATAAACTTTTCATTATGATTATTATCGTTTAATATTTAGTATATATGTTTTTGTTGTATAAATGATTTGCCTCTGTTTAACTGGTATATTGTTGTGTTTAAGTTTAACTATTGATATTGTATTGTACACAATATGTGTATCTAATACCACGTAGTGATTTTGATGAAGTTATAAAATAAAATTTTTAAAGAATTATTTTCTGGACATCGAATTTCTTTAATTATAGTCTACTTTACACGAATAAGTTTTAAGGATGTTTATCATAAGTTAGTATCGGGTTTATGATCCAAGATTCAATTCATTATGTTACAAAGATAATACAATATAATTATCATTGGCGTATGTCTAAATGGTTTTCTTATTATGATAGCTCAATAATTGTTCTCACTCACTTTTAAGAGTTGAGTTTTGTTTCTTTTCCATTTGTGTTGATTTTGATAGTGCTAATGTGAATACTTGTGAGTTCTCTTGCGATGGATCTAACACTACCACTACTACAAAAAAGGCCATTTAGATCACTGTACAAAGATCAGTTTTCCAAACGCCCGATCTATTTAGTAAAAAATGGGCGCGCCATAAAAACCCAAACTTATTTTGGAGCAAAATTGTGATGTATTTGACAAACAAAGACAAAAAGATCGGCTATTCACAAAAAAGACGTTCTATTAACTAAAGCGGGATTTATCCCTCCCTTTTAACCTTTCGAGTTTTTCATTTCCCCTCCTTATCATCACACATAAAAGCCTACCTACCAAACTCTCCCTTCTTATTCTTCTCTAATGCATAACACCGCCGCTTATTAGAACACACTCAAAATCAAAATCAAGACAAGAAATTTAACAAATCAAAAGATGGGTTGGATCAGAGATTAAATTGATTCAGTAAAATCAATGCATTTCAGACAATTATTCACTCAAGCCATTAGTCTTGGTACGTTCATCATTCTTTATACTGTAGTCCTTACATTTTTATATTTTTTATGTTAAAGTTTGTAACTTTATTCTAATTCCTTGATGGGTTATCTTTATTATGGTCAATTACATATGGGTTTGAAAAATTTAACGAAAATTTGGTGTAATTTTGGATCTTTATGGTTTCTTAATCTTATGGTTTTATTTTTATATAATAAAGTTTTAAACTTTAGTTAAAATCCTTGATGAGTTTGGTTTATTATTTTGAATTATCTATCGGGTTATGTTATTTAGTGAAAAGATAGTATAAAGTTTGTAACTTTAGCTTAAATTCCTTGATGGGGTTTGCTTTATTATTGAAAATTTAGTACTAACTGTAGTTTTTGCAGGCAACTGAATGATATTACCAGCTGCTTGTATCTTTAACTCTAGCAAAGATGAGGTGGAGGTTGTTGGGTTATAAACGATGAGGTAGCATTGGTTTAATAAGTTTAAGTATTGTTGACTTACTTGCTTACACATGTTTGCTGGTTCTTGTTATTGTTTGTTTTACTTAATGGATTGTGAATGTGTTGTGGTTTTGAAAGATATGCATTGGTTTGAAAGACACTTAGTTACAGCTATAATACTAAATGTTGGGATGTAGTTAGGCATTGGGGGCTTTTTAGTATTACACATCGAAACTACTCATATAAAGGGATGTATGATGTTGCTCATATAAAGGGATTGCTTTCTCAAGCGACTTAATGCTTATATAGGGGCTGTTTGGTATTGCTTTGTGAACATGCTTATATAGGGGCTGATGATGGAACTATTTATATATGGGTCATTGGGTTGTTTGCGACTGCTTATTTAAAGTGTTTGTGGACTGTGGTGTTGTTTGGCATCGCTTGCTTACACTACTGTCTTAATTAAGTAGGACTTTGTTACTTATCTGAAATATAAAGGCTTCATTATCTCTTTTGCCTGCAATGACCTCTTTTTGTCTATACATCTCTAATCCATAGGTTGATTTATATTTTCTAGTTTCCTGGTGGTACAATGAGGGATTCGTTTCTTGTGAATGGTGTTGCGTTTAAGAAGACTTTCATATGCTGGGTTTGAGCAGCAACCCAATAAGTTTTTGAATCCAAATATCTTGTTGTTGAACATTGAACTGGAATTAAAGTCAGAAAAAGAAAATGCCGAGATAAGGTAGATAGTTTATTACTTGTCTTCCGCCATTCAAAAAAAAAGTTTATTACTTGTCTTGCATATTATAATTTTTTCATGGACTTCAGTCACGTTTTGACATTATGTTTCTTTATATTGATAGACTTTTAGATCCATTGCAATATCAATCCATTGTTGACTCGGAATGGAACATCATATATGATAAGCCCTGCCCTATATAATTAAGGATATAATTTTACGATGATAAATTTATGGAAATAGATAAACAGTTGCGTCAGTGGTGTTTGAAATATAACAAGTTTTTATGCTTCTCGAGGATGATACTACTGCGTTTGAAAAGCAGAGTGCTCTTTTTGCCCTTGCTGTTTCGGATATAGTGCTCATAAACATGTAAGCCCTCTTGTTGCCTGATATAGCGTAAGAAAATATGAGCTTTATGATAACTTTTAATTACTTATCGTGTTTTTGCAGGTGGTGTCATGATATTGGACAAGAGCAGGCTGCAAACAAACCTCTCTTGAAAACTGTTTTCCAGGTAAACTAACCTGATAATTAGGTGCAATGGAACATGTTTGCTATCAATTGATCAACATTTGTCCTACCGGAAGTCCGTTTGCTGAGCTGCAAAACTTTGTAAAGCTACATATCCTGATTGCAGCACCATTATGTTATTGATAGGAAAACTTGTGTTGAAACCTGAAGATCACGACCGAGACCTGAAGATCATGGCATGTAGCTTCTATTGCAGTCCATATGTATTGGAAGATGATGATATTGTTGAACACATGTATCGGATTAATATTATTAGTGTATTATGTGCAATGGAACAAATATTTCAAGAAAATATGTTTTCATTTATTTATTAATTTATATTATTTTTTTTTCTTCTGAAAATTAACATAATAGATCGGTTCTTAGGTGTGAACTGATCTATTTGTTGTATCAGTAAGATCGGTTCACAACCGATCTATATGTGTTTCGCTCATAAAAATCACCCTTGTATAGAGTGGTTCATAACCGATCTTTTTGTGGGTTTTCCACCGATCTTTTTAACGTTTTTTGTAGTAGTGTACTAGAAAGAATGACCTACCTCATCTCCTTAAGTAGGGATGTTGGTATGCTTTAACCTACAACACTACTTATATTTATCCAAAAATTCAATCTTTGTTTAAATATAATTTGCCAAAAATAAAAGAAAATGTACATAAACTTGCATGAAACGCAAAAAAGTAGTAGCAAAAAACAAAACCCTAAAAACGAAATATAGTACAAACTAAAATGCTTAATTGATTTGTGAAGGTGTAGAGATATATCACTGAAACTCGTCATGGTCTCCGATCCACACACGATCTAGACCTGCATCTCGTGTCGTCCCTAATATATCAAGGTGTGACGAATTTGAGCTCATAAGTGGTCAGGTTATTCAATTAGCCTATCATGTATATGAAGATTTTGGGGGTGTTAAATCGTTTGGTAGGAATCTTGATGATATTTTCGATTACCTAGCCGGTTAGCCCAACCTATTATTGTTTTTAATACGAATTTAACAAACATGGCCTTGTTATCAATTATAAATGAAGATATCAATCTCCTGCTCGATGACGATGTTCAATTTAAAGTTGGTTTACTTGGACAATTTTGGTCAGGGGAGGTGTCCGAATACTAATTAATATAAGAGGGCTACATAAGAAAATTGCATAGGTTTTAATAGATTAAATGTGAAGTCTATAACATCTGCGGGTCCACGACCTTATACTTTGGTCGTACGTAGCATTGTCCATGCAAATGTTATTTTTTTATAACGACAAAGCTAATATACAATTTTATTTGAGTCGAGTTATTCTACAAACCAAACATTCCTCACATACCAAGGGACTCATCCCCACCATCCATCTAAAAAAGAAATCAATGGTTGAGATTAAAAACATTTTAATATTTCACCCATTTTTTATAATTTAAATATCTCTCAAACCGTTAATCGTTAAACGAAAATAATTACACCATCGCGATGGGGATTTAATTATCTTTCTATAGACGGGCACTTTGATATACTTTCAAAAAAAAAAATCGTTTTTTTCACGTTTTTTTTCATGGCCGAAAAAAAATCATATATTATATCACATCATATATGATATGTAATATCATATATGATTTTTTCGGCCACGAAAAAAAACGTGAAAAAAATGATTTTTTTTTTTTTTTTTTGTCAAAAATATGTCAAAGTGTCTATCTATAGAAAGATAATTAAATGTCCGTCATAACGGTATAATTTTTTTCGCTTAACGATTAACGGTTTGAAAGATATTAATATTTGGAAAAAAAATGATGAAAGTGGGTTTTTTAAATTGTTGGGATTAATCTCATCCATTAGATCAAATAAAGATGGAGAGAAGATCGAGGGTGAAAATTAGTCCCTTCGTATATAAAAAAAGTTTGATCCTCAAATGATCTTTGCTCATATTATTTTACAAATTTCTCATGTGATCTTGAATCCATAGTTTCTTTATAAATAAGTCTTTTACATATGAATGAGCATAACCAAACAAATTAAAAATTAACATTTAGCAAAGACGCACCAAACAATGAGAGCCATTTTTTTCTTTTAAAATAATAATCAAATCTGTTGTGGTACTACTAGTTGGCAATACATGATGTGGACGTATGGTCTAGACCGGGCCAGGAATGGGTCAGGCCCGGGTAGCCAGCGGCCCACTCTACGCGCTAACCCTAATTCATGCCTTATAAATATAGGGCTGGGGTTCCATTCACAACAGAATATGATATCTCATAACAGGTTATCCTAAACCTAATAGCTATTATATGCTCCGCGCATCACATACTAACTTGACCGTCGGAGGTGGATCTCGGGGCTACGGCCTCGGGTCCACTCCTAACGGGTTCTCTTTGTTGACAGGTCTATTTAGGGCTTGAGAAGACGACTAACGGCCCAAAGAGAGTCGTTGAACAGCCCGCGCCAGATTATGCATCAACAAGTTGGCGCCATCCGTAAGACACGAATAAAACGAACGTCCTACGCATACGGTACACATTACTGTTTGTTTTGGTTCAACTTGGTCAAAAGTATCAAGCTAATGACAAGAATATTAATTCTTTGTTGTTGTTTGTCGTACGTACACATGCAACATAATATTAAATCATTGTTTACTTTGATTTCTTTTACTTTCTCTAAACCAATCAAACGTACCCCTTTTTTGGAATTTGATTTGGAGATTATACGGGAAGGACATCCCGAAATTTGTGTATATATCTTTTAAATTGGTAAATAAGGTATCTTTTCCTTAAAAAAAGAAGATATCTTTTCGTTAAATAAGAGATATTATCTTTTAAATATTCAAAAAGATTTTACATAAATCTTTTAATTGGTAAACACGATTTTACCTATAAACACACTAAGTCCGCACGATCGGACCTATTTTATCTTTTTTAAAATTAAGAAGATTTTATATAAATCTTTTATCTATGGTAAACACGATTTTACCTATAACCGCATTAAATCCGCACGATCGGACTTATTTTATCTTTTAGCCGCGAAACAGCGCAGTCGCGATAAATCTACCCGCATCAGGCCATGCGTTCGGAAATTTTCGCAGATTGGCGCCATGAGCGCACTGTCATGTACAGGCACCACGATGCTAGTCAATCGCCATGAGCGCACTGCACTGTTACATACAGGCACTGGACGAAAGTCGTGGTCAACTGCGATCTTCCACAAAACGTTAGAGTCCATGCGGTCACGATAAATCTATCTGCGTCTGTGCGTGCACGATAAAACTATTAGTCGCGGTCATGGTACATCCATCCGCGCCATTGTTTTTATTATAATACAAAATAAAAAGATCAATTAATCGCCATGCGCGCACTATTTTTATTTATTAGCTACGTGCTACTTCTTTTACGTAGTTTGTAAAACCTCACGATAGGTGTAATTCGCACAACTACTTCTTTTATATATTACTTATACATGCTATGTGCTATATTTTTGCTACGCGCTAATCTTTTACCTCATTAGGTTTTATATGTTGCGATTCGCGGCATATACTTCTAATATTTGCATTAAGTGTTTTTCAGGATTTGAATATATAAGTTTAATGCTCCTACACGAGTAGCACCATCAAACTTGGGGGGCTACCAGGGTATATAATACCACTGTTGGCGCACGCGTCACGCAGGTATATTTGGAAGCAGATTGTACGTAAGAGGTACTGCAGGCCCGGTACAAAGACGGATTATCCGGAACAACAAGTTTCGATTGGATTGCCGCAGGGGAGACGTTCTCTGTCGGTTGTAAACAGCGCGCACCTCTGCGCACATAGTGCGCACATTCTTGTTGCGTACTGCGCACATCTTTATTGTGCACACCGCGCACTTCTGTCGCGGACAACGCGCACCTCTGCCACAGAAGCACGTCTTCTGTCGCACAATGTTGCATCACTACTGGTATAAAAGGTACGTCCTTACCCAGGATACAGCATAGGAATCCACCTTCGCCACGGACACCTTTACCATTGTGAGACAATCACAATCGCAATCCCAGTGCGCACTGTCGCATATGGACTGCGCAGTATGATTCGTCCCTTACGGGCATATAAACCCAGTGCGCACCGTCGCATTTGGTTGATTGAGCCTACGCAGCCATAAACAGAACTTAAGTTTAGCATAACATAGCCGTGCGCTATGTCATACTAAACTCGGGGGCTTGTGGACGTATGGTCCGGACTGGGCCAGGAATGGGTCAGGCCCGGGTAGCCAGCGGCCCACTTTACGCACCTTGTGGACGTATGGTCCGGACTGGGCCAGGAATGGGTCAGGCCCGGGTAGCCAGCGGCCCACTCTACGCGCTAACCCTAATCCATGCCTTATAATTTAGGGCTGGGGTTCCATTCACAACAGAATATGATATCTCATAACAGGTTATCCTAAACCTAATAGCTATTATATGCTCCGCGCATCACATACTAACTTGACCGTCGGAGATGGATCTCGGGGCTACGGCCTCGGGTCCACTCCTAACGGGTTCTCTTTGTTGACAGATCTATTTAGGGCTTGAGAAGACGACTAACGGCCCAAGAAGAGTCGTTGAACAGCCCGCGCCAGATTATGCATCAACACATGATCTTTGACATTCTTGCTTAGTTGGTACCAATAATAAATAAACAAACAAATAAACTTTCTTTTATTTATTTTGATAGTTGTAAGTTGTAGTTCGTTTGAAGAGGAGAAAAAGTGCACGTCCAACCATAATCTCATATTACCACTGCACATCTAATCTACCAACTGATTTCTTTACACACGAGGTCACACTTGACGAATATCATTTTATTTTTTAAAAAAAACCTATAAAATAAATAAATATTAATATAGTTTGATACTAGTTTTAAGGGTAAACAGCAAATTTAGTCCCTAAAGTTGTTCAAATGCGTAAAAAATACACTTAGACAAAAAGTTGTGCAAAAATAACATTAATGTTCCATATTTTTGCAAAACAGCCATCGAGAGCTACTTGTTCCTAATGCCCGTTATTTATCTCATTAGTGGCATGCAAAATTACTAATATACCCTCTTCTTCTTCCCCACTTTTAGGGACGTAATTTATTTACCCAATTCTTTTTTTTATTGGAAGCCACCACCACCACCACTCTCTACCACCACACAACCAACACCACCACTCTCTAGTGACAACTACGCACAGTCTCAGTCAAGGCCTAAAAGGGTTCAACAGGAGTTTTAGAATATTAATAATCACAGTAACAATAACTTAACTAAGCTGATGGATCGGATCACAAACCTTGGCATTTAACTGTTCAATGGTATTTATCATGCTAACAACAAACTTTTGCATAATAATGTATGTTGTGCGTTTGTCATATTAATATTCTGTGTATGATTTGTTTCTTAGATTTGGAAATATTGTCTAAAACTGATACTTGTATTGCATTTTGTGCCCGCTTTTTTCACTGGTGGGGTACATACTCAAGGTTTTTACTGTGACTTCCAACAATTAGAATCTAATTGTAAACTGATATTGCTGACTCAGGTTTGCGATAGATAACTTTGTAGCTAAACAATCATCTTGGGTATGTGATGAGGGTTTCATAAGACGCTAGGATTTCTAAGACAAAAAGTTTGAATTGTTCTTGTAACAGTCCCCTAAACACAACATGAAATGACTATCATATTAAGTTGTTGATAATGAAAATAAGTCTTGTAAGAATCCTTCTATCCATAAAATCATTGGTTAGGAATATCACACGAAGATCCATAGTATTGTTATGACAAATGAAAAAGCACATGTATCCAACACGACCCATTTCAGTGGATATTTTGTTCACGGGTAATATAATCAAAATCAGACTTCTCAACGTTTGAGTATTGTAGTGTTTCAAAACATCAAATACACACTACTATTGCATACTTGCTCTAGGTAATAGGATCTATGTGTTGGTTTTATAGACAAAATAATAATAGTCGTGTGTTAGGATCGAACTTGAGATCACGGGATTGCACACAATACGTATGAAGAGGAAATGTAATAATTATTTATAATATGTTATAATTAATTATTAAATACAAAACAATTAAATAATAATTAGTATTATTGATTAATGACTAATTAATTATTAAACGAAGATTATAAAACTAATTACTAGACAATACATGGAAACAAGAGAAGGTTCCGGAATCCCCTTGTGGGAGCTAGAACCGATCGGCCAAGGAGGAAAACCCACCTCCTTTGTGCCTTGAGCTCCAAGTAAACTCTAGTATATAAGCAAACACAAGTTGTAGGTTTTTCACATAACTTGTACACACACAACTTGGGTTTTCTTCTCCTTCTCTTGTCTTTGGTCGAACCAAAACCGAACACCCATAAGGGTTTCGATTTTCTTGTCTCCAAAATTGTTTTGTGATAATTACTTGCATAATCTTTTCCTTGAATTAGTACGTGTGTACAAGAACGTGAATCAAACACACTATTGTTTGATTCTTGGATTGAATTACAAAAAGGTAAGGGGTAATTCATATAATCCTTATAAACCCTAATTAGGGTTCATTGGTTCCGGAAGATTGCATTGATTCTTGTTCGGGCTAGAATCACTACGGTACGTTTACTATTTAAATTAATGATTAATTAATTACATGTTATTCGATCTATTATAATTGCTTCCGCTCATGCTCACTTTGATGTACTTGGTTTATTAATATGATTGTCATGATATAATAATTCCAACAGTGGCATCTAGAGCCGTTATAATGTGTAATTAATTATCGCAACGCATAAAAATTGGATTTTGATTCATATAGTTACATGTTTTTTTTAGGGTTTGTGTTTTTTATCCCTAACCCTAATTTGGGTCGATTTGACCTAAGGGTTTTTTAGGGTTTGATTTTATTTTTTTTTTAAATTGACTAGAAACCCTAAGATGTCATGTAATTGTTTATGCGTTTTAGTAAACGATCTTGGTGCAATGTGTTAATTGTTAAGCTAAATCCATGAAAAGTGCATGTTTGCATGGATTTTTATTGTGTTGATTTAAATTGTTTAAATTGCTTGTATATATTAATTGTTAAGTTATATTAAAACATGTAAATTTTAATAGATGTCGAATTGGGGAAGACTCCAATATTAAGTAATCAATTATGTGCTATGTGGTATTTATTTAATTTTGGCTTACGCAATCGATTTATCGATGTATGTGGCTCTTTTTCCAAGAAAAAGAAAGCCCTAATTGAATTAATACGTTATACGCCTAGATTTGATTATTAATAGGACTTTTTAATAAGATTTGCATGTGGCTACATGTTTTATACATATTTAATTGTTATGATTATGTATATGTGTTTATTCAGTTGTTTTATTTTTTTATTGTCTATTACTTGTTTTGTTTATTTATTGTGTTAGACATGTTTATTTAAACGAAAGGGTAATTTTTGAATAGAAAAAATAATACGGACTAAATAATGGCGAAATTGTTTTGGTTTTTAAGAGTTAAAATTTCAAAGGATTGGTTGATTGATGTTTTTGTACGTAATGGTTAAATAGGCTCGACCGAAGTTTACACACTATAAGATGGGTATAAGGATGACAACGCATTAAATTGTGGCCTTAGATAGACAACATTTTGTCTTAACGCTCGTTTGTGTGTAAATTAGACTTACCGAACAACCATTACATGTACATTGTCATCTTAAGGGTGAATAATCCACAATTCCACAATGATTATCCGAAACACTAAGCTTTCGGGCTTATGCAAAAGTACGATATAGTGGACGATAATTGATGGTTATTCTTTAATTGGTGAACCCGATACCTCAATCAAAACTTTGTTATTTTACTCTTAGATTAATTGGTAATAAAAATGTTTTGTAAAACCAATGTTATGAAGTTGTATGCATGCTTCTTCATACATTATTTTGATTACATCAAAATAGTAATACCCTTACAAAATTAAGTTGAATGCCATCTAATTAAGAACACTTGAAGTTGTAATTTATGTCATAGTGAGACTTGGCGAGATTACAATGGAGAGGTAAATTTCATAAATTCATTGCTAGCAGATCAACTGATGTGATGGATTTGTGAGTTTACAGTTTTTAAGTTAGACGACTTAAATTGAGTAGGAAGTGAGACTTGACTCAAGGCATTAAGATGGGGACTAAACATGCTTACAATACAAATGTTTTGTGATTGTAAATCCCATAAATCTAGGAATTGGACAAATGTTATGCCAATTACTTGTACGACAAGTTACCTCATATTATACTTTCATTACTAGCAGATCAACTGAATGTGATGAAACTATGTTTATGGAGGATCCTAGTTTTCAAGATTATTCTATGGATTTATTTTCCTTGGGTATTTTAATTTTCTTGAAAAATTGTATTATCGAAAATACTAATGTTTTGAACTTTCTTTATCTGTAGAAATGGCTCAAACTGATAACACCAACTTACGTTCTGTGTTCAAAACTTATTTTGAACGAGAAAAATTGACTGGCTCGGAAAATTTCAATGATTGGTACCGTTCACTAAGGATTGTCCTGCGAGTGACTGGTCAACTCGAAATCTTGAAAACGCCTTGTCCTGCTGAACCTGAAGGCACGGCAGCTACTGATGATGCCAAAGCCAAATGGAATCTTGATACCAAGGAACATATTGATGTGGCCGCAATGATGTTAGGGGGAATGTCCACAGCTCTTCAAAGACAGTTTGAGGAGTATTTTCCCAAGGACATGATTGATGAACTCAAGAAACTTTATGAGAAACCAACAAATGTAGAGATTTACGATTTGATGGAAGCTCTCCATGGTTGTAAGCAGGGTCCTGGTGAACCTGTGAGTGCTCA
This sequence comes from Artemisia argyi, assembly GCA_030686995.1. Taxonomy (NCBI): domain Eukaryota; kingdom Viridiplantae; phylum Streptophyta; class Magnoliopsida; order Asterales; family Asteraceae; genus Artemisia; species Artemisia argyi. Next base: position 84,970,733 of record CM060677.1, on the reverse strand, counting down.
TGTGTTGAAAATGAAAAGTTACATGGATCAACTACAAACACTTGGGAAACCCTATGACAATGATATGGCTGTGCGCTTAATCAATAGATCCCTTGATAAGGAATTTAGTGGTTTTGTGAGGAACTTCAATATGCATTGCGTGGGGAAGACTGTAAGTGAATTGCACGCACTGCTCATTGATTATGAGAAAGGTACACCACAAAAGGCTCCTACGCCCCAAGTACTAGCAATACAAGGGGGTAGAATTAACAAGCCAAATGCGAACAAGAAGAAGGGTAAAGGAAAGAAGAAGGATGATAAGAATAAGCAGGTTATGGCTTATCAACCACCTCAACCTAAGAAGAACCCTACTATCAAGAATAATCCAAAGAAGGATCAAGGATGCCATTACTGCAAGGTGATGGGCCATTGGAAGAGGAATTGTCCTCTTTATCTCGATGACTTGCGAAACAATAAGGTCAAGAAGACTGGGCACATGGGCGCCAGCACTTCAGGTAACTTATTTGTCATTGAATTATTTACTTTATCTCGTAAAATAAATTCCTGGGTATATGATACTAGATGTGGTATTAATATTTGTAATACACTACAGGGGTTTAGAGAGGAAAGGAGGCTAGCTTATGGGGAGCAATTTCTGCATGTGGGAAATGGAGCACAAGCAGCAGTTGAAGCCATAGGAATGTTTAATTTAGTTTTACCTTCGGGTTTAGTACTTTGTTTAAACAATTGTCATTATGCACCTTCTATAATTAGAGGTGTTGTTTCCTTTTCATGTTTGTTGGATCTTGGTTTTTCTCATACTATTGATGGCAATAAAATTTCTGTTTCTTTAAATGGTGTATTTTATTTTAATGTTGTTGCTGTGAATGGTGTGTTTGAAATTGATATGAATAATTGTATGACTTCCAACAATAATAATAATTCGATGTACAACATAAGTAAGAGAATGAAGTATGACTTGAATTCGTCTTACCTTTGGCACTGTAGACTTGCCCATATAGGCAAGACTCGCATGCAAAAGCTGCAACGTGAAGGGCTTTTGAGTAATATCAATGATGAGTCATTTGATAAATGCGAATCTTGTATTTCTGGGAAGATGACGAAGAAACCTTTTCATAGTAATATGGAAAGAGCTTCAGATCTACTTGGTTTAATACACACGGATGTGTGTGGACCACTTAGACATGTGTCAAGGAGAGGTGCTGTCTACTTCTTAACTTTTACGGATGATTTCAGCCGTTATGGTTATGTTTATTTACTTAAGCATAATGTCACAACCCACAATTTCAGGTCATTTTTCCAAACTTTGCCATTCTACTATTCACAAATTACTATTCATCGATCACTATTCATCGTTTTACTATTCATCATTTTTTAGGTCAATTTGACATTCCGAGAAATATTCAGAAATTTTACTATTCACTTGACACTATTCATTTCCGAGAGAAAACCACTATTCACGTGCATTATTCATGTCATCGTAAATTTAGTTTACGAGTGTTCAAATTCGCGTAACCGTATTGGTTCAGGAGCGAATTCATGCATTATTGTCAGGGACACTTCATACGGACTAGAAATAGTCTGCATATCATCATTAGGGCACTTGCATACTATTCCACTCGTAGGATAATTAAATTTATACTTTTGGTACGATTAACGATTTACGTACGTTTATTTCAAATAAACGCTAATACGCGAACTATAAATGTGTCTAACATGTCCGACACTCCCGACTATGATCCTAATACGTTTTTATACTCATTTTTACAATATAAAAACTATAATATTAATTTACCCGGTGTTTTGGAAATTTAACTATTACGTATCGTACGTTTAACTTAATAACGACGGTTTTCACCAAAATTAAACGATAATCACCCTAACTCTCCGTACTTGTACCCGACTTATTTTTACAACTTTTATTACTTTATTACGTCCCGAATAACTTCAACAAAACTTATTTCTAACAAACCCGGTACCCGATTAAACCTTAAACCTAAACCTAACCTAACTACACTTTACTACTAATACTAATTTTTCTAATTAATCACAAAACATTTCCCCCCTTTTTACTCCTTAGAACCGGCCAACCCCCCCCCCCCCCCCCCTAAAGTCTTCAAACTTTAATACCTCACCAACACTCTTAAATGTACACCAAACTTTTGTCCCAAGTATATATTAAACTTTTCATCCACTTTATTACTAAAAATCACTTTTACTTACAACTAGCAAGCTTTTTCTCTCTTTTCTCTTGAAGTTGGTTCGAATTAGGGAGATCAAGGAGCAAGGAGGATAATTTTTACAAGATCTTGTCATAAACTAGTTAATATAATCATCGTTGTTAGAGTTTTGAAATAAAAACTCAAGGATTAGTAGGCTTTTTATCATCTAAACTCTCTAAACCATCAAGTAAGTAAACAAACTCATTTTTATGATTTTTACAAGTTATTATTATGTTTATATAATTTCCTTGCAAGATCTTTTACATGCATCATCTTGTACCACTCCATTTTTGTATATATTAACTTTGAAGCCCTAAAAATGGAAACATATGAAACCCTTGTTAGACCTAGTGGATTGATGATGTTTAAGGACCCATGACACCCTAAGAAGGTGTATGGTAGGATTAGATTAGCTTTGTGGTGTTTGAAAGTGGTTTGATGGAGGATGGAACTAGTTTAGAGACTTGAAAATGGTTTTTGAAACTTTTGATATACCTACTGTCCCTATTTTAAATTCGTGGGAAAATCAGTAAATGGTGGCTAAGTTTTGACCAAAGATTTAGAAAATACATTCAAAAACGAAACTTTGGGCGAAAGAATGGACTAAAACAAGCTTATAACGAAGGAGATATGATTTTTGCAAATTTAACGACGAAAACTACTTTTCCAGAAACTGCTTGCTGTTTGGCAGAATACGACGGGTATTTTGAGGCATTAAACGTAACCTAAAAGAGCCGAGTTGTCAAAAATATACTAGTATATACAAAGACGAATCCGTGGACATAAAGAACAAGGAAAACGAGCCTAAAACGACAAAGTTATACCCATTCTAACATCGTCAAACTATATATATATATATATGGATACAAATAAAAATAATAACGTACGCGCTAAACGGTATATTTTCTAGAAAATATTACTAAGGACTATTTTCTTATCAAACGAATACGTACGACTCGAGGGAATACTTATACGACTTAACGACGTATTTCAAGGTTTTCAATACAAGGAATTTAACGCTAACACTTTTTAACGAGATAGTACGACAAGTTATATACTTCTCTAAATGGAATTATTTTTCCTAAGTATGGAAACCATTTTTCTACGACGATAACTATTATTTCAAATTACGAGTGGTATGAGTATCATGTGCATGTGCATTCATTCATTACGGCTTGATCTAAGTTAGATCATGGTTATTCATTTAGGTTGCGGCTAGTACTCGCGCCTCATTGTCCCGACTACTTTTACCTCATTGCACCATCTTTGTACCATCACTTCGAGGTGAGTTCTCATAGCCCCGTTTTAATTCTATATTTTGATTTCAAATCCCACGGGGGAGAATACATTGCATTACTTATTTTTGTGTACATGCCTAAGTATAAAATTCATACATTGCTTAAGTTTCCTTATTACCACGTCTTGAAAAGTCCCCTTTTATTATCATGGACCGTTAATTTCTAGTACTAAGCGGGAGTGAGTGGATAGATCTATCGAGGGTGACGCCTCCATTCGTGTTTGGGTTGCTCCAAATGGAACGAATGCATTTCATGACTTTATTATTAGAGTGCCTGGTAAACACTCATTGGGGCCAAGTATCGTCTAGCTTCGGGGTCATGAGCTTAAGAGCCAATGTATATACTTTCCGGACATCCTATTTCATGGCATTACTTATGGCATTTTGTACACTAGATTTTACTTATAAACCTATGATTATTCACCAACTTTATGTTGACCGTTTTTCGCAATGTATTTCTCAGGTAACTAAGGCATATTCTCATGGCATGCATGGAGTCACTTTGTGTATCAAGGATGACGCGTCACTTTTGGATTTCATGCACTTTGAACTATCGTTTGATTGTACTAAACTTGTTTCCTTAAACCTTTTCTAACTTTTGGGACCTATGTCTTTATAACTCTGAATCTTTTGAATGAATCAAACGACGTATTTTTAAAACGACACTTTAGGTCGTTCAATATATCCTGGTTGTGTGCTATGATCCGTTACACCCTCAGGTATTCCATTCCGCTGCCATTCAGGTATTTTGGGGGTGTGACAGATTGGTACCAGAGCTAAGGTTATAGCGAACTAGGTTGTATCATAGACCCTAGACTATAACCACACCATCATAGCATATCATCATTTCATCATAAGTGCATATTTACTTATTTTTAGGTGATGCCATATTACGAGTTATTTATTTATTTCACCTTGATTATCACAGAGTCATGTCTTCGAATCCCGACACTGTCATACTTTACACTATATCTGATTCTGATGATGAGGGCTCTGTGTCCTCCACTGCTGTTTCACCATTTGTTTCTCCTACACCTGAGTTGCCACTTTTGGCGTCAGATGATGATACCGAACCTTTCGAGGAGGAGGAGACGGCTCCTACTCCCCATGTCCATCCTACTATACCTACTGACATACCATCATTTCCTACTACTACTATCCATTCAGAGCCGAGACTTATGTTTCCTAGGGAGAAGACTGTTCAGGGTCCTAGGAAGAGAGTTCGTATTGCTACGTCTACTTATAGGAGTCTCCCTAGTCCTACTGTGCCTACACCACCACCAGCCTTACCCACTACTACCCCTATGCCTACCTCACTCTTGCCGCTCAGGAAGCGTGCAAGGCTTACCACTCCAGATTCACCTATTACCGAGACTGATGACTTTTCACCACCACCAGAGTACCACATAGGTGAGAGTTCTAGAGCGGCTGCGGCTAGGAGCCCTACAGCCGTCACATTAGAGGATCAGATGAGTGCTCAGCAGGAGCAAGTAGATAGGTTGGGGTATAGAGTCGATGAGATCATTACCACTCGACTTGAGACTGTTGAGGAGCAGGTTGAGGATTTGATTCAGGGCAGGGTTAGTATTGATGTGTCTTACCATGGACTCGAGGCACGACAGTTGAGGCACCAGGAGGAGATTGAGCTACTTAGGGATGAGTTACCTGAGATTCGAGATAGAGCTCAGGCGACACAGGAGACCCAGTGGGAGCAGGTAGACCAGTTGACACTGCTTCGAGAGAGGGTAGTTGTTTTGGAGCGTAGGGATGCTTCTTCTCAGTTACGACTTGAGCATCTTGAGGAGATCGTGGTGGCGATGGATCGTGAGATTCGCCGCTTGAGGGGAGAGCCTGGACCATCTAGAGCACCGAGAGGAGCCTAGACGTAGACTGGTATTATATTAGCTTGTATTATTTTCCTAGTCCCGGGATGTGGGACATAGTTCAAGAACTTGTAACCTTTTGATTGTTGTACAAACAAATATTATCAAGTGCGACTCTACTATGTGGAAATGTTGTGCTATATATTATATCGGTCCATGTAGGCCGAAATTTTCATGTATTATATTCATGTGTTGTGATTATATTTATGATATTTCGTGGTTGCTCTTTATTATTGTCGCATTTATACATGTCGTGGTTGTATTCGTACATGTTGTGGTTGTATCGACACAGGTTGTGGATGTATATATACGTGACGTGGTTGTTGTGGTTGTATATATATACTTGTCGTGGTGATGTCAAGACAGATTGTGGTTGTACTCGTACGTGTCGTGGTTGTATTTATATTTGTTGTGGTTGTATATTTATATACGTGTTGTGGGTGTATATCTTTGGTACAATGACTATTTCTATTATGATTTTTCTCATGGTGATTTCCATTGTGAATTATCAGAAGTATGGCACCAAGGAAGAGTAAGACTGCACCAGAAACGTCCGCTATGACTCAAGCCGCTATCCGCAAGTTGGTCAGGGATAGTATTGCAGAAGCTCTAGAGATTGAGAGAGCTGAAGTTGCTGCAAGGGCTGCTGAGGCTGCTTCTAATACAGAGGTCGTTGAACCACCCACTACTAGGCGTGGATGTACATGGAAAGATTTCAAGATTAGTGATCCTGTCAAATTTAAGGGCACTGAAGGAGCGGTTGCTCTAATCCGCTGGTTTGAAAAGACTGAGAATGTATTTCTCATGTGTGAATGCCCGGAAGTTAGCAAGGTAAAATTTGCTACAGGTATGCTTCTTGATGAAGCTATGTCTTGGTGGAATTCTTATGCTCAGCCCATTGGTATGGAAAATGCTCACAAGCTCACTTGGGATCAATTCAAGAAATTGATGACAAAGAAGTTTTGCCCTCGTACTGAGGTGCAAAAGATGGAAACGGAATTTTATGAGCTTGTTACTAAAGGTGATGACATTGAGACTTATTTCAGGAGATTTCAAGAGTTGGCTGCACTATGTCCAACTATGGTTCCCGATGATGAGAAAAAGATGGAAAACTTTGTTGGTGGATTGCCTGAAAGTGTTCGAGGTGATGTGATTTCTTTTGACCCTCAATCAATGGAAGAGGCCATTCGTATAACCCAGAAACTCATGGTTCAAGTGGTAAAAGGAAAAGCTGCTGTCAACAACAACTACCGTTCAAACAACACCAACTACACCAACACTCGGAACAACAACAACTATAACAACAATCGGAACCGCAACTATCCCAATAACCGAAACAACAATCCAAACAACAATAACAACAACAAGAGGAGGTTTGATTACAACCAAGGTGGAAATGCTGTTCAGCCGCCACCTAAGAGACAGGAAGTAGCAAAGGTTTATGCTGCAGGACCAAATGACAGAAAAGGTTACACTGGTAACCTACCTAAGTGCGAAAGGTGTCAGAAGCATCATAACCCAGGTCGTTGTCCAGATATTTGTTGCAATTGCAAGAAGCTTGGTCACCACATCAAAGATTGTAGACTTCCAATCGTGGGTGACAATCAGAAACCACCGGTAACGTGTTTTGGATGTGGAGAAATTGGACACTTTAAGAATGAGTGCCCGAAGAAGAAGAATCAAGGAACAGGAAACCAAAATGGAATGGCTCGAGGAAGAGCTTATGTCATGGGAGGAGACGATATCAAAGAAGACCCGAATGTTGTTGCGGGTACGTTCCTCGTTAATAATCGTTATGCATCCATTTTATTTGATTCAGGAGCGGATAGAAGTTTTGTTTCTATTGCATTTGCACCTTTGCTTAACATAGAACCAACCCTATTAGACATTTCCTATATCGTTGAATTAGCCGATGGGTCTTTAGTTAACACCAACACCATTATCCGTGGTTGCACTATAAATTTCCTAAACCATCCATTCAACATAGACCTTATGCCCGTAGAACTTGGAAGTTTCGACGTTGTGATCGGTATGGATTGGTTATCTCGGCATCGAGCGAGAATTATTTGTGATGAGAAAGTTGTTCACCTTCCTTATAACGGTGAAACTTTGGTTGTTCGCGGAGAGCGAAGTGGAACTAGACTCAGTATTATATCGTGCATTAAGACCGAGAAGTACATAAAGAAGGGTTGTTATGCATTCTTGGCTCACATCACGGAGAAGAAGTCGGATGAGAAACGACTTGAAGATGTGCCAATTGTTAAGGAATTTCAAGAAGTTTTTCCGGAAGAATTGCCAGGACTTCCGCCTACACGCCAAGTTGAGTTTCAGATTGAATTAGTGCCAGGAGCTGCACCGATTGCACGAGCACCGTATAGACTTGCACCTTCGGAAATGCAAGAATTGTCGAATCAATTACAAGAACTTTTGGACAAAGGATTCATTAGACCGAGTTCCTCGCCTTGGGGAGCGCCGGTTTTGTTTGTGAAGAAGAAGGACGGAACCTTCAGAATGTGCATCGACTATCGTGAGCTGAACAAGTTAACGGTTAAGAACCGTTATCCACTCCCCAGAATTGACGACTTGTTCGACCAGTTACAAGGTTCTAGTTTTTATTCCAAGATTGATTTAAGATCCGGTTACCATCAACTTAAAGTTCGGGAGGAGGATATCCCGAAGACGGCATTTAGAACACGCTATGGTCATTATGAGTTTCAAGTGATGCCTTTTGGATTAACCAACGCACCTGCGGTATTTATGGATCTCATGAATAGGGTGTGCAAACCGTATCTTGATAAGTTTGTGATCGTATTCATTGACGATATCTTGATTTATTCCAAGAGTAAGGAAGATCACGAAGAACACCTCAGAACAATCCTAGAACTACTCAAGAAGGAGCAATTGTATGCCAAATTTTCAAAGTGTGATTTTTGGATACGAAGAGTTCAATTTCTTGGCCATGTTATTGATAGCCAAGGTTTACAAGTCGACCCGGCAAAGATCGAGGCAGTTAAGGATTGGGCTACGCCCAAGTCTCCTACGGAAATTCGTCAATTCCTAGGACTTGCCGGATATTACAGAAGGTTTATTGAAGGGTTTTCTAAGATAGCGAAGCCGTTGACGAAACTGACACAAAAGAATGAAAAGTACGAGTGGGGAGAAAAACAAGAGTCCGCGTTTCAACTATTGAAACAAAAGCTGTGTAGCGCACCGATTTTGTCACTACCTGAAGGTATTGAGAACTTTGTGGTATATTGCGATGCTTCGCATCAAGGACTTGGAGCTGTGCTAATGCAACACGAGAAGGTGATAGCTTATGCATCTAGACAGCTTAAGATACACGAGAAGAATTACACTACTCACGACTTGGAGTTGGGTGCAGTAGTTTTTGCACTCAAGATTTGGAGACACTACCTTTATGGTACTAAGTGTGTAATTTTTACCGGCCACAAGAGCTTACAACATATACTCGATCAGAAGGAACTTAATATGAGACAACGTCGTTGGCTAGAGTTGTTGAGTGATTACGATTGTGAAATTCGATATCACCCAGGGAAAGCGAATGTTGTAGCAGATGCACTTAGCCGAAAAGAACGACTCAAACCTTTGAGAGTTAGGTCATTGGGAATGACTATCATTTCGCCACTACCATCAAAAATTCTAGAAGCTCAGATTGAGGCTCTCAAGGAAGGAAACCGACCGCATGAGAAACTTTATGGTATGCCAGAAAGTGAAAATGGCTTTGTAAAGAGATCGGATGGAGTGTTATGCTTCAAGGACCGAAGTTGGATACCACTCTATGGTGGAGTGCGAGAATTGATCATGCATGAATCACACAAGTCGAAGTACTCTATTCATCCAGGTTCTGATAAGATGTATCAGGATCTCAAAAAGCTTTATTGGTGGCCGAATATGAAGGCAGAAATAGCTACGTACGTCAGCAAATGTCTTACTTGTGCTAAAGTGAAAGCCGAGTACCAGAAACCGTCAGGGTTACTTCAACAACCAGAGATTCCACAATGGAAGTGGGAACGTATTGCTATGGACTTTGTCACTAAACTTCCAAAGACGTCAGGAGGTTTCGATGCTATTTGGGTAATCGTTGATCGACTTACCAAATCAGCTCATTTCATACCCATTAGAGAGACTTATTCCATGGAACAACTTGCTAGACTTTATGTCAAGGAAATAGTCTCAAGACACGGTGCACCAGTTTCCATCATTTCCGACAGAGATAGTCGTTTTACTTCAAACTTTTGGCGGTCATTACAAGATTCTTTTGGATCCAAGTTAGACATGAGCACTGCTTACCATCCTCAGACCGATGGTCAGAGTGAGAGAACTATACAAACACTTGAGGACATGCTTAGAGCATGTGTGATTGACTTTGGAAATGGTTGGGCTAACCATTTGCCGTTAATCGAATTTTCCTATAACAACAGTTACCATTCGAGCATTAAGGCTGCACCATTTGAGGCACTTTATGGTCGTAAGTGTCGATCTCCAGTTTGTTGGGCTGAAGTCGGTGAAGTACAATGTACTGGCCCAGAAATGGTACAAGAAACAACAGAAAAGATAATTCAGATTCGAGAGAGACTCGAAACTGCTAGAAGTCGACAGAAAAGCTACGCAGATGTTCGACGCAAACCATTGGAATTTCAGGTCGGGGACAAAGTTATGTTGAAAGTCTCGCCTTGGAAGGGCGTGATACGATTTGGAAAACGCGGGAAATTGAACCCGAGATACATTGGACCATTCAAGATCCTGGAGAGGATTGGTCCGGTTGCTTACAAGCTTGAACTTCCGTCAGAACTTAGCAACGTACATAACACGTTTCATGTTTCGAACCTCAAGAAATGTCTTTCGGACGAGTCTGCCATTATACCATTAGAAGAAATACAACTCGATGACAAGCTTAATTTTGTGGAAGAACCAGTTGAAATAATGGATCGCGAGATCAAACAGTTGAAACAAAGTCGAATTCCGATCGTGAAGGTTCGTTGGAATTCTCGAAGAGGACCCGAGTTTACTTGGGAACGAGAAGACCAAATACGACGCAAGTATCCACAACTTTTCACCGAGCCAATTACCGAGACCAACACTAACTGAATTCAGGGACTGAATTCCTTTTTGGATGGGCGACTGTCACAACCCACAATTTCAGGTCATTTTTCCAAACTTTGCCATTCTACTATTCACAAATTACTATTCATCGATCACTATTCATCGTTTTACTATTCATCGTTTTTGAGGTCAATTTGACATTCCGAGAAATATTTAGAAATTTTACTATTCACTTGACACTATTCATTTCCGAGAGAAAACCACTATTCACGTGCATTATTCATGTCATCGTAAATTTAGTTTACGAGTGTTCAAATTCGCGTAACCGTATTGGTTCAGGAGCGAATTCATGCATTATTGTCAGGGACACTTCATACGGACTAGAAATAGTCTGCATATCATCATTAGGGCACTTGCATACTATTCCACTCGTAGGATAATTAAATTTATACTTTTGGTACGATTAACGATTTACGTACGTTTATTTCAAATAAACGCTAATACGCGAACTATAAATGTGTCTAACATGTCCGACACTCCCGACTATGATCCTAATACGTTTTTATACTCATTTTTACAATATAAAAACTATAATATTAATTTACCCGGTGTTTTGGAAATTTAACTATTACGTATCGTACGTTTAACTTAATAACGACGGTTTTCACCAAAATTAAACGATAATCACCCTAACTCTCCGTACTTGTACCCGACTTATTTTTACAACTTTTATAACTTTATTACGTCCCGAATAACTTCAACAAAACTTATTTCTAACAAACCCGGTACCCGATTAAACCTTAAACCTAAACCTAACCTAACTACACTTTACTACTAATACTAATTTTTCTAATTAATCACAAAACATTTCCCCCCTTTTTACTCCTTAGAACCGGCCAACCCCCCCCCCCCCCCCCCCTAAAGTCTTCAAACTTTAATACCTCACCAACACTCTTAAATGTACACCAAACTTTTGTCCCAAGTATATATTAAACTTTTCATCCACTTTATTACTAAAAATCACTTTTACTTACAACTAGCAAGCTTTTTCTCTCTTTTCTCTTGAAGTTGGTTCGAATTAGGGAGATCAAGGAGCAAGGAGGATAATTTTTACAAGATCTTGTCATAAACTAGTTAATATAATCATCCTTGTTAGAGTTTTGAAATAAAAACTCAAGGATTAGTAGGCTTTTTATCATCTAAACTCTCTAAACCATCAAGTAAGTAAACAAACTCATTTTTATGATTTTTACAAGTTATTATTATGTTTATATAATTTCCTTGCAAGATCTTTTACATGCATCATCTTGTACCACTCCATTTTTGTATATATTAACTTTGAAGCCCTAAAAATGGAAACATATGAAACCCTTGTTAGACCTAGTGGATTGATGATGTTTAAGGACCCATGACACCCTAAGAAGGTGTATGGTAGGATTAGATTAGCTTTGTGGTGTTTGAAAGTGGTTTGATGGAGGATGGAACTAGTTTAGAGACTTGAAAATGGTTTTTGAAACTTTTGATATACCTACTGTCCCTATTTTAAATTCGTGGGAAAATCAGTAAATGGTGGCTAAGTTTTGACCAAAGATTTAGAAAATACATTCAAAAACGAAACTTTGGGCGAAAGAATGGACTAAAACAAGCTTATAACGAAGGAGATATGATTTTTGCAAATTTAACGACGAAAACTACTTTTCCAGAAACTGCTTGCTGTTTGGCAGAATACGACGGGTATTTTGAGGCATTAAACGTAACCTAAAAGAGCCGAGTTGTCAAAAATATACTAGTATATACAAATACGAATCCGTGGACATAAAGAACAAGGAAAACGAGCCTAAAACGACAAAGTTATACCCATTCTAACATCGTCAAACTATATATATATATATATATATATATATATATGGATACAAATAAAAATAATAACGTACGCGCTAAACGGTATATTTTCTAGAAAATATTACTAAGGACTATTTTCTTATCAAACGAATACGTACGACTCGAGGGAATACTTATACGACTTAACGACGTATTTCAAGGTTTTCAATACAAGGAATTTAACGCTAACACTTTTTAACGAGATAGTACGACAAGTTATATACTTCTCTAAATGGAATTATTTTTCCTAAGTATGGAAACCATTTTTCTACGACGATAACTATTATTTCAAATTACGAGTGGTATGAGTATCATGTGCATGTGCATTCATTCATTACGGCTTGATCTAAGTTAGATCATGGTTATTCATTTAGGTTGCGGCTAGTACTCGCGCCTCATTGTCCCGACTACTTTTACCTCATTGCACCATCTTTGTACCATCACTTCGAGGTGAGTTCTCATAGCCCCGTTTTAATTCTATATTTTGATTTCAAATCCCACGGGGGAGAATACATTGCATTACTTATTTTTGTGTACATGCCTAAGTATAAAATTCATACATTGCTTAAGTTTCCTTATTACCACGTCTTGAAAAGTCCCCTTTTATTATCATGGACCGTTAATTTCTAGTACTAAGCGGGAGTGAGTGGATAGATCTATCGAGGGTGACGCCTCCATTCGTGTTTGGGTTGCTCCAAATGGAACGAATGCATTTCATGTCTTTATTATTAGAGTGCCTGGTAAACACTCATTGGGGCCAAGTATCGTCTAGCTTCGGGGTCATGAGCTTAAGAGCCAATGTATATACTTTCCGGACATCCTATTTCATGGCATTACTTATGGCATTTTGTACACTAGATTTTACTTATAAACCTATGATTATTCACCAACTTTATGTTGACCGTTTTTCGCAATGTATTTCTCAGGTAACTAAGGCATATTCTCATGGCATGCATGGAGTCACTTTGTGTATCAAGGATGACGCGTCACTTTTGGATTTCATGCACTTTGAACTATCGTTTGATTGTACTAAACTTGTTTCCTTAAACCTTTTCTAACTTTTGGGACCTATGTCTTTATAACTCTGAATCTTTTGAATGAATCAAACGACGTATTTTTAAAACGACACTTTAGGTCGTTCAATATATCCTGGTTGTGTGCTATGATCCGTTACACCCTCAGGTATTCCATTCCGCTGCCATTCAAGTATTTTGGGGGTGTGACACATAAACATGAGGTGTTTGAAACATTTAAAGTTTTCAAAGCAGAAGTAGAATTGCAATTGGGAAAGAAGATTAAAGCTCTTCGTTCTGATCGAGGTGGTGAATACCTTAGTCAAGATTTTAAAGATTTCTTAACTGAGAATGGAATTGTCCAGAATCTCACATCTCCATATACTCCACAACAAAATGGTGTATCTGATAGAAGGAATCGTACATTGTTGGACATGGTTCGATCAATGTATAATCTTACTAATCTTCCTTTGTCTTTTTGGGATTATGCTCTTGAATCAGCTGTTCGTATTTTAAATATGGTTCCCACCAAGAAGGTTGATAAGACACCATATGAGATATGGACTGGAAAAGCTCCGAACTTGTCTTATTTAAAGGTCTGGGGTTGTGAGGCGTATGTTAAACGTGACTCACAAGATAAACTCCATCAAAGATCTGTAAAATGCATTTTCATAGGATACCCTAAGGAAACTATGGGTTACTACTTTTACTACCCACCTGAGAACAAAGTGTTTGTTGCAAGATATGGTGATTTTCTTGAAAGTGAATTTGTCATTCAAGAAATCAGTGGGAGAGTATATGATTTAGAAGATGATCTAAATAATGCATTGCCTTCAGAAAACACTAGCACACTTCCTATAGAACCGGAAAGTCTGGGTCCTCCACCGGAAGTTGAAGTAATTCCCATTCGCAGATCTGCGAGATCTGTGAAAGCTCCTGACCGTCTATGTCTTAATGTAGAGGTCGATCAGCATACACTAGGGGATCTTGATGAACCTACTAGTTATAGAGCTGCCATTAAAAGCCCTAAAAAAGCTAAATGGAAAGCTGCTATGGATGGGGAAATACAATCCATGCATGACAATGAAGTCTGGGAAGAAGTTGACTTACCTCCTGGTGCCAAGGTAGTTGGGAGTAAGTGGCTTTACAAAATCAAGACTGACATGAATGGATATGCACACATTTATAAGGCTCGTCTGGTTGCTAAAGGTTTTACTCAAACTTTTGGAATAGATTACGAGGAGACGTTTTCTCCTGTAGCAGACATAAGAGCTATAAGAATACTCATAGCTATAGCAGCGTACTATGACTATGAGATTTGGCAAATGGATGTGAAAACCGCTTTCTTAAATGGTCATCTAGATGAAGACATCTATATGGCACAACCAGAAGGGTTTGAAAATCCAAAATTTCCAAATCGTGTTTGCAAGCTTAAGAGATTCATTTATGGATTAAAGCAAGCATCACGACAATGGAACAAGAGGTTTGATGCTGAAATTAAAAAGTTTGGATTCACTCAAAATCTTGATGAGCCATGTGTGTATCACAAAGCTAGTGGGAGTGATAATGTAACTTTCCTAATTCTATATGTTGATGACATATTGATTATGGGAAAAGACATTCCAAGTTTACAAGCTGTTAAGGCATATCTTGGAAAGTGCTTTTCTATGAAAGATTTAGGAGAAGCTGCATACATTCTGGGAATCAAAATCTATAGAGATAGATCAAGGCGGTTAATTGGATTAAGTCAAAGTGCTTACATTGACAAAATATTGAAGAGATTCAATATGCAAAATTCCAAGAAAGGATATTTGCCGATGGAAGTAAAACATGGCTTATGTAATGAGTATTGTGCTTCAACACCTGAAGAGGTGGCTCGCATGAGTAATGTTCCTTATGCTTCGGCTGTAGGATCTATTATGTATGCGGTTAAGTGCACAAGGCCAGATGTGGCGTTTGCTCAAAATATTACCAGTCAATTTCAACAGAATCCAGGTGAAAAACATTGGATTGCTGTTAAACATATTCTTAAGTATTTGAGGAATACAAAAGATATGTTTTTGGTATATGGTGGAAATCCATCTACAGAACTTTGTGTTACAGGTTTCTGTGATTCATCCTTTCAAAGTAATAAAGATGATTCGAAGTCTCAGACGGGTTATGTCTTTGTTATCAATGGAGGAGCTGTAGATTGGAGGAGCAAGAAGCAGAGTACAATTGCGATGTCTGCGACAGAAGCTGAATACATTGCTGCTTCGGAAGCTGCTATGGAGGCTGTTTGGATTAGGAAATTCGTTTCTGGGCTTGGTGTTATGCCTTCAATTGAATTACCTATTGATATGTATTGTGACAATTCTGCTGCAATCATATTTGCCAATGAACCTGGAGTCATGAGAGGCACCAGACATTTTCTACGGAAGTATCACTTTGTTCGTGAAAAGGTTGACGAAGGTGAAATAAATCTGTTGAAGGTTCACACAGATGAAAACTTAGCTGATCCGTTCACTAAGGCTTTGGCGAAAGAAAAGCTTAATGAATTAGCCAATGTAATTGGACTTAAATTAGCTAGTAGTTTCATGCATAACTGTGATTAGTATTTGGATAAAGGATGTTGTAAACAATTATTATTTTAATGAAATAAAGTATGTTGGTATGTTTATTTCCATTTGTTAATTATTGTTGTCCTATTTTTGCATGTTTAAATCCATGAATAAAAGTTATTCTAAATTGTCCGTTGTCAGTTAATAATATGGGAATATTATTAAATTAAGACAAATCTGAAGTTGATATAATATACTTAAGTATATTGATGCGTAGTCATGTCATTTCAGATGATATTCGATGATACTGAATATAGGACTTATCCCAACTATATGATGTTACTTTATGGATCTTGTCATTAAGTAAATCATAAGAAGTTATCCTTAGACTTGAGATACAAGATAACGGTCATGAATGTAGTACATTTTTGTGAAACAACTTAACGCTATACGTAACTGGTAGTAATAAGGGTTGTTTTCGGAAGTGTTACAAAGTTTGTGTGTTTTGCTTGTAGTCAATAAAGAATTTGTTCCTTCAAATTAATTTTGGAGTTTAATACTGCTGGGCCCCTCGTAGGGTTGTCAAGGTGTTTGCGTGGCCACGCCCAAGGTCTTTTATGAAAGGTTCAAAAGATTTGGTAATCTTGTCAATCACTAACAACGAGAAACAGAATGGTTAATTAAGGAATGACCTAGATCCATATCCTTATTAACGTAGTATTAGAAATAAAGGGATAATAATAATGAGAAATCATTAAAAGGTTTTCCAGGAGCCTTACTCAAGTTGTACTAGAGGCATCGACGTGTTGCAAGACGCTAATCGATGTGATCACACTATTATGATATGTCTATGTGGGAGCTGTTGGTTTTATAGACAAAATAATAATAGTCGTGTGTTAGGATCGAACTTGAGATCACGGGATTGCACACAATACGTATGAAGAGGAAATGTAATAATTATTTATAATATGTTATAATTAATTATTAAATACAAAACAATTAAATAATAATTAGTATTATTGATTAATGACTAATTAATTATTAAACGAAGATTAGAAAACTAATTACTAGACAATACATGGAAACAAGAGAAGGTTCCGGAATCCCCTTGTGGGAGCTAGAACCGATCGGCCAAGGAGGAAAACCCACCTCCTTTGTGCCTTGAGCTCCAAGTAAACTCTAGTATATAAGCAAACACAAGTTGTAGGTTTTTCACATAACTTGTACACACACAACTTGGGTTTTCTTCTCCTTCTCTTGTCTTTGGTCGAACCAAAACCGAACACCCATAAGGGTTTCGATTTTCTTGTCTCCAAAATTGTTTTGTGATAATTACTTGCATAATCTTTTCCTTGAATTAGTACGTGTGTACAAGAACGTGAATCAAACACACTATTGTTTGATTCTTGGATTGAATTACAAAAAGGTAAGGGGTAATTCATATAATCCTTATAAACCCTAATTAGGGTTCATTGGTTCCGGAAGATTGCATTGATTCTTGTTCGGGCTAGAATCACTACGGTACGTTTACTATTTAAATTAATGATTAATTAATTACATGTTATTCGATCTATTATAATTGCTTCCGCTCATGCTCACTTTGATGTACTTTGTTTATTAATATGATTGTCATGATATAATAATTCCAACACTATGTACATATTTACACAAAGATCAAATCACACGAAGAAAATGTGTTTTAAAACAAAAGCATGTCACTATTATGAAGCTTTAATATCTTTAACCAAGTTACTAGTACATGTAAGAACTGATTCTCAAGAAAGACCACCTTTCTTATCAATATTTTGTGTATGACTTGCTTCTAAAATTTGAAAATTTTGTTCCAAAAATGACACTTGTATTTCAATTCCAAGAATGTACTCCAGATCATCGTTATATCCTGCTTGCTAAATGGGTTGAATCAATAAAAGGAACTTGCGATTAATTAATTTGCCACCAAGACAAAAGTTTGAACTAAGACCAGTACCTAAGCAACTACTGCACAACAAGAAAAAAGATGGTGTACATATTAAATAAATAACCTGATCAACCATTAAATACTAAATAAAGAATTCAACTAAAAAGTATATATAATAAACTATATGTGTTGATCAATTCCCATCCAATACACAAATTCTAACTGATAAATTATAAAAATATGTGAGGATTTGATGGTGGTAGTTGTGTGGTGGTAGAGGGTGGAGGCACTGGTCGTGTGGTGATAGAGGATAGTGCAAGGACATTATTTGCAAATTAAAAAGAGTAATTGTGACATATAGACAATGGTATATCAGTCATTTCGCATGCTACTAACGAGATAAATAACGGACGTTAGCAAAAAGTAGTTCTCGGTGGCTGTTTTTCAAAAATATGGAACATTAATGTCGTTTTTGCACAACTTTTTGTCTCGGTGTATTTTTTGCGCATTTGGACAACGTTAGGGGACTCAATTTGCAATTTACCCTAGTTTGTATTTGATGCTTATTTTAAATATAGTTAAAATATTGCTTAGTATATTTTTATACTTAAGTTTTCCCGAATCTTTAATAATTACATGAATATGTCTTAACAATATGTTATGTTATGGTTGATTAATAAAAGAACAATTTGGTTAATATATAATATTACAAGTCTATAGCTTTGCTAATGATTTATGTAAGAGCAAAAAAATCCAAAAGTATGAGCTACATTTTTAATTAATATTCAATTATTTTTGTTAAAGTTTTATTGATTACAATAGACTTTTGTACATGTACAAGTCTATATAAACCAACTAATAAATCCCCTATAGTTATCAAAACATCTCTTAATATTTCCTCTACCCACCAAGCTGAGAAAATTCAAGTAATGGCAAGAGAAGAAATGGTTGGAAAGGTTGCGTTGGTCGTAGCCTTGTACTTCCTTGTGGTGGCTGGGCTACATGTAGTAGAAGGTGAGGTGACATGCGATCAGGTGGTGAGCAACATGGCTAGGTGTGTGACCTACCTAACAAGTAATGGGGATTCCGTATCCTCAGGTTGTTGTAGAAGTATTAACTCACTAAACAATGCCGCTACAACCACTCCTGACCGCCAAGCAGTTTGCAGGTGCCTTGAACAGAGTGCCTCTCAGCTCCCGAATATCGACCCTGAGAAAGCTAGAAGTCTTCCGGAGAAATGCGGAGTCAACTTGCCTTTCGAGATCAGCCCCAGAACTGATTGCTCAAGGTATATATATATATATATATATATATATATATATATATATATATATATATATATATATATATATATATATATATACCATTTCTCTTAACATGATTTATGCATGCATTTTTCATTTACAATAAATATAGAAATGACACATTCAAATATTGCTTATCTCTTCTACTATTTTGATACATACATTAAAAAAAATAAAAAAAGAAAAAAAAAGAAAAAAAAAAATGGTCAGAAGGTATTGGTTAAAAGCTCATTTTGTGATAAAATATCGTTAATGAACTTTTTAGTGTCTTTAACCAAATAAACAGTAAACTTTTACTATTATTCAAACTGAATTACAAAACTTAGTAAAAAAAATATTAAAACTGATTCAATACTATTTATGAGAAAATATTGTTGTTTTATATATAGGGGTTTCTAACATAATTCTGGAAACGTTTATGCAGGGTAGAATGATAAATGGATATGGCAGATGAGGAAGTAATTACAATTTACAAGCAAGCTAGATGATAAAATAGAGACTTGATGAAGTTTCATATACCAAATAAATTGTATACCAATAAGATCGATTAGTTTAAGAAATAATGTATCTGATAAATAAATTTACTTTTTAACAACTTTCTCTATGGTGAAATTTTGGAATCCAACTTAGTCTATCATAGATACAAGTACGATATATATGTTAATTTCTTAAAAGTTAAATCGTGTTATATATATGAATTCAAATGTCACTTATCAATAGAGTTTTCCAACCGACCGTGTCCTAACTTCCATGTGCATGGGGAAGACATGACATGACATGCATGCTTAGGATTAGCGATAAAGTGTGTACTTAGCGACGAGCTGGAATAAGGACCAATAAATTTTAAAACGGGAATTATGCGACACTTTAAACTGGAAATTAGAAATTATTAATTTTATTGTAGAATCAATAATTCAGATGCGGAAGTTTGAAACCATTTGTTTGTAAACTTAAGCGAAACAGTAGATATTATTAAGAGTGACACAAAGTCCATCCATTAGACTAAAACTACGTATCATTATATTTTCATTTTCTTTCTGTATGTCACCCAAGGGTCCTTCAAACCCCACCTTTAAGAGTGTCACAAAATACATCCATTAGGCTAAACGAGGATTTCAACTCACACATTGTGGCAAAGTGTTTGTATACGATATTACTCTATGTGTATGAAGAGTATTTATTTTATAAATATAATGAATGCTAATAAAATAAATATATTTTGCTTGGGTGAATACCTTTTACCAAAAAAAAAAAAAAAAATGAATGCTCATAACCTGTATCTAACAGTTATGAATATACACTTAATCCTGATTATAACAAAAATCAAGTAATAAATGTGTTAATACAAATAATGTTAAAAACGTTATTTATATTTTTCGACCTCCATATATTTTGATATTCACAAAATGTAAAAACACGCTACGTAAAAATATACGTAAACACGTTTTTAGTCATAAAAGTCCATTTCGACACAATATCACTTAAGGTATGATTTATTTATGAACAAACAATATATCAAATTTTTTAAGTGATGAAAGAAATGTTTTTGTCCTTAAAACTCACATTTTTATAATTGTGACAAAACCATTTTACAAAATTAAATTATATAGATTATTTTTGTATTTGTAAAGAAAAGTTTTAATAAGAAAAATGTTCAAAATCTAGTTTTTCCGCCCAAAAGGATAGCACCTTCACCAGATAAATATTTCCCCTCATCAGAACAAAAATAGGAGCGCCCACGATAGCTTATATATAAGGGACCTTCTATGTTTAAAGGACTGTCTCTCGCTCCTCCTTTCGCCTATAAATACAGATCTATTCTCAACAAATTAAAAGAGCCCGTTTTGCACACAAACTTTATGTTATCTTCAATCTTTTCTATTACCTTCTTTGATCACTTAAACTTATATATATATATATATATATATATATATATATATATATATATATATATATATATATATATATATATTACCCCTCTATAAAGCATGAATATCCCTAACCTAATTCTCAGATTCAACATCCTAACCAAACTCCAAACCTAAAATTACACACACCTAGCCATCATACAAACCTGAGTTTATTCCAAACCAACAAAAATACAATAACCAACCCTGCAAGCATTTACCAAAACACACAACTTCTCCTCCACTCCTTCATTTTCATCATATTCTCTCATCCACAAAAAACACAACCTCCTCTTCCTCTCATCTCATATTCCCCCAACGCCACCAGCACCAAATCCAAGCCCCACCGAACCCTCACCCCCATCGAGACCCATCATTGCTAGAAACCTGACGAACGAGACCACCACCACTAATACCCCACGCATCAAAGAAGGTTCTTTCAAGTTTTTAGGTTTATTTATTTTATACTTCTTCTATCAGATCTATATATATTTAATGTTTTTTTTTTTTGGTTTTCATTATTATTATTATTATTATTATTATTTTTATATATTTTTTTAGATCCATATGTTATTCTTTACAGATCTAAGTTCGTATAAAATTTTTGACAGATTTTTATAGGATTTTTTGGAGTCACTGCCTTTGTCGAAGTTTTCGCCGCCGCCACCACCACGAGAACAACCATGTTTGAGACTGACCACCCCAGCAGCCTCACCACCAAAACTTCTATATGACAAACGTGTTTTCATATTTTGAGGTTAGTTTTGAAGTTTTTTTTATAGATCGATTTATATTTTTATGGTTTATTTGGTGGATCTAAGTTGATATTGCATTTATTCAGCCGCCGTTGCTGACGGAATATCTTTGCGTTGCCGGAATTTGCTCAGTCGCCGCCAGAAGGTGCTGTTGTCAAATTTTGTTAGTATTAGTTTTTGTAAATTTTGATATCAACTTTTATTTAAATTTTGTTACTATAAAATTTTTAAAATGTTTGTTATAAAGTTTATGCAAGTATATATATATTTTTATCAAGATCCGTTTTGTAGTTGGTGGGTGGATCTGTTTGCATGTATATTTGTAAATTTTGTAATTTTGATTTTTGTTGGCAAACTTTGTAGTAGATTGTATTTTTTTTTTTTTTTTGAGCAAACTTTTTAGTAGATTGTAGTTAGATTATGTGGTTAAAATTTATATGTAATGTAAAGTTTAGTGTGTATTTTGTTGGTAAATTTTGTTGTTAGTGAATTTTGTACTACCTATCTTTTATTTTTTGGTAAATTTTGTTCATAAATTATAGGTAAATTTGTTGGTAAATTAAGTTGTTAAACTAATAGTGTTTGTAAATGTTAAAATTTGATTTTGTTAAAATTATGTAATTGATAAAATTTGAAATATACTTTATGTAAATTATTATTAGTAGTTTTTAAATTTTAATAGTGTTAAGACTTGAAATTTGGAAAAATTTAAGTTGTATCATTTGTTTTGAAATTGAGTTTGATCCATGTTTGTTTTTTCTTTTTGGTGCAGATCCATGTTTGTAATAGTGTAAATATACTACGTACTATTCTTACTAAAAGTTATGTTTGATAATTTTTTATTTGAAATGGGGTATAATCGCGAACTTAAAACTGTTTGGACTTTGGACTACTTTGCAAAAAGCATCTGTCAGGATATTATCACTTTAATTTGAAAAACGGATTCTTGGTCTATCTCCTAGACCAGCGGGTAACCATAAAAGCATGTGTCAGATCTTACCACTTTAATTTGACAAATGAAGTTTTGGCCTATCTCCTAGACCAGCGGGTAACAAAAGCATCCACGAGACTTGAGTAACTTTACTTGCCCTTTAGAACTAATAATTCAATCTTTATGTACACCAACTTAAATAATTACTACTTCAACAAGATAAGTTATTTACGAGGAGAAAACCAACGTAGTATATAAAGATAGTAAAGTTGACAAACTTACAATTCGTGCTTCAACCATTTAATGTAGTCTAGACTTTAACATGATATCTAGGAAAAATAGTTAACATCGCACCGTCTTCGGCTTATCGTTTTGTTCACTTAAAAAGATGTAAATATTCAACAATAAGTCAAACACCACTACCATCTTAAATAGAAATTAGATAAGTTTTACCGGTTTTTTTTTTTTTTTTTTTTTTTTTTTTTTTTTTTTTTTTTTTGAACGGTTACTTTCTTTTAAGGGAAATCCATGTCCAATTTGAAACCCGATAAGGGGAAAACCTTCAACTTATTTGCCGTCACCCCTATGTCCTCCCTACTCTATTAAAGCTACACGGCCTTTTGGATTTTCTTATATTTTAGTGTAAAATTCAAGGTTCATGAGGGTTTTATAATTCCGTTCATATTAAACGTTTACTTGGAACGGTTCTACGTACGTAACATGCTTGAACTGGCATTTAATCTATCTAACTGGTGTCGCCATTATGTGCGGCTATATTACCAATACCTCTAAATCACCAAAAAAAAAAAAAAAAAAAAAAAAAAAACCGCACACACATATCATCGAATCTGAATATTGTCAAAAGTTATACACCGCTGCTTGTAAGAGCGGTTACTCAAAACATTCATCAAGTACTTTTGATGTGTTCTTTGATTTTTTGAAAATATTTGAACATGGTAATAAAAAGTTTGAAAGACATAGTACGACACAAAAATTCCAAACTTTAAATAATAACACTATGATCGAGTTGAATGTATTAGTTGAACATATAGTTATTAAAATCGACTACCGTTACTTAAAATAATGACATAGGTCGCAAGTGCAAATCGACGCTACCAAATTTTTTTCAAAGCTATACATAGTCGTTGCTATGCGTCCATGCCATCAAACTAAAAGTTTTTCGTAAATAATTCCCTACGTTACTAATACATTTTGTCGAAAGAAAACTATTCGCCACATAACTATGGTCAACAACTAGACACCGCTGCCGTTAGGCGCGAGTACTCGGCTAGTATATATATATATATATATATATATATATATATATATATATATATATATATATATATATATATATATATATATATATAAAACACCAATACCCCAACCTAAAACCCATCTTAAAGTTTAAGATTCAACACCCGAACCTAATATCCGAAGCTAAATTTGCACACATCAAACCAACATACAAACCTAAAAACTTTTCAAACCAACAAAACCACGTAAATATACCATACAAACAAATACCCACACAAGCACACAACCCCAACTCATTTTACTTCCACATATTTCCCACACCTAAAAAAACACACGCACTAAAAAACCCTCTCTTCTTTTACAAACAAATTACTACTCCCTCCGTCCCAATTTATTTGTCCAGTTTTGACTTTTTGAGTCTTTTTTTGTCAACTTTGACCGTAAATATTCTTATTTGTGTTATATAATATTTGATGAAAATTATAAAAATTAAAAATACACTTAAAACTCAATCTATTCATATATTTTGCATTAAATATTAAATAACACAAACAAACATATTTATGGTCAAAGTTGACATAGAAAGACTTTAAAAATTAAAAGTGGACAAATAAATTGGGACGGAGGTAGTACAAAATACTCTCATCTTTCGTATATCTTATCCACCTCAAACACCACCAAAATCCCCACATCCATCTCCCTCCCCCATTGGAATCCTTCCACCACCTAACCACAACAACCACCGAACTCTACCACCATGAAACTCCCACCACCATCGTAACCCTCCACCACCGAAGTGCAAACTACCACAGAACCAACTCTACCGAGCCCACCACATCACAAAACGGGTTTTCAAGTTTTGAATTTTGAGTTTTTTTTTTCGTTTGTTTGTTTTTTAGATCTACGTATATTAAGCATATTTAGAGTTTTTCTAATTAGATATATGCATATTAAATAACTTTTTAGATTTTTTTATTGAGTTTTTTTTGTTAGATCTATGTATATTAATTAGGTTTTGAAAGTTTTCTTATATAGATTTGTAGTTTTTATTTGTAAATCTTAGTTATGTAACGTTTTAGCAATTTTTAAAATTTCAGCTACTGGCCGTCTGCTGCCGCCGCCAATCACCGCCATCTCGACGGAACAATACTGCCACCACCAATATTGTTGGTGTCGACGAAAAATGTATGCTTCCTTTAAAAGTTTGTTGCTTTTATTTGTTATAAAGTTTATTGTGTAAACTTTGTTATAAATTTATGACAATTTTCTTATAGAATTTGTGTACTGTGTTTTAAAAAGTTTTATGTAATTTTCTAACAAGTTTGTGTATAAATTTATGTAAATTTACTTGTGTATTTTGGTGTCTAAATTTGATTTTAACCTTGAATTTGTAACTTTTTTGTAACTTTTTTAATTGTTTTATTATTATTATTATTATTATTATTATTATTATTATTATTATTATTATTTTTTATTTTTATTATAAACATCACTTTATTGAAAAAACAAATAGGATTTTACAAGAAATTAGTGGAGAGCCGAGAAACTAACTGAGCCCCCACACCTCTAGTTATAGCAAAACCAATCCTACTAAAAATATGTGGAGCAACACGTGCTCCAATATCTTGGGTCATGGATAATCGTTGAATGCGCTTTAATAATGTCACTGCATCCTTTTCAAGTTCTCCAAAAGAAGAGAATGAAAAGGGAAAGAACCCATATCCGATATTATTATTATTATTATTATTATTATTATTATTATTAAATCTGATTCTATCTTATTTGTGTTGTGTAAATTTCAAAAATGATAATTAATTTTGTATAAATTGTGTTGGCGATAAATTGTATAGATAGGTTAGTGATAGATTGGTTGTTTGTGCAAATATATTAATTAAAGTTTTTGTTGGTAATTGTAATTGTTATTTTCATTAAGTTGCGTAAATTAGTTAAATGAACAATTTGTTGGATAAGAAAATGCATGATTTGAAAAGTCCTCGAGACACAAAATTCTCACTTTTGACAGTATGTAGTACTTTGGGGGTCCTCAAGATAGGTAAAAGGTACAATGTGAAGGACAACATCTCTACAAAACTGTGAAAGTGTACCCATTTTAGGCTAGTAGGCAAGGTAGTATTTTTTTCACCATACACATCAGCGTCACGTCAGCTTTCTCTCTTCTCGCACTCCCCTTCACTACTCTTCACCAATTAGTGATCAAGGGATATGTTTTTTCACCTTAACTCTAATTTTTTCTTTCTTTTTTTTAATACTTACACAATTAAAAACATAAACGTAAAAATATAAATACGTAAACTTCAAATTTAAAAACATACAACGTACGAAATTAAAACGTTACATAAAGTACATAAACTACGATTTTAAACTAATCTACATAAACGTACGAAATTAAAACGTTACATAAACTACATAAACATAGGAAAGTAAAACATTACATAAACTTCGAAATTTAAAATAAAAATTCAAATTCCGACTTGTAACTTCTCGTTCTTCTTCTGAATAGCTGAACATAGTTATATCGGAATTCATTTTAAAAATAAAAAGAATGAGATATATGTTGTTTGAGATTGTGTAAAAAAAATGAGGTTTGTGGGTATTTAAATAAAAGAAATAGTGAGATGGTATGATTTTTTTTTTTTTTTTTTAGTCACAACAATTATTTTTTCCTTTTAATCACTTTTTTTTGCAGCAACGTATACATTAAACGTTATTTTTTTTTTCAGCAGCAACGTGACAGTTGAACTTTACTTCTCATTATTATCCATTTATGCAATTCACATGCAATTCACGTTCATTAAATTGCAAAACATATATGCAACATACATATTCAATGTGGGTCCCGAAAATAATAGCAAAACTAATAGGTGGTTAGACCACCATTTTTCTTTTTGGGAAATATTCTAGCGCGTGAAGGAGATTGATAGGCAAGGAGGTCAAGTGTGGGGTGGGTTCATTTGGTGAGGGTTTCATGCCCTTGCCTACTAGCCTTACATACATGACAATTTTTTTGGAGTTGAGACCATTGAACACTACGGACAAAAACAAAAAATTTGAAAAATACTAGACACAAAAACTACAACAGTGAAATTAAAACAAAGTGAAATTAAACCAAAAGTTATGTTGAATATAGATAAAGCGACCATAAACATAAATTACACCTAAAAAAATGCGTTAATTTCATATATACATTCGATCTAAATAACAAAGTGCCATACTTATTCAAAATATAAATTTTAAATGTATGCCATACAATTTATTTAATGAATGTTCGGAATAAATATAACAATGTTGAGATCAATATTGATCTCATTATTTATCATATATTCAATAAATCAATTTTAGTAATTTATTTTTTATCAAAATTAATTCAAAACCATTTTTCATTTTTTTTAAAACAATATATCTTACAAACGGTAAATTTTTAAGCTACAAAAAGTACACCATCGCGACGAGAATTAATTTTTTTTTTAGATATGCACTTATATATACTTTCGACAATTTTTTTTTTCAAAAATTCCGTCCAGGAAAATCACATGTGATTTTTACAAATCATATGTGATTTTTTTGGGCGGAAATTAAAAAAAATATCGTTGAAAGTACGTTTCTATAGAAAGATACTTTAATTCTCGGCGTGATGGCATGGTTTTTTTTTTTTTCTCGTAACGATTAATGGTTTGCGAGATATTTAATTTTTTAAAAAAGGGTTAAAGTTTTTTTTGTTTTGATAAAAAAATAAATGACCATGATTGATTCATTGGATATACGACAAATGTGAGATTTATATTGAACTTTTGACATGTGATGTTAGAGGTTGGTAAATATAGAATTGAGTCAAAAATAATTATGTGATCTAAACTTCTTTTGCTTAATATATCTCTCTGGCAGCTCAAAAATTAAATGCAATTCTGTGTTTGTCGATATTTCGAAATGCAAGTCAAAGGTGGCATGTTATACAAACCTTCCATATATTGTCACATCGGGGGGGGGGGGGGGGGGTGGTCAAACTGTACAACTCGCGATGCACACGGTACAAGCCGACGATGCATTCAATTATTGGATACCCTCCCTATGGGAGAGGGTGTGGATAACTCACCCCAAGTCAAAGTATAAAAATTAACATGTGACATTAAAACAATCCATATTTACTTTCTATCACGTAGTTGTTGCCGTAATTGTTCACCAAACAAACAAAAAAGAGCGCGCACATACAAAAATTCTGAAAAAAACATATAAACAATTGTTACCGCTTAACGACCCTTATGAATGCATAAAAGACACAAAAAAATGGACGTAGTCATTACCGATAGACAAAAGGCTCGGGTACCCGCTTAGAAATCGCCGCCGCTAAGCGCGGGTAACCGGCTAGTGCATATATATATATATATATATATATATATATATATATATATATATATATATATATATATATAAGTGATCTCATTCTTTCTTCCATTAAAGTGTAAAGAGAAGAACGCTCGTATTAGCCAAGAAATGATGTGTTTTAGAATAGGCATTATATATGTAATTTTTGTTACGATTCTCCTTTTTATATAAACTCTCTCAATCTCCATTCTTGTATATTTGTAGATCTTAGTTGTGTGTAAGTCGAGTATAGTTGTGTAAGTGTAGATTCGGATGGGGTGCAAGTTTGTGTTGTGTTGGGTGTAAATTCGGACAAGGTGTAAGTTCATGTAGTATTGTGTGTAGATCCAGACAAGATGTAAGTCCGTGAAATGTTGTGTGTAGATTCGAACGATGTGTAAGTCCGAGATGTGTTGTGTATAGTGGTTAGCATTGTGTAGATTGGTTCTAGCTAATACTAGGACTCGATATTTAGCTTAGTGTCAGAAATCGGTGTAAGAAACGGCATACGGTTTCTCCCCAAGAAGGGAGTTTGTTGACGTAGTGATTGTGAACTCTCAAGTGTGATACTCGAGGAGTGGAGTAGGGCAAAGAGTGAGCTTCGTAGCAGAACCGTTATAAATCTCTGCATATTGGTTTGATCGTTCTAACTCTTTACCATCTTTACTTTCATATTTCATTTTTCAGTTGTTGTATTTATAGTATTCATACGTTGTTGATTAATATCACATAACTTCGACTCAAAAAGATTTCAAAGAAAAACAAAATTGTTTTAAAACGTAATTAAAATGGTGAAAATATTTGTAACGCCCCCAAATTCTGGTATAGCGGAAGCATTTGGGTCATGGGGTGCTACTAAATTGGTAATCACAACACAAGGTAATACAGAACGGAATACATACTCCATTAAAATACATTCATCCGAGTTAAATAGAGTTTACAATAAATTTTCAAGTTCAGAAAATAGGGCCCATAAGTTTTGTTGTCCCATACAAACAAGTCATAGTTATGTGTAAAAACACTTCAGAGATAGTCTATGACCCTTGCCATGCCAATACGTTGTCAAAATAACGCAGATCAAACACCTGAGAAAACATGCTAAAATTCAGCAAAAAGCTGGTGAGTCTATAGGTTTAAAGTTAAGCAATAAAATCATAAGTTTGGACCATAAGTTTAGCATATGAGCATTACAACGCAGATAATGTCATATAAAAATAGTCTATTACGCTAGCACTAAGTTCATGTAACCGAAGCTATAACAGTGTGCACGCTCAAAGAGTATGTAATCATATATAGGGGCCCGACAAGTGTTTATCATTGGCACTTGTGTTTCGACATGGTATACGTTTGTTTGCCTATCCGATCAAACCGAACGGGGCGTTACCCCCAATAGATATATTTATAACATTCGCGCTTCCCAGCAGGAATTGACAGTTCATGAGTTGGGCATAATGGGACATAACATGGCTTAGGCTAATCCACGTAATAACATAAATAACAGTTTTTGGTTCATAAAATAGTTTTGCATGTTTCTAACCCCAATAAAAACAAGTAAGAGTGGGCCTATAAACTCACCTCAGTAGAGTATGCAGTAATTCAAGTGATTCAAATAGAGTGGCACCAACACGTGACCTAGATTAGTAATGCGTGATTTAGTTCACAGTTTAAGTTTAAGGCTCAACGAAGTTTAATTAAACTCAAAAGCTTTAAAGTGTTGTGTTATCTTTGCTTGTGTGGCAACATTTATGTTTGAAAATAGTTTACGAACTGTTTGTGTGTATTGGCTCTTGGAAGTGTATACGTTCATACGAATGGAAGCGAGAAGTCCTTGTTAAACAAGTATACGAAAGACAGGACGGAAATAGTCGTTGACGATTATTAAGCATTCTCGGGAAAAGTGTGAAAAAGTGTTTATAATATATATATATATATATATATATATATATATATATATATATATATATATATATATATATATATATGTTGGATCCTCGTGATAACTATGAGTAACAAAATGTATGTTTAGGAGAAAGGCCGTTTTAGAATTTTATAAAACTTTAGTGAGTTTTTATATAATCATTTCGAGGGCAACCCAGTTAATTAGGCGAGATAAATAAACAAGCACTTTTAGTGTTCGGTTCGTTTTTATAGTTTTCAAATGTATAAGATAGTTTATAGTTGAATGTGAAATGTTTATATAAAGTTTTGTGTTTCAAATTCATTGTGAAAAACTAGAAGGGGTTGAATAGTTTTCCCTCTTTTCGTTTTATAAAAGGTTTGCTTCAAAAACTTCAATTAAAGTTTTCCTTTTTAAAATCTTAAAATGTTTTGTATCAAATTACCTATTAAGTTAAACTCAATATATATATTAACTGTTTTTGGCTAAAAATTTGAATTCATATATTTATTATGAATTAAACATTTTCCTTTATTTACCAAAAGTGTTTTTCAAAATATATAAGATGTTTATAACATTTTATAAAATTTGTAGTGTCTAAATAAAATCCCTTTGATCATAAAATGTATTAGACATTTGTTTGTACATACCTTAAGTGATTGTTGAAGCATACTCGAGATGTTGAGATGTCGAGGCTTGTTGACGTATGAATGCATAGATAAATTGTGATCACAAGTAATTTAAGCACTTTACGTTATATGTTGTAACTTAAATCTTTATCATCATCAAAACACGAAGATGATGTTTAGATTAAATATCTTAATATTTATGCCAACAATCTCCCCCTTTTTGACGATGACAAACTATGTAAACTAAAACTTATAGTAAAATGTATAAGTTACTTGTTTACACTTCTTCTCCCCCTTTTGTCGAAGCAAAAAGGTGAGCTCCTAGTCGAGACTTCTACTACACTTCAATTATTGAAATAAAGAGGCGAGCTTGCATCATCGTAAGTGAAGCCTTCGATAATATCAACCTCTAAAACATGACTCAAGCGAATCCATGGATCAAATAAATTGCAAACTTTTAACCTGCATCAAGGATTAGTTTCCAGCAACAAAAAATATATCTATATCTATACTACATATAATGCATGAAGCAATCTCTCTCTAAAATTTTCAGATTTACAAGAAATAATGCATAGTTTACAACACTTTAAAGCACCCAATTTTTACAATTACAAAAAGTAAGCATATTGTACAACAAAAAACAGCGTGGTGTCATTTTAAGACCAAAATTCTATCAAACAACATTAATGCTGTTAAAAACAACCATTCACCAAAAATTACAATCATTTAAGCACAATGTACAATAGCTTATAAGTTAATACAAGTTATAAAACACAAAACACAAGTATGTAAAGCACAATGATTTTAAGATCAACAATTTATTCAACATATATAATTAATACACTAATTAATTCACCCCTTCACCAAAATATACAATCATTTAACCATAATATACAAACTAATCAAGCTACTAAGCCAAGTACTTAAAAATAAAGCCATTAGGCTGGGCACAGTGGTCGGTTGACCGGACTGGTCACCCCTGCGCTGACCGAGTTGCCGCCACTGCAACCGCAAGATCTATGAAGGTCGGACGACTCCAAAGTTGACAAACGAGTCACTCCCTTAATCAATTAATGCATTCCACAAAAGAAGAAAAAAATGTACCATTACATATTAGAACAAAAACAAAGAAGAAACGAAAGAAGAAAAGAAAAATCATCAATCAGGCCAAAACAAACATCAAACTTATTCCATTTATGGTCCACGAACTGAAAGTATACAATAAAACCCAACATTTACATATGCCTCAGTTCTAAGCCCATCTCAAAACCACCATCACGATCAACTCAACATAAAACCTTAGAGAGAGTTTTCGTTTGATATTCAAAAAAAGGGTCTGATTTTCTTGCAAACATAGATTGTTGGTTATGGTCGGTTATCAAGATAAGAAAAAAAGGAAGAGTACGTGATGTTTGTGTGGCTGCAAATCATGGCTGCATATTTTTGTGAGGAAAATTAGTGCAGAAATGAGGTAATTTAGGTTTTATAAACGTATTTATAAGTCCTAACATGTGGGTTATATAACGGTTTGGTTGTTAATTGGGTTGGCCAAATAATATCACAAATTGTTTGGTAGTTTTATCATGAGCTTTAATAGATATTGATGATTAAAGTTTGTTTAGGCTAAAAATGGTTTTAGACTAATTACTAATTGAGCCGTATATTATTTGTATGGTATAGTTGATTTTGGGTTAATTTTGATATTTGGTTCATGTAAATAGTGTATATTAAAAATGAAAATGTAGGGTATATATATAGTATAAAAAAGAAGGATTTTTTTGAAATAAAAATAAAAATATAAATGTCGGTCGCCTTACTATGCCTACCCCTACCTAATGTAGAGATGCTGCTTCCAGTTCTATCTAAGATAGGAAAAGACCTCTGGTCTTTTGTAGGGAGTGAGGATCGAACCATTGACCTCTAGGTTAAGATGCAAGGGGTTTTTCAACTGATCCAGCCCTAAAATTATTGTTATTTGTAAATTAATCGTTAAAAAAATATGGCCGCATAACATCACATAGAAAATATAGTCACAAGGTACCCTCCGCCGCATCGCGCGGGTACCCTGCTATAGATAGGGATGTAATACACATCACCAATGCTCCCCTTGGTATATGCTCCCCCTTGGTGTATGTTCCCCCTTATTTGAGGCACCAATAAATCAAGTAACGGAAGAATGCTACACTGCAAAGTTAGTTGAAAAAGGATGCACATATACATAATGATGATGATAGATATATGCATGACACTTATTGGGGAACAAGATATGGATGTCTAAGGTATATGGACTAAAAATATGACACATGCAATTATTGTTTTAAAAACAACAACCTAAATTCCCCAAAAAAAATAATGTGACCAACACTTAAGACATGAAAATGATTAGGACCTAATGCAAAGATTCGACCAAAAAATGCCAAAATATATACTCTAAAAGAGTTAAAGAAAAATGAAGATGAGAATGATTCGTTCTTTTGAAAAACAAATGTGGAAAAATGAAGAAGGATGAGCGTTAATGAAAAGGGAAGGTGATGACAAAAGGTTGACAAATATGGTTTAGATTAATATATCGTTTGACAAGGGTGGATGATTGGGAATCATGGGATTTTTAAGTGTTTTGTTGGTTGACGACCGAAGGTGGGTATGTGAAACGAGGTGGTGATGACTCGACAACACTTGAAGCTTGGATATCTTCTTTGTGTTCTTTACTTACTAGAAAGTGGAAAAGACGCATTTCGCAAAGAAATTCACTTGACTTTTGATGACATAGATAATCATGTTTATGAGTGTATGGATATGACGGTCACCCATTGATTCAAAGAGCGACACAAGGGTGAACATAGGTTTATGTATCATGAAAGATGGTTTGACCTTTATGGATTAAGTTGTAGTGGTGATGACACATTTAGTAGAGTGTAGGGGATGGTTACATGGTTGAATCTTCTTGCAAAGATGACTAGGTGGAGTTATTAGTCAAGATGGGTGAGAGTGAAAGAGCAATATTCATGGAATGAATTTCTTGGGTAGGAGGTGGTGGTGACACTTTTAGTGGTGGAGGCAATTGTGAGTTGGGATATCAATTGTGAGTTAGGATATCCATTGATGGATAGAGATGAAGATGTGGTGGAGGGTGTTTTAGATAGTACATTAGGTGCACTAGGATATGAAATTTGAGGTTGAGGTGATGGGGTTTTGAGGTTGAGGTTGATGTTGAGGTTTATTGTTTAGGAGGTATAATATTTATTTTTGGTTTCTTTGAGGGCATGGAAATGGTGGATGACTCGAGATTGGTAGTATAAGGGATGACTCGGTTTTTCATTTCACATTGGTGGTTTGAGGATGTACTGAAGAAGGTTTATGAGGTCTAAGTGTAAGGTAGAAGGATATACATGAGTGAGTGTGTTTTCTCTTCCCATTAAATTCGTGCTCATCCGGACATAGAGTGTGACACAAATAAAGACAAACCAACATGAAAACAAAAATCTTGACAATGACACGAAGGATGAAGGATAGCATACAAGGAGGTTTTCCTAAAGGTGGACGGAAGGTGTTTGACATCTATATAATAATAGAGTCATGACTCAAGAATTAGATATGAACAATGAGTGACATTTTAATTTGTATCTTGCTAATTAAAAATACTTAAACATTTCGGATGAAATATTTAAATTGTCACATCAACTTAGAGAGGTATTAGATTACAATCTAACTATCTCTTGACAAAGGAGTGGATTGTTTGGAAGGAAACAAGATGATGAATTAGGAAGTAAGTATGCATGGAGACTCTAGGACACTTAAGACAGTTTTGAGACTAATATGACCTATCGGATTGTGACACTAAGGTTCTCATGAAATAAGGGTATAAAATCTAAAGTCAAGAAATATATACCTAGATAAAAGAGACAAATAGAGTAATACAAGTAAAGGCATTTAGGCATGTATCATAAACAAATACAGAAATATATCATATCGAAATAGTTAGAGAAAAACAAAAACTATTATAATAAACATGCATTCAATAACTAAGCAGACAATTATGAAAGCATACAATCAAATCACATAGGATCAAATAAACATTTAGAAATATCACATATGCGAGATGCCATAAGTCTATGAATGAAAAATTCTAATGAGAAGCAAAGTTCATAAAAGTAACCTTAGCATTAGGTATATTTAGGAAGAGCAATTTAATCAAGTTGGAGAATGAGTATGAGACTATTACTAGTGGTGCTCAATTAAGGCTAAACACAACCATTTTTACGGGTTACACACACCCAACTTCTCACATAGAAGCAATTCAACCTTTAGGTTAAATTGAATTTCTAGTCAATAGATTCTCCAATACTCATTCTCTTTTTAGAAGAAATTGAGTTCCTAAATTTACCTATCGAAGAGTACCAAGTATGAAGTTTGCTTGATTTACTAATACTTGGCTTAATGTGACTCAAACATCATGTTTTTTATGAAGGTAAATCTAGATGATATATTTTATTCACGATCCTAATAGAGACGTGTTGAATGCTTAGATAAGAGTAAACAAAATGTTTTAATCTTTAGTTCATGATTTATCGGTTGTTTGGTTTTGATGGAATATTACTTGATTTAATGAATGCGCAATAAGAATGCTCCTTAGCATATCTTGTGAAATGAATCTCATTAAGATTATTTATCTTAAATGAATTTGTGATTCTCAAATGATACAAAACTAGACATTAATATATTCTTAAACGAATATTATTTTCTATGATTTTTGCCAATATTATATATCATAATTTAACTACTATTTGAAAAAATAAATTTTACTTGTTTATGGATTGTGACAAGTTATTTTTTAATTCTAATAACTTATATTATTTCAAAAAGGAAAGTGTAGTGCCTTATCTTATAACACAACCATTCATGCTACAAAGAAAATGAAATACATGGAATATATGGTGTGTATTATTCTTAAATATGTATTTTATCTTGAAATGATTATTTTAAGTAGTGTGAGCAAAGTTTACATATGTTGTTAGTTTGCTCATGTTTGGTTTTTTGGAGATGACACATTTATCCATTGCACTGGAATGTAAATTGCTTGAATATTTCGGACGAAACATCCAAGTTGTCAATCCTACTTCATTGTGTATTTTATGCATATATTTGCTAAATATTTGGAACACATCTATTGAACAAGTAGACTCAATATGACATCATATTCATAAGTGTGAGTTATGATCCGATGCATATTCTTATCATCTTGGAAAAGGATTTTGTTATTTTCATATCAATCGAGTGTGATTGAGTATGTAGATTCAAGACTATATCTTTTATTGTAATTTGATATAATCTTGAAGCTAAACAAATGACAATTCAATTTCTTTTCCACACTAAAAAATGTGTCAATTAGATTTGATAAATATATCAACCATAATTTGAATAATGAATTGATATAATATCAAGATCTTTCTTGACCCTCACGAACACTCATTTAAAATAAATAAATATTTTGATAGTGTGTTCCATTAATCCTAAGATTATTTATGAGTGAGATTAGTGAATGATTGAAAGTTGACTTATTATTTCATGATTGTTATATGTTTTGTTTATGTGAAAAACTATTTATTGTTACGTGTAATAAACACACTTAGATTTTGAAAATAATTTTTCTTTTATATAACTACTAATGTTTTAAAGTGATCCAATTTCTCTTGTTTTGTTGGTCCCTTTTACTTGGTTATCAGTAACTAAAAAGCTAAAGTAACCAAGTTGTATGACTTGAACACAAATATATGAAAATGATTAACAATAAAGCAATGTAAAAATAAGAGACAATATTTTCCAACGTTTAATTCTTTATTAGAAGTTAATAAAAAAGAATCGTACCCAAGTGTTTGCGGAATAACACTTGGGGTTGAATTGACAAGTATTGTATGGACTCCTCACTAAACTCAACTAAGTTGAGTGACAACTTAAATTACCCACTGAGCTATCTCAGGGGCTTGTGTTGTTCTTTGGAGGAGTAAAGTGGTTTGTGAATGCTTTGTATTAATTGCACAAACTTGTCAACTTTTACTCCTCACATTTGCTTCCTATTTATACACAAGTATAGAACAACTAAATATACATTGGACCTAAAGCTTCCTTAACAATATCTTGAAAGATATTATTCTTCTGGCAAGGAACCTTCATTGAGTTAGATCCAAAAGGCACTTTCTGATGACAGACTGGTTTTAACCATTTGGGGAAAGTTTGACATTAAAGTGATAAAGCACTTTAATAAAGCAGCTCAGACTTTCCCGCCCAGTCCCGCCAAAACTTCAGTCTTCATGT
Source organism: Artemisia argyi (assembly GCA_030686995.1). Taxonomy (NCBI): domain Eukaryota; kingdom Viridiplantae; phylum Streptophyta; class Magnoliopsida; order Asterales; family Asteraceae; genus Artemisia; species Artemisia argyi. The sequence continues at coordinate 84,933,543 of CM060677.1, read as the reverse complement.
CATCAGTCTTTAGTACGATTAAGTTGTTGAGGAGTCATTGGGGTTCAGTGAGTTATTGTCATCCTCACTGGACCCATCACCTTCTTCTTGGCTTAGATCACACTTCACTGAGTTCCGCCTCACTGAATGGAGAACCTTTCTTCTTAGGCTCGGTCTTAGCATCCTGAAGGTGACTCACTGAGTTACTGTTCACTCAGTGACTTGTTTACACTTAGGGGATTTTACGTTCAAATCCTTGTTAGAAGATTTGGGGAATTCAGTGACCCAACATGTTTAAACAACGTAAGGTAAAACAAGGTAATTTGTTGAAAATATTTAAGCGTTTGTTGAAAATAGATTAGATTGTTTGAAATATTCAGGTAACTAGATTTAACTCATTTACAAGATGTTTAAGTAACGTTAAGCCATCTATACCTATATGCAATGCAAGACTAATTATGCAAACTTAACGCAAGAAATTTAGCATAAGATCTAGTTAGGCAAAAACGGACAATTAGCTACGAACTAATAGACTACATGGCACATATGCTAAGATATTCAAATAGCTAAATTACAAATAGCAATGATTATCTAATATACTCTATCAAAATAAAATCACAAATGAGTTCACATAGCACATAAAATACTTGTCGTCGTTTTGTGTATTATATATACCAATGTTTATTTAGCTCAACTTTATTTGAAAATAAAATAGTTTCCTACCCATTTTAAAATTTAATTAAGATCAATATTTTGAAAGCATAAATACTTAATTTTTCAAAGATATACCGACTAGGAATGCCCGACTCGAAGGAAAAGGTAAAATACAAGTTTTACGTTAGAACGAGACTCAAATTTATGACCTCTGTGTAGTATTTTGACTTTTGACTTGTTTAAGTTTGTAATGGTTACTTGTAAGTATTTTTAAATAAATGTAGACTCAATTACCTTTAAACACGCAAACCATACAGGATGCCTAGACACACGCAAAAGTACATATGGTGGATTACAGTTTCTCGAAGACAAGCTTGTATCTTGGCATGTATCTTGGCAATCAAAGAAGCAGGACTGCACATCACTGTAATCAACTGAATCAGAATACGTAGCTATGTCCGCATGCTGTGCTCAAGTCATTTGGATGAGATCAAAACTTATGGACTAAGGCTACTTATTCAACAAGATTTATGTGAGCAAGAGTTTTATGAACGATTCTCTTTCTCTCCCCATAGCGATTTACCACCTAAAACCCTAATTATCATCCAATTCATCTTCCTTGATCTTTAATCTTGTTCTAATCTATATAAAGATTGTATTTATGCTTGCTTAGCTTCGTCTAATGCTTCATTAACATTGTTTTTATGCGGATCTAGGCCTGGTTTGATTAGGGTTTCGATTTTTCTTTGGATTTTTTCTTTAATCACTTTTTAGGGTTGTTTAGGTTTTGCTAACTGATTTCCTTCTCTTAAATCGATCTTTGCATTAGTTGGTTAGCTTCTTAATTGTGCTTTAATTCATGCCTTAATTCAGTTGAGGCTCTCGTTTTTTGAAGTTTGGACGTGGTGCTTCTTGTTTTTGTTTGCGACTTCTTATTTGATTGTTATGGTTTCGTTTTTCTGTTTTTCTTTTGATTTGAAACATTTTAAAAGCTGGTGATATTAATGTTGATTTGGATGCTCTCAAGGCTCGTATGAGTCACTTGAAGAAACAAGATGCTGGGAATTCTGTTGATTCTCAGCCACGTATGGCCACTAAGGTTTTACGAAACCTAATGAGGACTCAAGTTCTGCTGCTGTTGTTAATGACCCTCTCGTGGGTGATGTTAGGGCTTATCCTACTAGTCTTGGTGAGTTGGATTCTCGTCCAATGATGAACCCTAGTATGATGAGCAAAGGTAATGATTATGTTACTTTCGGACCTGCTGGTGTTAAAGAGCCATTACCTTTTGATTTTCCTTCGGTTACTACTAGTCTTGGGGAGTTGAATGATGGTTCAACGAGGAACCCTAGTAGTACCCATGTGACCAGTTCATCCACGTCCCTTCAAGCTAATATTGATACTCCACTGTTTGGTGATTCAAGTACACCAAGAATTGATGTTAACATGCCCGAAGGTGATGGAATTGGTGTGTCTATGAAGGCTGGATGGTTGCTTGTCTCTAATTCGTCTACGAGTGATATTCAATCTACAAGTACAACCTCCGCTTAAAAGGAAAAGCAAACAGGTTCTACTTCTATTCTCCAATCTGTTGAGGTTAATTCGAGCCCTAAATCTTATGCTAGTGCAATAAGTGGTGTGCAACATACAAAAAATACTAATAAGCGTAAGGCTAACTTTAGACCTTTGGTTACTGAAAATGTTATGGAGGATGTTGAACTTGCTATCCCATTAAAGGTTGTTGAAGATATTAGTACTCGTTTTGATAACACATTGTACGGGTAATTTCTAGGAAAACGGGTTGCATTCCCCATTGTGGAATATTATGCACGTACTACATGGGCTAAGTTTGGTCTTCAAAGGGTCATGATGAACGCCAAGGGATTTTTCTTTTTCAAGTTTGATACGAAAAAGGGTTTAGAAGATGTTCTTGAAGAGGGGCCTTGGATGATTCATAATATCCCCATCATTCTTAAACCTTGGACCATGAATACTTGATGAGACGAAAAATGAACCACTTTTAGGGGGGTCATTTAAGCCCGGAATTGAATTTATTTGATCAAATATTGCCCTAAATCGTTCCTTTTGTGATTTTAGATACTTTGGGAGTGAAATCTAAAAAAGGAAGCAATTCGGATGTTTTTGGAGCATAAAAGTGAAGAAAACGCCAAAGACTTAATTTTCCAAGCTGGGAACAGTGTGTGACGGCGTCAAGAGTACCTTCCTGACGGTGTCAAGAGTAAAGATCATGACGACCCAGTACAGAAATGAAGGCGTCACAAAGAAGAGCGTCAAGAGTTAAATGTGTGACGGCCTGGAAAAATGGAATACATGACGGCATCAGATGTAGATCAAGGTAGTCCGAGAATTCTTTTGGCGGCGAGATGACGGCGTCACAAGGTTGTCCTTGACGCCGTCAGCCTCTTATATCTATATATAGTTTTCTAATTTTCATTCATTAGAGAGGAACAAGTTTGGAGAAACCCTAAGGCCGAACCATATACGTATTTTACAGCTTTTTCAAGGGTTTTCAGCCCTTAAATGCTTACATGTGCTATTGAGATAAGTATTCTTTTAATTCAATCAATATGTCTATGTGTTGGTTGTCTATATCTTGTGCTTGTCTTGATTCCACCATGCTAGGCTAGATTTATCTTGTGTTTGCTTTGATCTAATGAAACCTAGATGTTAATTATGTGTTGATTACTTGTTTATGGTTGTATTGGATGAATGATTTCAATGTTAGGCTTAAGAAAACTGGCAGATCTCCAAATGGTAACATGCTTGAACGTCTTAGGAAACATGAACCGATGTGTACTAGGTTTTATTGGTTGTATTTAATGCATGAGTAAATTCTAATTATCCCATGTTAGGAGCTTCTTAGCCGGCTCGACATAGGAGTGAAGTAGGCACTCATAGGATTGGGGAGTTAAGTAAGCCACCCCATGAATGGTATCAAGGAATACAATCCGTCATCCACGCAACTATAACAAGTAATTAACGTGTAAAAGATATCTAGGGAGTAGTGAAATCTAAGTAAACACATTTCTCCACTTATTGCTCACAACTTTAGTTTAAATTAGTTTATTTTCATTTCTAGTATTTTATTTTGATTGCATCTTTAGTATTGGGTTAGTTGACTAGCAACTAATTCTGCCTATATCCTTCAAACCCGAGATTTTAACTTGCTTTCTAAAAAATATAAAAAAACAAAAAGAATCATCCCTCATCTCTAGAACTAATATTTAGGTTTTCTAATCCTAGCGACACTATTCCTAGCTGAACGATCAATTCCCTGGTACTTGTCACTATACTATACTACAATGATCAGGTACACTGCCTGGTGGGGGTTGTAAGCTTCTCGAGATCCCTCGAGAGGTAAAGCCTGGTGCAAACCCCACGCATCAAGTTTTTGGCGCCGCAGCCCGGGGAATAGTTATTGTCTAGGTTAGAATCTCTTTTTATTAGGTCTATTTGCTAGATTCCTTTCTAGTAAGATTTTATTTTTATTTTTAGGTTTTCTTTAGTCTATCTTATTTCTTTGTTTCCTTTGTTCGTAAATTATTTCGATGGATAACAATAACATTGATCGTTTGATTCCTGTTATTCATGTTTTTCGTCGTAGGATTTTTCAAATGCCCACCCCACTCCCTTCAGTCGAGAATGAGAACCCACCCAACCTCTCGCCAAACCACCACTTTGTCAATAATTCTGAGTTTGAAGAGTCTGATCTTGATGATGACCGTAGGGCTAGTCCTTTTTACTATTCAGACTCCGATGAGGATCTTGATGATGGTGATGTGATTAATGAGAATAGGATGGAAGAGGAAGTGAACCCTCTTAGGTATGTCGACCCTAGAACATGGACTGAGAGTGACAGTTCATTCAACATGCAATTTCCTTGTAAGATTGGATTTAGGAGCTTTAACGCCTATCTTAACTCATCTCTCCCAATGAACATAATCTCGCGTAATGAATATAATAAAATCATGGTAGATGGGTTAGAATACAAAGGGGAAAATATTATTGCTAGGGAAATACCATTGCATGTGTTTGTAGGAAGCTTGGTTTATCTTGTTGAGTTCATGGTTATGGAGAATCTAGGAGAATTTATTGATAGTAAGTTGACCCAAGTTGTGTTTGGAAGACCTTTCAAACGGTTGACCAACCTCGATGAAAAACTTATAGAAGGGTTAATTACATTCTCGGATGGGGGTGAAGATTTTGTCTACCAAATGCCCCACACACACCCTAGGTTCAAGGATTTTTCCATGGAGAAGTGTAGTAGGTATCCACCCATAGAACTTCTAAGTGTGAATGATAAGAGAAAAGGGCTTAAGTACACTCATGAAAAGAATAAAAGATACTATCGCGGATGTTTAGAGTTAGGAGATGATTATAAGAAAGATGAGGCGACTATTAGATGGTTCACGCTTGGTTATGTGAGCATAAGCGATACACGGTAACCCATGACCTTGAGTCTAGCTACAAGACTCGTAAATAAAGAAAAGCGCTTCTTGGGAGGCAACCCATGCTTTGTGTGATTTTATTTTGTTTGTTTGTTATTTGTTTTCGTATGCATGCTTTATTTTTATTGTTGGTAGATCATGTTTCTAAACTAAAAAGTGGAAATACTTTACTTTGTTGTTTTGGCCTAGTCTTAACTCCACCTAAAGGTATTTTTGCAAAAGATAAGTGTAAGGGGAAACCCCAAATATGTTTTTAAGAAACAACCCGATCATGATTCTCCACAATATTAAGTGAACATGTATATTCGTATTTGTTAGAGTCAAATGTTTGTATTGAGTCATAATGAAGTTTTGCAGGATTTTCCAGGAAGTAGGACCAAGTTTTTCCAGAAATTTTCCGGAAACTTAACACAAGAATTTCTGCAGGTCACTTCTGACGGCGTCATGATCTTGCTCTTGACGGCGTCACATGTAAAAATCTGAAAATTTTACCGGTTTTGTTTTTCTAACGGAGTTTTAAAGTTTTTGTTGAATTATTAAGTTTTATAATCTCCAGGAAATCTGCAAACTTCATTCCACAAGCATTATATCTTATTTTGTTTTCTAGGATTTAGTAACTTATGTAGATTGCCGCCGATTTTATGCGGGGCTGCTTTGTTTGTTTTCTCAGGATTGACAGGTTATGTATGACAAGAAGATGATTTATATTCTGGAAGGGAAGCTTTGATTGTTCATTTTCTTGGAGGAAGATCTAACCTGGCCACCTTATTATCCATACCGAGCGAATCAGGGGAGTATTTGATTTCATTTGTTTTACTTATTTCACTTTTACATTCTTTACTTGAACATTGGGGACAATGTTCATCTTAAGTGTAAGGGGAGGGTAAGATGATGATACCTTACAGATACACTTTCGCTTGAGTTTGTTTGTTTGATAGTAGATGTGTAATAAAACTATGATAAATACTTGTTAGTGCAATTTTAGCGCCAAATTTAATTTTTTTACAACATTTAGGAGTGAAACTTTAGCCATAGCAAGCGTCTCATGGATAGGAGATTGTATGACTAGCACATAACCGTACTTTCAGAAAAATTTTCCACCCAAATATGTGAGGTTCGCCTTTAGATTTGATAGGAAAAGCATTTACTATTAGTGCTTATGAGTGTACCAGTAGCATTTAGATTCTAGAACTTGCGTTAGTGATGCATCCCGAGACCGCTAGTGAGACTACATTCGTGTAATAGGATTTACTACATGATAAGAGGCATTAGGATCACCCTTGTGTTAAACCCGTATCATGATTACTTGACCATTTAAGTCATATTACTTGGCTAGTTAAGTCAACTAATTTTTCCCACACCCTTAGCGTTGTACTCATTTTTAGTACACGAAACCCCTAGTACACCCCTCCGAGCCTATCTTTTCGTTTCTAACTTTAAGCATCTTACTTAAAGGAAGAATTTGTTACACCCCACTTAAATGTACACCCAAATCGCCTTAGCCTTCCGTGTATGCACTCATCTTTAGTGCATTATTGTTATTTGTTAAACCCTAAGTTAACTATCTAATTGATTACATGGTTGCTAAGTCGAGTCATATCTTTGTACATATTGTTTTGGGACGATTGGGACTCATGGGTAAAGTACTTATTTATGGAGTAATGGGGAAGAACATCATATATTACCCCCATATGTACGCTAATCTTAAAAGTACTCCAAGTGTTTTGATTTTCTTAATTCGAGTCATTAGATTAATTTATTGTAAAGTATGTAAAGATTTAAGTGTAAGGGGAACGTTCATTCCCTATGATGTATTATTTTGGATGGTATGGTAAAAGTGTATGCAAAAAAAAAAAAAAAAAAAAAAAAAAAAAAATCGAAAAAATTAAGAAAAAGAAAAAAAAAAAGAAAGAGAAAAAGAGAAAAACATACGGACTACCATCCCTTTTCATTCCATGTTTATTTTATGTTTTTATTATTTTTCATTTATTAGATTAAGTCGAGTCTAGTCTTGGCTTAGCAATGCCATATTGTACATGTAATTAACCAAGATTGTTAACTCGCCACCAGTAAAGACTGCCTATATCCAACAAAACCGTGTATTTCATGTCCCTACACCTAACGTTACAACCTTTTAAAAGACCTCTTTGATAGTTTATCCTAGGTGCTTACGCCATGTGGTGGAGGTTTGATCCTTTCCCAAGCCTATGGTAATCTATTTTGCTATGACAGGTAGTGAGAGATGTTTTCCATTTCCATAATGTGATATATACTTTATTACACCCGAGAGATGTGAGTATCTAAACACCATTTGTGAGGTGCTAGTGTATGACCTCCGTGCTTGTCTTTGGTCTTTAGTGGAATGATTATTTGTTGTAATTACTTTTATATTAGTGTTAAATGACCCCTAACTTGTATTTTGACTAGAATAAAAGCGCATTTGCTTGAGGAAAAGCAAATCTCAAGTGTAAGGGTATATGATGAGGCGAAAAATGAACCACTTTTAGGGGGTCATTTAAGCCCGGAATTGAATTTATTTGATCAAATATTGCCCTAAATCGTTCCTTTTGTGATTTTAGGTACTTTGGGAGTGAAATCTGGAAAAGGAAGCAATTCGGACGTTTTTGGAGCATAAAAGTGAGGAAAACGCCAAAGAATTAATTTTCCAAGCTGGGAACAGTGTGTGACGGCGTCAAGAGTACCTTCCTGACGGCGTCAAGAGTAAAGATCATGACGACCCAGTACAGAAATGAAGGCGTCACAAAGAAGAGCGTCAAGAGTTAAATGTGTGACGGCCTGGAAAAATGGAATACATGACGGCGTCAGATGTAGATCAAGGCAGTCCGAGAATTCTTTTGGCGGCGAGATGACGGCGTCACAAGGTTGTTCTTGACGCCGTCAGCCTCATATATGTATATATAGTTTTCTAATTTTCATTCATTAGAGAGGAACAAGTTTGGAGAAACCCTAAGGCCGAACCATATACGTATTTTACAGCTTTTTCAAGGGTTTTCAGCCCTTGAATGCTTACATGTGCTATTGAGATAAGTATTCTTTTAATTCAATCAATATGTCTATGTGTTGGTTGTCTATATCTTGTGCTTGTCTTGATTCCACCATGCTAGGCTAGATTTATCTTGTGTTTGCTTAGATCTAATGAAACCTAGATGTTAATTATGTGTTGATTACTTGTTTTTGGTTGTATTGGATGAATGATTTCAATGTTAGGCTTAAGAAAACTGGCAGATCTCCAAATGGTAACATGCTTGAACGTCTTAGGAAACATGAACCGATGTGTACTAGGTTTTATTGGTTGTATTTAATGCATGAGTAAATTCTAATGATCCCATGTTAGGAGCTTCTTAGCCGGCTCGACATAGGAGTGAAGTAGGCACTCATAGGATTGGGGAGTTAAGTACGCCACCCCATGAATGGTATTAAAGAATACAATCCGTCATCCACGCAACTATCACAAGTAATTAACGTGTAAAAGATATCTAGGGAGTAGTGAAATCTAAGTAAACACATTTCTCCACTTATTGCTCACAACTTTAGTTTAAATTAGTTTATTTTCATTTTTAGTATTTTATTTTGATTGCATCTTTAATATTGGGTTAGTTGACTAGCAACTAATTCCGCCCATATCCTTCAAACCCGAGATTTTAACTTGCTTTCTAAAAAAATATAAAAACACAAAAAGAATCATCCCTCATCTCTAGAACTAATATTTAGGTTTTCTAATCCTAGCGACACTATTCCTAGCTGAACGATCAATCCTCCGGTACTTGTCACTATACTATACTACAACGATCAGGTACACTGCCTGGTGGGGGTTGTAAACTTCTCGAGATCCCTCGAGAGGTAAAGCCTGGTGCAAACCCCACGCATCAATACTAACTTATTGAAAGAAGACTTAACTCGTGTCCCCGTTTGGGTTAAACTCCATGATGTTCCTATGGCTGTAGTTTTGTAGGATGGTCTTAGTCTTATTGCTACGAAATTTGGTACTCCCATTATGCTTGATTCCTTTACTACCACGATGTGTTTAGAATCGTGGGGTCGTTGTAGTTTCGCACGTGCATTAATTGAGGTAAAATCTGAAAATGAACTTAAAAATAGTCTTATGATTGGTGTTCCTTTGCTTAATGGGAAGGGGTATACGAAAGAAACCATTAGGGTAGAATATGAATGCAAACTTCCATGGTGTGCTACATGTCAAATATTTGGTCATACTTGTGACCAATGTCCGGAAGGTTACTACCCCTCCTAATGTGGTGGGCAAGGATGATGATGGGTTCATAACTGTTGGAACTAAGCGTACTAGTGGCAAGAATAGTGCTCCAAAAGGTGGTGCAAAGGTGGGTCAGAAGTTTGTTTACAAGCCCAAAGGTACTATTAACACGGATAAGGTAGTGCCGAACTCTAGTAATGTGTCTAACCAACAGGTGCCAAGCAAGTCTACTAGTTCGACTACTAATGCTTCTAATTCTGCCCCTAACTCTAATGTTCCAAATGCTAGCAAGGTTAATTTTGGTCCTAGTTCATCGAATGCTAATGTTCCAAATGCTAGCAAGGTTAATTCTGGTCCTCGTCAAATAGGGAATCGAAGTCGTACAAGAGAAGCTAGTTTGGTTAAGGAATCAGGTATCACACTTACCAACTCTTTTGATGCTCTTAATGAGGAGTTGGATGAGTCTTCTAATGTTTTAAAACCGGTGGGTTCTACTAATTCTGATGGTGAGGATGATATACTTCATGAGTATGATGAAACATCCGGTTTATGGCTTCTACTTCTATAAGTAACACTAATACTACAGGGGCAAGCACTCCTGATTTCCCGGGTTTTAATGTTTAGTGTTACTTCTTAGAATATTAGGGGTTTGAATCACTCCCTTAAACAAAAAGAGGATCGTCAGGTGGTGAATGAGAATAATTTATGTTTATGTGCTATCTTGGAATCTCATGTTGATGCGTCTTGTGTTTATGATACTTGTGCTAAGGTTTATCGAGGTTGGAAGTGGACATCTAATGGGAATTTATGTGATAAGGGATCTCGTATTATTCTTGGTTCGGATGATGCTATCATTGATGTTTTAACTATGTCCCAAACTAATCAAGTTATGCATGTGCAAGTCAATGTAAAGGCTGATAATAAAGCTTTCTTTGTTTTAACTTGTTTATGCCCATAATTATTATATTGATCATAGAGCGCTTTGGAGGGATTTAGAGGTCCATAGCTGCCTTATGCGTGACAAACCTTGGGTGCTTATTGGTGATTTCAATGCCTCGTTGTTTTTAGAGGATAAATCTGGTGGTGGGTACTAGCCTACTATTGCCATGACTGAGTTTAAAGATTGTGGTAATAATATTGAAGTCACGGACATCAACTCTTCGGGTTGGGTAATGTTAAATTTAGTGATGATTTTCCGGGATTTTTTGCTATATTTCAACCATACCATATTTCTGATCACTCTCCTTGTGTTCTTCGAATTCCCACATTAAGTAAAAAGAAGTCAAAGCTATTTAAATTCTTTAATTGACTAACATATAAGCAAGGGTTTCTAGATGTTGTTCGACAAGGTTGGAGTTTTAATGTGCAAGGGCACAATATGTTCAAGGTGGTTAAAAAACTTAAGCGCCTGAAATCTCCTATCCGTAAGCTCCTAAGAGACCAAGGTAATCTTTATGCTCGTGTTAACAACCTCTGTACTGAATTAGATGAAGTTCAAAAATCTTTGGATAAGGACCCTACTAATACTCTGCTTCAGGAAGAGGAGGCTGTTTATCTTGAAGCGTTTAAGAATGCCATTCTTGAAGAGGAACGTTTCTTGAAACAAAAGGCTAAAGTTGATTGGCTTTGTCAGGGTGACTCTAATTCGTCTTATTTTCATAATATTGTCAAGAGTAAGAATCATAGGAGTCGTATTGAGCTTGTTACTGATGTTAATAATGTTTTGCACCAAGGGAATACTGTTCCTAATGTATTTGTTCAACATTATGAGAATTTCCTTGGTGTGGAAGGTACTACCATTCAACTTCCCGATCATGTGGCTTCCCCTTCTACTATTAATTCAGATAGGGCTGCTTGGATGGTGATGGATGTGACAAATTCTGAAATTAAAAATGCTATGTTCTCTATTGGTGATAATAAGGCCCCGGGTCCGGATGGTTTCACGGCTGCCTTCTTCAAAAAAGCATGGGATATTGTTGGTAATGATGTCTGTTTGGAAATTCGGGACTTCTTTAATAATGGGAAACTGCTTAAGGAACTTAACCACACTATTATTGCCCTTGTCCCTAAAGTCTCCACTCCTGCTAAGGTAAATGATTACAGGCCTATCTCATGTTGTAATTTTCTTTACAAGTGGATTATCAAAATTATTACTAATCGTATTAAAGAGGGGCTTGGAGATGTTGTGAGTATCAACCAGTCGGCTTTTGTTCCTGGGCATAATATATCGGATAATATTCTTCTCACCCAAGAATTAATGCGTAACTATCACCGTCCTCGTGGACTGCCTAGATGTGCTTCTAAGATTGATATTCAGAAGGCATATGACACGGTTGATTGGCGTTTTCTTGAGACTATTCTGGTTGGTTTAAGGTTTCATAATGCGATGGTTTCATGGATCATGGCATGTGTTACTAGTGTTTCATACTCCATTAGCATTAATGGTGATATTTACGGTTGGTTTAGAGGTAAAAGGGGCCTTCGTCAAGGTGATCCTATGTCGCCTTACTTATTTACTCTTGTTATGGAGGTTTTAACTCTTTTATTGCAACAAAGGGTCGAGCAGTAGAACGAATTCCAATACCACAACCTATGTGAAAGGCAAAAAATTGTTAATCTCTGCTTTGTTGATGATCTTTTTATCTTTACACATGGTGATGTTTTTTCAGCTAGTGTGGTTATGGATGCTTTAGACGAGTTCAAGCATGTGTCTAGCCTGGTTCCGAGTATTCCTAGAGCATGGCTTTCTTTTGTCATGTTCTGAATCAGGTGAAGTTGTCTATTTTGAACTCTTTGTCTTTCAATGAAGGTACCCTCCCTGTTAAATATTTGGGTGTTTCCCGTATATCTTCACGGTTGCTGTACCGGGATTGTAAAGTGCTTGTGGAATGGGTCCAAAATAGGGTCGCTTATTGGAGGAATATGTGGAAAACTAGAAGCGGGGGGGGGGGGGGGGGGGGGTTGAATAGTTTTAAGTCTTTTTAATTGGTTATAAAGATTTGTTTGCGTGTTTTGTTTACTTACAAAAATTGCAGATTCGATATCATGTGAATTCAAGTCTTGCACAATATAAATGCTAAGACTATAAGAATGTAATAAATGAAATAAGTGAGAGATGGAAAGATCGAACCGCGAGACAAGAGATTTATAGTGGTTCGGCTACAAGGACAGCTTCCTTGCCCTACTCCACTCCTCGAGCACCTAACTCGAGAGTTTTCTTCACTATGTCAACAAGCTTCTTTATGGCGGAGAAAACCTTACACACCAATATACACACCACAACTTCGTAACACCTTAATCACACCTTCTACACAACTTCTTCACACCTAGTCACACCTTAATTACAACACTACTTCTTCACACCTACCTATCTTCACAACTATCTACTTCACAACTATCTTCCTCACAACTATCTACTACTAAATCTTTTTATCTACACAGCTTGCTAATCTATATTCTACCAAATATTCACAACTAATTACACAAAGGGGTATATGTAGTGAATGATGCTCTAACAACTTAGATGTGGAGGTCACAACAAGTTGTAATACTTCTTGTCTTGGAGAATAGAAGTATTCTTCTTTTGCACTTGAAAGGATGAGACTTGGATCACTTTAAAACAAAGATTTATGTATATATGATCAAAGGATTATAGGAAATGAAAATGGGGATTTAGATTAGAAAGTATTGGGGTGCAAAAGGTGAGAAAAATCTGTGAAATGAACCAGTATTTATAGGCCAGAAATTCACTGTTCTGGAGCGTGCTGGTCCCCTTAATTAGGGGCCGGTTCCCTTAATAATTAAGGGGGGCGCCCCCTCCAGAACATTGGGATTGTTTGTCTTTTATGGGGAAAGTTTTTCTGTATTATATTTGCCATTTTTAGTTAAAAATTTGAATTCATATATTTATAATGATTTAAATATATTCTTTTAATTCCAAAAATGATTTTTGTAAATGATATATAATGTTTATGACATTTTATATAAAATCTAGTGATTTAGAAAAATTCCCTTTGATCATAGAATGCAATAAACACTTTGTTTATTAATACCTTAAGTGATTTGGATGTAAAGAGAGATATTTATTGCTAAATACATGTTTATGTCATAATTTTTTAGTTCAATGAGTTTTTGTTTTATAATTATCAAAACATAGAGATATTGTTAATATGTTAAAAATGTTTTTAGGCATTATTTATTTCAATAATCTCCCCCTTTTTGATGATTACAAAACCTTAAACTCATTAGGTCTAAAAATTAATTTTTAGACAAGTATTTAGAGTTTAATATTCTCTTCTCCCCCTTTTTGTAAAATCAAAAAGGTTATGCTGATTAAACTTCATAGAAGAAGTTAAACGGGTAGAAAGCTCCCCCTTGATGTGTGCTCCCCCTCATTTGAGAGCACCAAGGAAACGAGCTATGGAGAACTTAGCTACAAAAAATATGTGAAGAATGCAAGACATACACTGGTACAAAAAGTTGTATTGGTCACGCCAAAAATGTGTGACGATATGCCTATAGTCACACATGTTTTTTTGGTTGTCTGTCACTAAAAGTCCCGCCACCGTAGGTGGCATATGGTCACATTGTTGAGTTCGTGGCCTTTTCCATCGAAAAAGAGTGACCAAAACCCCGAATATGTGTGACAAATTAGGCACAAGTTTTGTTGAATTAGTCATTATCAGTGACCGTAAACACCTTATAGTCACACGAATGTTTTTTGAGAGTGACTATTGTTCGTCCTTTGGCCACATAAATATATAATATATGTGACATTTGAGATGGTATATTCAAGTAAATGTGTATTTTGTGTGACTATTGATAATCCAATGGCCACATGAATATACAATAAATGTGACGTTTGTGATGATTTAGTCACACAATTGGTGTTATTTTGTTGGAGTTAGTCACATACAATTTAACACAAAGTGGCCAAAAGTGTGAATAAGTGTGACCATATGCTGTTTAAAGTGAAGAAATGTGTATTTTGTGTGACTATTGATCATCCAATGGCCACGTGAATTTTATGTTTGTGTGGCCTTTTGTAATATTTAGTCACACAAAGCATATTTGTTTTGGGTATATAGTCACATACAATTTAGGAAATAGTGGCCAAAAGTGTAAATAAGTGTGACTGATGACGTATAGCCTATATTTGGGCCACAAGCCCAAATGATAGACATTACTTACACCTAAGCCCACTACGAATGGGCTACCATGACAATGGTATGGGCCGTAGTATTATTGCTTTGGGCTCATAAAGCCCAAAGGCCCAATCTAACCCACCGGGTAACGATAAGGATTATCTATTCAAGGAATAGATATCCTTACCTTGGATAAGCACCACGCATGCGAAGAGTGAGGAGCAAGAAATACGGTTTCTTAGCCCCTATATATAGAATCACACGATTCTCATTAAAGGTACGATATACAACCCTAACTCTTCAACAAAACCCTAAATCGATTACTTACTCTCACGCCGGAGTCTAATCGGGGGAGACAATCCCTCGATAAGCCTAACGGTGTTGTTTATTTTCTTAGTGCGCAGGTAACAAAGTACTAAGAAGCTAATTGATATAAGAGCAAAAGCCCAACAACCAGGTACGCCCAACTTTTGTATCAACAAGTGGCGCCATCCGTGGGACCCGACTACGAACTAGAATGACGAAGCATAAGAATTCCGGCCAGCGGACTCCGCAGTCAGAAAAGCGTGACCATCAGAAGAAGAATCGACAAGATTCGACCTCTAGGCAGGTTGCTGGGACAACCAGCGCACCTGATCACCAAGAGGCGGGAACAACCCAGCCTCTTCAAACGACGGAGCTACCTATAATCTCTTCAGTGGTCCCAAGCGTTGAGGAACTCCAACGCACCCTCTTCACCACTCCTCATCAGGCTATACCCGCAGTGAACAACACTGTGCCGCCAGACGCACCTGAACGGAACAGGGCGCCTAACACTGAGGAAGGAATTCTTGCAACAACTGAGGACACACCGGATCTAACTTTGGGGAACTTTGTATCCCAAAATTATGAAACATTAACTGCCCTCATGCAAGAAGAAGCAACAAGAAGAGCAAACACGAGCCTACAAGCACGACTCAATTTTGCTCTGGAACGTGAACCATCACCACCGCGTCACCCACGAGGAAGACGCACAGAACGTACCACTATCCATGATAGGTTAGGTACAATATCTGATTCGCAGTACTCTGGAGACAGCGAGAGGCGCACCAATGTCCACTCCAGACTTGACAGTCGGGGAATACATGATCGATTAGGGCCTCAACATTCGCCAAGCCAAGGATCTTCAAAACCTGGGAGCAAGAGAATCCAAGATAGATTGGGAAGGAGAAGATCCCCAAGCAGAGATCCCTCAGGCTCCTCTTCTGAAAGAAGTAGGCGCAAGCGCCGAAAGAAAGACTACCCGTCTTCCAGTGACTCCTCGGACAACGAGGATAAAGAAACAGGACACTGGAAGTCAAGAGGAAGACGTCGTGAGGAGGAAAACGAAGATATGTCCCTCCCATGGCGACGTCAGAAAATTGACGCGTTTACGCGACGCATCAGCGATTACTCAGACCACAAACGCAGGCGCATGCCCGCTAACGTAAAAACATATGATGGAACAGGTGACCCTGACGATCACCTAAAAATTTTCGAGTCAGCCGCAACAATCGAAAATTGGCCACAACCTGTGTGGTGCCACATGTTTAATTCCACGTTAGTAGGAAACGCGCGCACATGGTTTAACAAACTCCCACGTAGGAGCATCGGCGGATTTGAGGAATTACGGAAAGCATTCCGCCACAACTTCACCCAGCGAAAGAAGTGCGCCAAAAACCCTGTGGAGCTAGCAAGAGTGAAACAGCGCCAAGGGGAATCCACCAGCGCTTTTATGGAACGTTTCAAGGATGAGTGCATACAAGTCAAAGCATGTCCTGAAATTCTAAAAATTTCAGGGTTCATGAATGGGATCAATAACCCAGAACTCATCCGGAAGCTTAATGACAAAGTTCCACAATCCTTTGACGAGTTAACAAAGCGCACTAGATCCTTTATACAAGGAGAAGAAGCTGCTGTGGATAGCAAAAAAGGATATTCAAACTATAGGCAACAAGAACAGCCGCGGAGACAATCCAATGATCAGAACAACAACCGCAGCAGGAACTATCGCAGTGGAAGAGACAACGACAAATATACTCCTCTCACTAAAACTCCGAGAGAAATATTTGTAACAGAAGGTGCGAACTTCCCAAAACCACCACCAATGCGCACAACAGAAGCAAAGCGCCTAGGTAGTGGATACTGCGAGTACCACGGCCAAAAAGGCCATGCAACTAACGAGTGTGTTCAACTAAAACAACTAATTGAAAAATTAGTTAGAGAAGGCAGGATGGACCACCTCGTAAAAAACATTAAGGAGGGAAAGGATAAGCAGAGAAACGGGGGCAAGAAAGAACCCCCAAAAGAAAAAGCTGATACTATCTACATGATACAATCATGGCAACGAAAGATAAAGCAAAAGGTCAGCCAGAAATTCTCTCCAGAAAAAGAGATATCCTTCCCTACCATAGCCGCGGACAACGCAGTCGTGGAACCTCTAACCATTGAGATACATACGGGGGGACATGACATCCACCGCATGTACATTGATGGTGGAGCATCCGCGGACATCCTGTACGATCACTGTTTCAAAAGGCTGCGACCTGAAATCCAAAGTCAGTTGATACCAGCTACAATGTCATTAACAGGATTCACAGGAGAAAAGATTTGGCCCATGGGGCAGTTACGCTTATTGGTGGTCGTAGGAGATGAACAACACTCAACCGCGACATGGATAAATTTCATGGTAATAAAGTCTCCTTCACCATACAATGGTATAATTGGAAGACCGGGAATATCATCCATGCGCGCGGTACCATCCACAGCGCATGGAATGCTTAAATTCCCAGTGGAAGGAGGGGTGGTCACTCTCTATAACACAACATTACCACCAAGAGAATGCATCGCAGTAACAACTGAAGCGAAGACTATTCCAGAACAGCGCACGGAAAAAACGCCAAATTTAAAAGTCGCTATTCACCCAGATTATCCGGAACAACAAGTTTCGATTGGAGGATCTTTATCTGACAAAGGTAAAGCAGCCGTATGCGCACTCTTGCAAAAGAACCTAGATATCTTTGCATGGGAACCAAAGCATATGACGGGAGTACCGCGCTCTATCACAGAGCATAAGTTACAAATCCGACAAGGATACCCTCCAATACGACAAAAGAAGCGCGGCCAGGCCCCAGATCGTGCAAAAGCTATTTTGGAAGAAGTACACAAGCTAGTAGATGCAGGAATCATGCGCGAAGTATACTATCATGACTGGCTTTCTAACCCAGTTATGGTAAAGAAGAGCGATGGCAGTTGGAGGATGTGCGTGGACTTCACTGACCTCAACAAAGCATGTCCGCAAGACTGCTACCCACTGCCAGAGATAGACTGGAAAGTCGAATCCTTGTGCGGATACCCCTTCAAATGCTTCCTAGATGCATATAAAGGGTATCACCAGATCCAGATGGCAGTGGAAGACGAAGAAAAAACAGCTTTCCACACCAGTCAAGGGGTATACTGCTACACAAAAATGCCTTTTGGCCTGAAAAACGCTGGCGCGACATACCAACGACTGGTGGATACAGCCTTCGAAAAACAAGTAGGCCGCAACTTGGAAGTCTATGTTGACGACCTTGTCATCAAAAGCCATACAGAGGACGAGTTGGTGCGCGACATCAAGGAAACATTCCGAACGTTGGGGAGGATAAACATGAAGTTGAATCCCAAGAAGTGCACCTTTGGCGCAACGAAAGGCATGTTCCTCGGATACTTGATAGAACCCGATGGAATCAAACCGTGCCCAGAGAAGACAAAGGCTGTTATTGATCTCCCCTCCCCGCGCACACTCAAAGAAGTCCAGTCACTAAATGGAAAGTTAGCAGGGCTGAATCGCTTCCTATCTAAGTCAGCAGACAAGTCCCTTCCCCTCTTTAAAACACTTACGAAGTGCACAAAAAAGGGAGACTTTCGCTGGACTCCCGAAGCAGAAGAAGCTTTCCAACAACTTAAACACCATCTGGCATCTCTTCCCAAACTCGTCGCACCGCGACAAGGGGAAGAACTAATCATGTACTTATCGGCAACCCATGGAGCAGTTAGCGCAGTACTATTGACAGACAGAGACTCCATCCAGACACCCATATACTTTGTAAGCAAAGCCCTAAAGAAAACAGAGGTTAACTACAGTGCTATGGAAAAGCTGGTCCTAGCTCTAGTGTTCGCATCCAAAAGACTGCGCAGATACTTTCAAGCGCATCCAATAGCGGTAATCACTGATCAGCCAATTAAACAAGTTATCTCCAAACCGGATGTATCAGGACGCTTACAAAAATGGAGTGTACTGCTAAGTGAGTATAACATCTCGTACAGGCCGCGCACTGCAATCAAAGGACAAGTCCTAGCCGATTTTATCGTGGAGAAGCCAGATAGCGACAACCCGACCTCTGCAGCAAAAACAGACCTACAGGAACCGTGGACCTTGTTCACAGATGGATCCTCATGCGCAGATGGATCAGGCGCAGGCCTCATTCTCACAAATCCAGAAGGTATGGAATTCACCTACGCGCTACGCTTTGAGTTCACAGCCACAAACAATGAGGCATAATACGAAGCCCTACTAGCCGGACTACGCATCGCAATCCAAATGGGTGTTCGCAACCTAGAAGCAAATGTAGATGCGCGTCTAGTCGCTAACCACGTGTTAGGGGAATACGAAGCCAAGGATGATCACATGATCCAATACCTGGAGAAGACAAAATCTTTGATTAAAAACTTTGATAGGTTCACAATTAAACAAGTACCTAGAGGAGATAACAGGAAGGCGGACGCACTCAGCAAGATTGCATCCACAAGCTTCGCACACCTCTCAAAACAAGTATTGGTGGAAACCCTAAAAAACAAGTCAATCTTGGATATGGAGATATCAACGGTGATAGAGGAACAAGATCCTACGTGGATGACACCTATCATCGAATTTATTAGCAAAGGAATCCTACCCCAAGATAATAAGGACGCTCGAAGAATACGTCGCACAGCGCAACGATTCGAATTACGCGACAACATACTCTATCGGCGATCTTTTTTACAACCATGGCTCAGATGTGTTGGACCCCTCCAAGCAGACTACGTACTCCGCGAAATTCACGCTGGGTCATGTAGTATGCACTCAGGGCCACGATCCGTGGTGGCAAGTGCTCTAAGGTCAGGATACTATTGGCCAACAATGCACCGCGACGCACGCGATCTAATAAGAAAGTGCAGCAACTGCCAAGTACATAGGCCTATTCCGCGCCGACCACAGCACGAGCTAACACCAATCACCTCACCATGGCCATTTTACAAATGGGGTATTGACATCGCAGGACCTTTCCCCGTCGCAGCGGGAGGAATAAAGTTCCTCATCGTAGCCATAGACTACTTTACAAAGTGGATCGAAGCAAAGGCAGTGGTGAACATTACGGGAAACCAAGTCAAACGCTTTGTTTGGGATAATATTGTCTGTCGCTTCGGCCTACCAGGCGAGATCGTATCAGACAACGGAAAACAATTCTGTGATAACCCATTCAAAGATTGGTGCGCACAATTGAACATCACACAACACTTTGCTTCAGTCAAACACCCACAAACCAATGGCCTAGTTGAGCGCGCTAATCGCAGTCTAGGCGAAGGCATAAAAGCGCGCCTTGACAGACATAAAGGAAGATGGGTAGATGAGCTCTCGCACGTCTTGTGGGCGCATCGCACGACAATCAAAACCAGTACTGGCGACACACCATTTTCCTTAGTCTATGGAACAGAAGCCGTCATACCAGCCGAGATAGGAATGCCAACTATACGTACGGCAGAGGTCAACGTCACAACAAATGACGAGGAACGGCGCGTAGACTTAGACATACTGGAAAAAAGACGCGAACGCGCAGCTATACGTGAAGCAAAGGCTAAGACGAAAATGAAGAAGTATTATGATGCAAAAGTCAAAAACACTTCATTCAGACCAGGAGACTTTGTTTACCGCGCCAATGACGCGAGCCACGCAGAAGACACAGGCAAGCTCGGACCCAAATGGGAAGGACCTTACGAGGTCACAGACGCGCTCGGCAACGGCGCATACAGGTTGCGCGATATGGAAGGTCACGACCTGGCGCGCACTTGGAACATCTGCAATCTCAAAAAATGTTACTTTTAGGCTACGGCCCCTTCACAAACACACTTGCATCCTACGAGGTGCCCAATAAGTGTTTGTCCTTTTTCTTTCTAGGAATTGTATTTTCTATTTTTCCACTTACTTGCAAGTATTAATAAAATGTTATGGTTTCTAGCTAACTCCATAGCGCATTTTACTTTATTGCATATATGTCAATATTGTTTATTTTATATTTCTGCCTACATGGCGTGCATGCACCACTTAAAGACCCACGAAGGCATAAAGGATGAGTTAACCTACTAATTTACTCGTTGAATAAGAGGGTTGCAAACCCATCAACATTGGATCACGTATCCTTGCTAAGCGCCTTACTCTTGAGACGTCAAAGTAAGTTTCACATGCGCACCCCACGACGGATGCGCATATACCAAGTACACCGTACGAGCTTAGCAATATAACGAGCCAAGACACTTGGTCAAAAATAAAACTTAGCAAACAATGCAAGTATACTTAAGTCACGCACTTAAAAGACTTAGTAAAATAATCAAACTTAGCAAACAATGCAAGTATATTTAAGTTACGAACTTATAACAAAATGTATCTTATTCCATATTTATTAAATTACAAGGAAAAATACATAAGTTTACAAACAACCTATATGCTATGGCGATGATCATGGCTCTCTTCTGGAGCGGCGGAACTCCCCGCCTCCTTCAGCTTACTCAACGTTATAGCATTCTTGAGCGACACAGTTGGAACACTCACAGCAACGCCATCAGATCGAGGAAGGTGCGCAGCACCGATGCCGCACATCACAGCCTTGCCCTTAATACCCTTCTTTATGGCAACCCTTTGCTCGTGATGCTCTAGCACCTCCTTCAAGGGGATTTCCTTCTCCAGTGCAAAAGGCTTGAGGATATCATGGGGCCGCACAAAAACTGGGACTTGAAGCTGCGAGACATCAGGTTTTAGATAATAATCTAACTCCTCTTCAGCATTCTCCCCAAGATGACGCTGCAACGTCAGACCCGCCATGAGCACATCTATGGGGTCATCTTGGTCGCGCTCCAACCTCCCTATATGCGGCAGCTCAAGAACCTTCAGCCCCGCCATCGCCTGCACCAGCTCGTCGTACGCCGTTGAGCTATAACCAGGAATCTCCGCCAAGTCTTTCTCCAACAACTTGGCCTCACGGAGCTCCTCCATGGCCTGCGAACGACCACGCGCTATCGCGCATTGAACAACCTTCCCAAAGGCTTCCACCACCTCCGCAGACTCCAAAGTACTTAGAGCTGCCAGACGAAGCCCATGGCTGATCAACCACCTGCATTCACAAAGTGATAATAAGGTAAGATACGCAATAGGGCGAACAAGCAAATTTAAAAAAAACAAGGGTGTAAGAATACCTGCGCTCGGCTATCATAGACATAAGATGAGGATACAGCTCCTCGTCATACTCGATGCTGAGGGCGCGCAGCTTCTCCTCATACATCACGAGCGTCTTCTCCATGCGTTCCTTGAACTCTTGTAGGCTAGCATAATGCTCGGCCCTTTTTTCTTCAAGATACGACACAGACCACGACGTCTTTGCCTTTATCTGCTCGAGCTTTGACCTCGCATACTTCAAGTCAGCCAAAATGCTCATCTTATCTTGAGCAATCTTCTCAGCATAGGCCCTTGAGGCCCCCAGCTCCACTTGCGCATCAGCCAACTGCGCACGGAGGGTCACCAACTCCTCCTCCTTCTGGGCTAGAGCACGGCTCTCCCCAACATACTTTCCCTTTAGCTGAGCAACAAGCTCAGCTTGGCGGGCGGTAGTCGCAGCCAGCTCATCCATCAGCTGCTGCGCCTCACCACCATCAGCAGCCTCGGTATCCCCCTCCTTGTTTTCGTTCTGCGGAGAGGAAACCTCATCATCCTTCGCGCCGTCATCCCTACAAAGATAGTAAATAACAATTACAACAAGTAATTGACAAAAAAAAAAGAGAAAAAGAGAAGGAATGCACACTTACAGAAACGGAGAAGCATCAGCCTTCAACCGTGCGCCGGACGTCGAAGTTTCTTCCGCGTTCGACCCTGCGTCTCTGATGACGTGTCGACGCCTCTTGCTGGTGCCACTGGTTCCAGCCTCTCCCTTGCGCTTTAAGTTCTGCGCAACCTCTTCCCTCAACACCTCCTCAGGTTTCAGGATCCGAATGCTGTCAGATGACCCTGAGCGCGCCTCCTCGTGCGCCACCTCCAAATCAGGCACCGCCTCCACAATTGGGGCCACAACTACTTCAGGCGCAAAACTCTGGACGGGCGTCACCACAAGTGGTGGCGTGTCCTCAGGGACCGTCGCAGGCAGAACAGTCAAGTGACCGGCAGTCGCATCAAGCAAGGGCTGCTCTCCTTCCCTCAGAGGACGCACCCCTATGGTTACCTGCTTTGGCCTATCCAGCTTGACCACCGCGAACAAATCCATCTCTGCGCATTAAGGGAAACAAGAAAGACAAAAAGGGATCAGTTATTAAAAGCACGAAGACAAGAATAAAAGACTTACAAAGCATGAAGAATAAGAGATGAACACCCACCCCGGCCATCCTCACTTAAAAAAGTGGAAACCTCATCTGCAGCACCAAAATAAGCGCGGCTCAACCCCACGTGTACCAAAAACTCCTCCGGATACGGGTTAATGGCCAGTCGATTGGCATCTAACGTTTGCGCGTCAGCGCGATTATAGGAACCGGGTGCGGGGCGCCCATCCCTTGGTAAGGTTTCCTGAGTATAAAACTCAAAGGGAGAGGGAAAGACTGCGTCATCCACCCAAAAGAAATACTCCCTCCAATTTTTGAGGGCGTCAACCTTTTCCGTATAACACTGAAGCGCCCCCTGGCGCTTCGCAAAGGAAACCCACCCATTTGACCACGTCGTGTGGTAAAAGGAGCGGAATAAATCTACAGTTGGTTCTATCGCAAGTAAACGACAGTTCACTTCAAAATTCGACACCTTCGCCGCACCTATACAGTGCAGCTGAGAGATGTGAAGGCGATAGTGATTGAGCAAATCGCTCAGAAAAATGGAAATGGGTACGCGGTAATTCGCATACTTAAAAAATTTCGTGTATAGACCTATCTTCCCTTCGGGGAAGTCAGCTATACACGCATCGACATCTGGAGCCTCTGGATGTACATCCAAAGGCACAAAATAGTCGGAAGAAAACTGCGTGACGTCCTGAATAGACAACGCGGAGCGAAAGTCCTCTAATTGAGCAACCATTTTCATCTTAAAATAAGTGGGACGCACACAAAGATTACCTACGAGAGTTAAAAGATTTTCTTGCAGAAAAATGCTCTAAAAAGAAGAAGAAGATGAATAGTGGTTGTATGTGTTTTACTGTGTGGTTAAAAAATGGGGCGGCACCCTTATATAGGGTGGTAAAACCCTAATTTCCCTCCACGTGGAATCCACTCACAGTAAATGGGTGGCTAGAAGATCAAAAGGTACATGCACTTTTTCCCGAATCCCAAGGACTACGTGGACACCACCCCCGACTTTCGAGGCATCCATTTCGAAATTATTAGGTGCATTGCACCTACAAAAAGGCGGTA
The DNA here is from genome assembly GCA_030686995.1 of Artemisia argyi. NCBI lineage: Eukaryota > Viridiplantae > Streptophyta > Magnoliopsida > Asterales > Asteraceae > Artemisia > Artemisia argyi. The sequence goes on along the minus strand of CM060677.1, from coordinate 84,909,376 downwards.
AAAATTAATTCAACCCCCCGCCACGCTTACCGCTGATGGTATTAAGTCTAGTACCCACGGCTATGCGCCGTGCGCACTAGACTGGGGGGACATGATGACGTATAGCCTATATTTGGGCCACAAGCCCAAATGATAGACATTACTTACACCTAAGCCCACTACGAATGGGCTACCATGACAATGGTATGGGCCGTAGTATTATTGCTTTGGGCTCATAAAGCCCAAAGGCCCAATCTAACCCACCGGGTAACGATAAGGATTATCTATTCAAGGAATAGATATCCTTACCTTGGATAAGCACCACGCATGCGAAGAGTGAGGAGCAAGAAATACGGTTTCTTAGCCCCTATATATAGAATCACACGATTCTCATTAAAGGTACGATATACAACCCTAACTCTTCAACAAAACCCTAAATCGATTACTTACTCTCACGCCGGAGTCTAATCGGGGGAGACAATCCCTCGATAAGCCTAACGGTGTTGTTTATTTTCTTAGTGCGCAGGTAACAAAGTACTAAGAAGCTAATTGATATAAGAGCAAAAGCCCAACAACCAGGTACGCCCAATTTTTGTATCAACAGTGACCATATGCTATTTAAAGTGAAGAAATGTGTATTTTGTGTGACTATTGATCATCCAATGGCCACGTGAATTTTATGTTTGTTTGGCCTTTTGTAGTATTTAGTCACACAAAGCATGTTTGTTTAGGGTATTTAGTCACATACCATTAATCAAACAGTGGCCAAAAGTGTTAATAAGTGTGACCATATGCTGTTTAAAGTGAAGAAATGTGTATTTTGTGTGACTATTGATCATCCAATGGCCACATGAATTTTATGTTTGTGTGGCCTTTTGTAATATTTAGTCACACAAAGCATGTTTGTTTTGGGTATTTAGTCACATACCATTAATCAAACAGTGGCCAAAAGTGTAAATAAGATGACCATATGCTGTTTAATGTGAAGAAATGTGTATTTTGTGTGACTATAGATCATCCGATGGCCACGTAAATTTTATGTTTGTGTGGCCTTCGGAATATTTAGTCACACAACGACTAGAGCAAACAGTGACCAAAAGTGTTAATAAGTGTGACTATATGCATCTTTTAGTCACATTTAAAAAATCAATATATATCAAAACAATTCAAATAGATATCAAAACAAATTCAAATACAATAAAATTGGAATGTATAACTGAACAAAATGTAAAATTGGACATCCTTTTATACACCAAGGAATCCTAGTCGGCTTACAATAGTTTCTTTATAAGTATCTATAATCTTTTCCATAAGCATGTAGCAACTTCGAGCGGTCTTAATCTCTGAGCAGTAGCAAATTTAACTAGCAGTAGTAAATTTTGTACTAGCAGTAGTAAATACTTGGCCACATTTTCTTTGAAGTTCATGAGCTGCACTAAATCCATCTAAGCAATATTAACACAAACATGATCAGCAGTAATTCAAACAACATCATGAAGACTTTTAATCCAAAACAATGAACATACTAATAAAATTTGTAGTTAAACTTACAAGTTTTTCTCCCATTGATCTAATCTCATCATCTGGATATAAAAGCCTTGAAAATGTAGGCTACTGCATATCAACACATCAGGATGAGAGCAGGACTAGAACATGTCAAAGCTCACAACATAACAGAACTAGATGAGCCACTGGTTCAACTATCTGCACAAACATGATAGGAGAGTTAATACTAGTACCACGTTAGTACTGCTGGAGCAGAGTTACTACTGCTAGTATATATATATATATATATATATATATATAACAGAATGTATATAAATGAAGCAAATATATATAAAATTGTAATGTCGTATATAATCAAATTCTCAACTATCATAAGTTAAAACCTGTTGACTCTTCGCCGCCTTAGCTTGCTTTTGCAAGGTTTCACTATAGACCAAATGTTTTTGCTTCGTTGGTACTAATTTTAGTCCTGTATTTTGTTCACTAATATTTGGTATCATAGTTGGTGGTGTAACCTGTAGAACCGGTTTGTCGTGGCTTAAGCGTTTTTGTATGTCCGATATGTATATATAAAACACGGTACTTTTGTCATGTACGTAAAACTAAAAAAATCAAAGGTGGATGTTTTATTACTTACCACTGTTTCCATTGCTGGTACGTTTTCCAAAGTTTCAATGGCCATTGGAGTGGTCACCTGCAATATAAATTAAGAAATACAATGGTGTTATCATTTGAAAATGAAATTGTTAACAACATAAAAAGTGGCTTATATCTGAGTCTAATGCCAGTTTCTTTGTGCAAAAAAAATATGGGAAATGTAAGAAACTAAGGCACTAATAACGCTGCATAATATAACATCTGCCAACCATGAAACCGTAAAAATATACATGGGTTGGCTATGGTGACTGAGATGGAGCATACCCACGCCTCGAAAATGAAGTGTGCCAGAAAATCCATCTGAGGGAATTTTTAGCCAGGCATCCCATGTATCATCCTCACCCGTGAAAATAGCATGTAGCCCCTGCAAGAAACAAGTAACGTGATTAATGCTATCATAAAAGACGACAACATTAGATGTCCCAAATATAAGTTTAGCCTCAAAAACAAACATACGGGTTGCATATCGACTCGGGCAACAAATAATATACAATTGGTTGCAATTTTATGCAGTGCCAAACGTGGAACGAATAAATGTCAAACACATTACCAAGCAAGTAAATCACTAACATTTGGTACAAATGAAACAGTTTGACAAAAAGCAACCATATTTGAGTTAATTTCCTATATAAAAGATGTTATGTTAATCTTTTGATAGATAACTTATGCAACTGCGATAAGCAAACTCCAACTGTTCAGCAACATCCTCCCGGAGTGGAAACCAATCAAGACTCCCTTTACGAGCAAAAAAGTGGCCTCTTAGAACACGTCGATTGTCTCCATTCCAATAAATAGGAAAACTATTTTGTCTTAATAAGTCTACCTGCAACGATTACCACAACACGAATTTATAATAAAAAACATGTTTTAGGCTAGTTTAATCCACGAAAATCAATTTAAATCATTTTATATTATATTACACATTTAAGAAAATATAAATTAAATATGTGTTTGAGCATACCCATGAACAGAGTAGGATAGGTGAGATGAGGGTGATGGTGGCTCGACTGTGATGCTGGTGGTTATCTCGAACCAAACAAAGTCTCCCATACAGTTCCCTTGTCTTGATGACGGTGATGGCGTGGAAGAGCGATGGTTGGTGGAACCACGACGAGATAAGGCGGCGAAGTGTGGCGGTGGTGTGACTCGGTTCTAGAGAAGGAGAAGAGATGAATAGAGAGAAGATAGATCTGACTAGTGTAAGTGTTAGAGTTTTGATTTTGGGGGAAAAAGGGAGGGATCTTGACCGGGAGTTAGAAATTTTTGGGGAAAAATTAGGGGCGGGATATGACTAGTGTAAGTGTTAGTGTTTTGATTTTGGGGAAAAATGAGCTTGAAATGTTTAATGAGTTAAGCTCTGTGGAATACTAGAAGGGGGGGGGGGTTGAATAGTTTTACATCTTTTTAATTTGTTATAAAAAATTGTTTGAAAGTTTTCTTTGTTTTCAAATATATAGATTCGATGCTATATGAAATCAAGTCATAGACACTATGAACAACACTAAATATATACTATAAAGCAATAATAATGTAAGTAAAGAAATAGATGAGAGTTGGAAAGATCGAACCGCGAGACAAGAGATTTATAGTGGTTCGGCTACAAGGTCACCTTCCTTTCCCTACTCCCCTCCCTGAGCACCTAACTCGAGAGTTTTCTTCACTATGTCAACAAGCTCCCTTATGGCGGAGAAAACCTTACACCAATTTACACACCACAACAACGTCACAACTTATTCACACCTTCTACACAACTATTTCACACCTATTCACTACTTAATCACACCACTTCTTCACACCTATCTTCTACACACCAATCTTCCTCCTAACTCTCTTCTACACACCAATCTTCTTCACAACTATCTTCTACTTCACAACTAGCAACTAACCAATCACACTATTTATATATATCTAACTAAACTATCTTCTAACAAATATTTACAACTAATCACACAATGAGATGAATATGATGATGATGCTCTAACAACTTAGATGTGGAGATCACAACAAGTTGTAATACTTCTTGTCTTGAGGGATAGAAGTATTCTTCTCTTGCACTTGATAGGATGATCTTTAGATCACTTTGAAACAAAGATTTAAGAATGTATGATCAAAGGATTTAGAGATTGGAAATGGAGATCTAGAACAGAAAGTTTAGGAGTGCAAAAGGTGAGAAAAATTCCAGATTTAAGGTGGTATTTATAGGCAACAAATTCTGACAGAGGAGCGTGGCCTGTCCCCTTAAATCAAGGCCGGCCCCCTTAAAATTAAGGGGATCGCCCCTTATAATTAAGGGGGCCGCCCAGCTGTAACGGCCAGAATTTTTGTTTTCTAGTAGGGAAAGTTTATTTGGTGAAAAACTAACTGATTTTGGTTAAAAATTTGAATTCATATATTTAGTATGAATAAAACATTTTTCTTTATTACCAAAAGTGTTTTTCAAAAATATATAATATGTTTATATAATTAAATAAACTTTGTAATGCTTAATTAAATTTCCTTTGATCATAAATTGCACTAAACACTTTGTTTATTCATACCTTAAGTGATTTGGATGTAAAGAGAAAATGTTAATCGCTAAATACTTGTTTAAGTCACAAGTTTTAGTTCTATGAGTTTATATTTTGTAATAATCAAAACATAGAGATATTGATAATATGTTAATAATGTTTTTAGGCATTATTTATGTCAACAATCTCCCCCTTTTTAATTATTACAAAACCTTAAACTCAATAACTCTAAAATTTGTTTCTAGACAAGTATTATAGAGTTTACATTTCTCTTCTCCCCCTTTTTGTAAAATCAAAAAGGTTAAGCCGAGTAAGCTTCGTGAAAGAAGATTAAACGGGTAGAATGCTCCCCCTTGATGTATGCTCCCCCTCATTTGAGAGCACCAAGGGAATGAGCTATGGAAATCTTGGCTACACAAATTATTTGAAGAGAACAAGACACATATACATGCAAGGCAATAATTATGCAAATAAAAATAGATTCATTCAAGCATCATAGAAATGATTAGCATTACAACATTCAATATGCTTAAAGCATATTGATTACAATAAAACAAAAGAAAAGACATAGTCCTATATTGCCTAAGAGAGCACTTGGACTTGCTTGCAACCCATGGTTGATTGTTTTATTTGCTTGAAGGAGAAATAATCATAAAGCTTAGTTGTTAGATGGAGAGGGATATGGAGTGGGATATGGAGCGGAAGAGGTGGATCTTACGATGTTGTATCGTGTTAAGGGTGGTATGGGATGAGGACGAGTGAGGAGATATTCAATCCAAGAAATATCTTCACTCAAGTATAGGATTTGTTTTTGGAGGAAGATGCAACAAGGGCAATAGTGAGTGTGGTTTGTAACTTGATCCAAGTTGAGAGAGTGAGGTAGGCAATTGTTGTAGGGTGATGATGGAGGTTGCCCTTTGTTGCGTTGTGCAAGATGCATGGCATTGAGATCACTAAGATCATGGATTTGGGATATTTCATCACGGAACTTTTGCTTTTCCGTGGCAATGCGGAGAGAGTCATTGTGTTGATATGGATGAATTGGGTTTGTGTAGTGGGAATTGTAGTTGGATGGTTGATCAAACTTGTATGGATCATTATAAATGGTTGGAGGATGAGATGAGTGGTTTGACATGAAGGAAGATGTTTAGCCAATGTTGTATGGTTTGTAAAGAGGATCAAATGAATGTCCTTGTGAATTTGGTGTAAAGTTTGGGAAGTAAGTGGTTGGAGGTGTTGAGTGATTTCCAACTTCATTGGTTATGATGGATTTGTTTTGAGGGCTTTTTCTTCGCCAAACGGGTTTTTCCGTCATTCTTGCAAGCCTTGAGGCTTTTGGTTTTGGTTTGTTTGGAGAAGTCATAAAGGGATGAATGGAGAGTGTGGAAGATTGGGGATATTTATAGTGTAAGATTTGTGTGTTTATGGATGGATAAAGTTTGTTTGGAAGATTAGGACAAAATGTGTTGGTGAAAAATGGGAAATGTAAGTTGAAATGGGCTAAAAAGCAGAAAAGATTCTGTAAATCCGTCCAGCAGATGGCCGGTCCCCTTAATTAGGGGGCGGTCCCCTTAAAATTAAGGGGGCCGCCTTATATAATTAAGGGGGCCGCCCATCTGATGGTTCCCAGATTGCCAGAAAAGGGTTTTTGGCAGAAAATTTGCAGAAAGGTTGTGTTTTTGGATTTGGATTCAAGCAAGTTCAATTCCTTTAGACAATATAGCATCTAATCTAATCAAGATATAACATGCATGCAAAAACACTTAAGCAAAAGAGCAAATAAGCAACACATAATAAGCTAAAGGAGACAAATAATGGCAAGAGCACTTAAAATTCCTAAGGCAACTATCTTAGATCAAAGGCAAAGGCAACTAGTGAGTCAAAAGTCTAGTGATGAGACAAGATGACAATGTTATGAGTGATTTTGTCCTAGTGTGTGCCTATATGCAACAAATGTGGAGTTGTGATTGTTTCGACTTCTAAATGCAAAAGAAAAATAATTTCTTAAGAAACAATCCAAAATCTCCTTGATTCAATTTTTGCTCGATCATGAATATCAATGATATATATTAGATTATATACTTTGATGATTTATGTGAGAGTTTTTGCATGATTTTGGAAGAAAAATATTTTTAGCATTATTCAACAATGCAAGGAAAATAATGTTCATGTAATTCCTAGATGTGAGAATAATTTTAAATAAAATTTGATTGGGTTTTACAAAAGAGTATATGCAAAGAAAGTAATATTTCCCAATCTTTAATTTTGTGCGAAATAGATTCCTAGACTCAGAAATGGAGAAGTGGAAGAAAAATAAATCTTATGCAAAAAAAAAAAAAAAAAAAAAAAAAAAAAAAATCTAAATGCAATAGAATTTAGTCAACTTGTTCCATCATTCCTAATCCTAACCGCAAGTGATTGAACAATTCACGCTTAATGGGTTTAGTGAATATATCCGCAATGTTATCTTTCGATGCAACTTTTTCTATCGATATGTTCCCTTTTTGTACATTGTCCCTAAGAAAGTGGTGGCGTATTTCTATATGTTTAGTCCTAGAGTGTTGCACCGGATTTTTACTTAAATCTATAGCACCTTTGTTATCGCACATAATGGGAACGTTTTCTAACCTAATTCCGTAGTCTATAAGAGCTTGTTTCATCCATAGTGCTTGTTGACATGCCTTTCCAGCACTTACATATTCGGCTTCGGTGGTAGAAATAGCAAGAGCGGTTTGCTTCTTCGAAAACCAAGATGTTAGACAACATCCCATAAACGTGCAAATACCGCTAGTGCTTTTCTATCTACGTAGTCTCCCGCATGATCCGAATCCGCATAGACGATGGTTTCTATGCCGGATCCCTTAGGATACCATAATCCTAAGTGTATAGTGCCTTTAATGTATCGGAAGATACGCTTAACCGCTTCTAGGTGAGAGGTTTTGGGATCCTCTTGAAAACGGGCACAAAGGCAAACACTAAACATGATATCGGGTCTACTTGCCGTCAAGTATAGTAAACTACCTATCATTCCTCTATACTAGGTGTTATCTACGGACTCACCTTCATCATCCTTTGTGAGTTTTACTTCTGTAGACATGGGTGTTTTCAAGGGTTTTGAGTCTTCTAGGCCAAATTTCTTAAGCATTTCCTTAATGTACTTAGATTGGTTAAAGAATATTCCATCTTCTAGTTGTTTTATTTGTAATCCTAGGAAGAAGTTAAGTTCACCCATCATACTCATCTCAAACTCATCATGCATGATTTTGGCAAATTCATCACACATGTCTTGACAAGTTGATCCAAATATAATGTCATCAACATATATTTGAACAATGGTGAGATTTGGGTCTTTCCTTTTAGTGAAAAGAGTGTTATCTACCATTCCCATGGAATAATCATGTTTAATAAGGAAAGTTTTTAATCGATCATACCAAGCTTTGGGAGCTTGTTTGAGTCCATATAAAGCTTTCTTTAACTTATAAACATAATCAGGTTTTGCGAAGTCAATGAATCCTGGAGGTTGTGCCACATATACCTCCTCATTGATAAAACCGTTAAGGAATGCACTTTTCACGTCCATTTGGAATAACTTAAAATCTAGGGCGCATGCATAGGCAAGTAGTATCCTAATAGATTCTAATCTAGCTACGGGGGCATAAGTTTCGTCATAATCAATTCCTTCTTGTTGATTATAACCTTGGGCAACTAACTTAGCTTTATTCCTAGTAACTACTCCATTTTCGTCTAATTTATTCCTATATACCCATTTAGTTCCTATGATGGTCATATTCATTGGATTTGGGACTAATTCCCAAACATCATTTTCCTTAAATTGATTTAATTCTTCTTGCATAGCTATAACCCAACTTTCATCTTTTAAAGCCTCATTAATATTCTTAGGTTCTATTGCTGAGAGGAAACAAAAGAAATTATTTTTATCTTGAGCTTGTGACCTAAGGGTTCTTTGGTTAAGATGTCCTATTATATTATCTATTGGATGTGACCTAGATTCTTTAACATTTACAATTTCATTATTTCCTAAGCTAATGTCTTCATTATCATTTCCTATGGGTTTTGTTTTACTAACCTCAATAGCTTCTTCTTCAACTAAGTCATCATCTTTTAAAGGTAAAGTTTTAGGAGGTGGTGTTGTTTCATCAAATATTACATTTAGTGATTCTTCTACTTTCATGGAGTGTTTGTTAAGTATTATATATGCTTTACTATTTTGTGAGTATCCTAAAAATATTGCTTCATATGATTTTGGATCAAACTTAGTGAGGTAATCCTTAGTGTTTAGAATATAGCATTTACTTCCAAATACCCTAAAGTAGCTTAAGTTTGGTTTTCTACCTCTTAGTAACTCATAAGGAGTTTTTCCTAGAATTCTCCTAATTGATACCCTATTAATAATATATGTTGAAGTATCTACGGCGTGACACCAAAATTTTTGTGGGATGGATTGTTCATTTAACATTGTTCTACTTATTTCTTGCAGTGACCTATTTTTTCTTTCCACTACGCCATTTGATTGAGGAGTACGAGGAGCGGAGAAATTGTGAGATATTCCATTTAAATCACAATATTTTCCGAATTGTACTTCATTGTCAAATTCCCTACCATGGTCCGTCCTAATGGCTACTATTGTGCATCCTAATATATTTTGAATCATTTTACTAAATATTTTGAATTTTTCAAAGGCTTGGGTCTTGTCACTTAAACACCTAGTCCACGTGTATCGTGAGTAGTCATCTACTATTACTAAGGTATATTTGTTTCCTCCATAGCTCCGCACAGCGGATGGACCAAAAAGATCCATATGTAATAATTCTAGACACCTAGTAGTGGATACTATATTCTTAGCTTTGTGACTAGCATGAACTTGTTTTCCAATTTTACATGCATCACAAAAATGCTTGTCATATTTTAGATTAGGCAAATTTCTAACTAGTTCCTTAGAGGCCAAAGATTGTATTTGTTGCATGTTACCATGTCCTAATCTCCTATGCATATCCAATCCTCAGGTTTGTTTCCTAGTTTCATAACATATATGCCTCCTTTCCTAATTCCTCTACCTATAATTTTTCCATTCTTAACTATTTCGCTATCCTCTTCAGTAAAGGTGACTCTACATTTATTATCACATATTTGTCCTATACTAAGCAAGTTATATGTTAAATTATCTACATGCTCTACATTTTCAATAGTAAGTGAGTCTTGAGAAATCGTACCTTTGCCAATGATTTTTCCACGTAAGTCACTACCGAAAATAACATTACCTCCATTATATGCCTTGTATGTAGAGAATAGCTTGCGGTTCCGCGTCATGTGCCTCGAACATCCGCTATCCTTGATCCATTCGTCAGGCTCCAAGTCAATTCCTAAACATATTTCGTCGGTTCCTTTTGCCATAAAGCACTTTTCATCTCTTGGCTTTTCTACTTCTTCTTTGTCACTATCACTCCATGTTCCGCTAACAAATGCGCCTTGATTTTCATAACCCGGCGGCTTTAGACATTCGCCAATGAGATGATTTGGACTTTCACATCTAAAGCACTTTCTTTTCACATAATTGTCACTTCTATTTCTTTGGAAAGGTTTTCTTTTGTCTCGTGATGATCTAGTGAATCTTCCTCGTCTCTTGAAGAATTTCTTGAATTCTCTTACGGCCATTGCATATTCTTCGTCTTCACTTTCGTCACTTGAATCATCATCATCACTAGGTTCCTTTTTGGCTTTTAGAGCAATGGACTTGGTTTGTTCTTTCTTGACTTTGACCATTTCCGAATCTCTTCTTATAATTGCTTCATGGACTTTCAAGTTGCCAATAAGTTCATCTAGTGATAACGTCATCAAGTTCTTTGATTCTTCAATTGCCGTGACCTTAGCTCGCCATTTCGGATGCAATGCCCTAAGAAATTTCCTAACACAATTTTTACTAGAAAATGTCTCATCAAGTGCTTTTAAACTTGTGATAATAGTGTTAAATTTAGCAAAAGCATTATCAATTGATTCCTCTTTCGGAATCGTAAATTGTTCATATTGTTGTACAAGACGATCTATTTTGTTATCTTTAACTTGACTATTACCTTGGTGAGTAATTAGTAAAGAACCCCAAATTTCTTTTGCAGTTTTACACATAAAAATTCTTTCATATTCTTTGCGTGGTAACGCATTATAAATGACCATTTTAGCCTCATTATTTTTTGCTAGTTTCTTTTTTCAAATCATCATTTTGTTTTTCAAAAGATACAATTTCATCCATTTTAGTTTCAACATTATATTGAATAGGGGGAAAATCACCAAAGGTAATAATGTGCCAAAGATCAAGATCTTTTGATTTCACATAAGTTTCGAATATATTTTTCCAATATAAAAATCCGTCACTTTCAAATACTGGTGGTCTTTGCATACATTGCCCTTCTAAATATTTTAAAGATTCCATAGATCGTTACAAGTTTTAAAATACAATATATTTTAAAAAAAAAATCTTGCTAGACGTGGCTCTTGATACCAATTGTGGAAAACTAGAAGGGGGGGGGGGGGAGGGGTTGAATAGTTTTACATCTTTTTAATTTGTTATAAAAAATTGTTTGAAAGTTTTCTTTGTTTTAAAATATATAGATTCGATGCTATATGAAATCAAGTCATACACAATATGAACAACACTAAATATATACTATAAAGTAATAATAATGTAAGTAAAGAAATAGATGAGAGTTGGAAAGATCGAACCGCGAGACAAGAGACTTATAGTGGTTCGGCTACAAGGTCACCTTCCTTGCCCTACTCCACTCCCCGAGCACCTAACTCGAGAGTTTTCTTCACTATATCAATAAGCTCCCTTATGGCGGAGAAAACCTTACACTCCAATTTACACACCACAACTACGTCACAACTTATTCACACCTTCTACACAACTATTTCACACCTATTCACTACTTAATCACACCATTTCTTCACACCTATCTTCTACACACCAATCTTCCTCCTAACTATCTTCTACACACCATTCTTCTTCACAACTTTCTTCTACTTCACAACTAGCAACTAACCAATCACACTATTTATATATATCTAACTAAACTATCTTCTAACAAATATTTACAACTAATCACACAATGAGATGAATATGATGATGATGCTCTAACAACTTAGATGTGGAGATCACAACAAGTTGTAATACTTCTTGTCTTGAGGGATAGAAGTATTCTTCTCTTGCACTTGATAGGATGATCTTTAGATCACTTTGAAACAAAGATTTAAGAATGTATGATCAAAGGATTTAGAGATTGGAAATGGAGATCTAGAACAGAAAGTTTAGGAGTGCAAAAGGTGAGAAAAATTCCAGATTTAAGGTGGTATTTATAGGCAACAAATTCTGACAGAGGAGCGTGGCCTGTCCCCTTAAATCAAGGCCGGCCCCCTTAAAATTAAGGGGATCGCCCCTTATAATTAAGGGGGCCGCCCATCTGTAATGGCCAGAATTTTTGTTTTCTAGTGGGAAAAGTTTATTTGGTGAAAAACTAACTGATTTTGGTTAAAAATTTGAATTCATATATTTAGTATGAATAAAACATTTTTCTTTATTACCAAAAGTATTTTTCAAAAATATATAATATGTTTATATAATTAAATAAACTTTGTAATGCTTAATTAAATTTCCTTTGATCATCAATTGCACTAAACACTTTGTTTATTCATACCTTAAGTGATTTGGATGTAAAGAGAAAATGTTAATCACTAAATACTTGTTTAAGTCAGAAGTTTTAGTTCTATGAGTTTATATTTTGTAATAATCAAAACATAGAGATATTGATAATATGTTAATAATGGTTTTAGGCATTATTTATGTCAACAAGCTCAATCTTATATAAGTTCGACTCGAGTTATTGTTGAGTTCTCGAGCTTGTAAGTAATATAAGATATGTTTTTTTTATTTTTTTTTAGTGTAGTAAGTGTAAATATTTATTTATGAATGTATCAAGCTTTTCGAGCTAAAGTCGAACCGAATTCAATTCTTAGGTTATATTATATCTCAATTTTAATTTGTGTCAGAAGACACATCTTTACAGGTAAATCGAGTTTTTCGAGTCAAGCTCAAGCCGAGTTCAAAATTTCTTGATCCCGGATAACATGATCGCGAGGGTGATGGAGGCTTAACTGTGATGGTGGTGGATGTGGTAGTTATCTCGAACCAAACAACCGAAGCAAACAAACTCTCCCATACAGTTCCCTTGTCTTGATGACGGTGATGCATGGTGTGAGTCGGTTCAAGAGAGAAGGAGAAGAGATGAATAGAGAGAAGATAGATCTGACTAGTGTAAGTCTTAGTGTTTTGATTTTGGGGGAAAAAGGGAGGGATCTTGAGTGGGAGATTGAAATTTTTGGGGAAAAATTAGGGGCGGGATGTGACTAGTGTAAGTTTTAGTGGTTTGATTTTGGGGGAAAATGAGCGTGAAATGTTTAATGAGTTGAGCTCTGTCTTATATAAGTTCGACTCGTGTTATTGTTGAGTTCTCGAGCTTGTAAGTAATATAAAATATGTGTTGGTTATCTCGAACCAAACAAACTCTCCCATACAGTTCCCTTGTCTTGATGACGGTGATGGTGTGGAGGTTCGATGGTTGGTGGAACCACGGTGAGATAAGGCGGTGAAGTTTGGCGGTGGTGTGAGTCGGTTCTAGAGAGAAGGAGAATAGATGAATAGATAGATAGATCTGACGAGTGTAAGTGTTAGTGTTTTGATTTTGGGGAAAAAGGGGCGGGATCTTGAGCGGGAGATTGAGATTTTTGGGGAAAAATTAGAGGCGGATGTTGAGATCTTGAGCGCCTGATTAAAATTTTAGAGATTGAAAGCCTATCAAATGAGCTCGAAAGGTTTAATGAGTTGAGCTCAATCTTATATAAGTTCGACTCGAGTTATTGTTGAGTTCTCGAGCTTGTAAGTAATATAAAATATGTTTTTTATTATTATTTTAAAAAATTTTTAAGTGTAGTAAGTGTAAATATTTATTTATGAATGTATCAAGCTTTTCGAGCTAAAGTCGAACCGAATTCAATTCTTAGGTTATATTATATCTCAATTTTAATTTGTGTCAGAAAACACATCTTTACAGATAAATCGAGCTTTTCGAGTCAAGCTCAAGCCGAGTTCAAACTTTCTCGATCCCGGATAACATGATCGCAAGGGTGATGGAGGCTTGACTGTGATGGTGGTGGATGTGGTGGTTATCTTGAACCAAACAACCGAAGCAAACAAACTTTCCCATATAGTTCCCTTGTCTTGATGACGGTGATGGCGTGGAGGATCGATGGTTGGTGGAACCACAGCGAGATAAGGCTGTGAAGTTTGGCTATGCATGGTGTGAGTCGGTTCAAGAGAGAAGGAGAAGAGATGAATAGAGAGAAGATAGATCTCACTAGTGTAACTGTTAGTGTTTTTATTTTGCGGGAATAAGGGAGGGATCTTGAGCGGGAGATTGAAATTTTTGGGGAAAAATTAGGGGCGGGATGTGACTAGGGTAAGTGTTAGTGTTTTGATTTTGGGGGAAAATGAGCTTGAAATGTTTAATGAGTTGAGCTCAATCTTATATAAGTTCGACTCGAGTTATTGTTGAGTTCTCGAGCTTGTAAGTAATATAAAATATGTATTGGTTATCTCGAACCAAACAACCGAAGCAAACAAATTCTCCCATACAGTTCCCTTGCCTTGATGACGGTGAAGGCGTGAAGGATCGATGGTTGGTGGAACCACGGCGAGATAAGGCGGTGAAATTTGGCGGTGGTGTGAGTCGGTTCTAGAGAGAAGGAGAATAGATGAATAGATAGATAGATCTGACTAGTGTAAGTGTTAGTGTTTTGATTTTGGGAAAAAAGGGACGGGATCTTGAGCGGGAGATTGAGATTTTTGGGGAAAAATTAGAGGCGGATGTTGAGATCGTGAGTGCCTGATTAAAATTTTAGAGATTGAAAGCCTATCAAATGAGCTCGAAAGCTTTAATGAGTTGAGCTCTTATGAGTGTGTAAATACTCATCATTTTTATCGTATCTGGACTGCCAAAACATCCAAAAACACCCAATAAAGCATCAAAATACTGAAATTATCTTAAAAGTGTGTTTTATATGGTTTAGATGCAAAATGTTTAAAAACAAATGAAAAACGAACAAAGTTTGCACAATTGGCAGTTTCAGTCCCTCAAGTTTCAAATATTGACAAAACTAGTCCTTGGAAGTTTAAAATCAAAGAAAAGTCAACCCAAGGCATGGAAAAGTCAAAAATTATGAAAAAATGATCCTTGGGTAAAAAGTTTGAGAAAATTACACTTTTACCCCTCAAAATCCAAAATTGGCATAAAAGGTCCCTGGAGTTTCAGAAAATGGCAGAATTGGTCCATGGTGGGATATTTTTGAAAGAAAAATCATTCATGGACCTTGGGAAATCAAAAGTTATCAAAATAGGTCCCTGCGTGAAAGTTTTGTGGAATTTACACTTTTGGTCCTCGGAGTTTGGAAATTTACAAATTTGGTCCCCGGGATTTAATATTATGGGAATTTAACTTTTGTGGTCCTTGTACTACTGGAGTTGGGCAACATTGGTCCTTTGTAACACTATGGAATAAGGGCATTTTCAGTCCTTCATGTTTTCGGTAATTACAATTTGGTCCTTGTGGTTTTCAAGCTTAAATAACCAAACAAACCTTTAATTTACTACAAACAAAATAAGCCTGATCCAAAACAACCCACCCAGCCCAATACTTCCAAAAGCCCACCACCACAAATAAACCAAATCCACCCCCGTTTTTAATAATCCCATCCGGTCAACACACTTTGACCACCATCCCAAACACACCCGTGAACCTTTTCTTCCCCCCCCCCTCCTAGCCTGCCATAGCCTGCAACCCTACACCAACATCCCATCATCACACCTTCCTCAACACTCCATACCCTATCACACTTTCCACCATAAGAATCCAAAGCTTGCCCCCCTTCCAAATACTATCTGCCAAACTACTTGTATCTACTTTTCCCGCCAAAAGAAATTGAACGACCAGGATTAACCACACTCATCCAAGGGTCCAGAAGGGATATTGAGAAAAGCCAGGGGTGTCCACAAACCCTAGAAATCCAGTATAAAAGGGAGAAGAAAAGTGGAGCAGAGAAGTTAGTTTTTAGTTTAGTTTTTTAGTTTTTAAAAACTTAATTAGTGATAGAGTAGAAATTAGTGGTTAGGATTATGTAATCCCATCTTTTGTATCTTTTCTGTTTTCAAAAACTTATTTAACTCTTGTAATTGCAATTTTAAGTTTAATCAAAAGTTCTCAGTTTTATGTCCAATTCGTACTTTTTTAAATTTGTTGTTATTACTTTCTAGCATTACTTTGGTTATATTAGTGTTAAAGTTATTTTAGATTGAAGCAATCAGAATTCAGAAAGAAAGTATACATTCAGAAAAGAAAAAAAAAAAGAAAAAAGAAAAGAGGAAATATAAGAAAATCAAAATTAAATAAAAAAATGGTGTTTATGGTATTGCAGCAAAGCATGGAAGGAAGGAGTATGGTTTAGAGCCCATGGGGGCATTTAGGTGGTTCTTAGTTCTTGATTATCAGATCAGTAAAATCCTGGATAACAAGTAGGTTTTATTTGTTTTGATCATTATTTGAATTAAGTTGGTAATTGTGGTTTTCTTTGTTGTTTACTGTTTACTTAGAGTAAATTTATCATTACATAAGTTATTAGTAATCCTTATTTAACAGTTTAGATAGTTGCTGAGTAATACCTTGTAGCTTAGTTTAGTAAGGGGTGTTTGGCATATCATGGTTCAGAGCACCCCCAGGTATCCTAGATGTTAGTGACTGCTTCTATATGATGCAATAGAGGATTATAGGTTAACTTAGGTTTTAAATCAGTAGGACAGCACACAAAAGTCAAATCACTAAGAGTCTTCAATTAACTTTTTAACTGTGAGAGTTAATAGGGTATATAATTTGAAATTTAGGTGTTTGAGTTAGTATCTCAGCTTGTTTCACTCCTAGGGTAACTCATATTCATAATCACAGTTCATTAAAGCCAACCATATCTCACCAAAGTCAAAGTTTATGGTTCTTATTAAAAAGTCAAACTAACCATTAGGCAGAAAAGTCAGTTATTGGAGGATTTTTCATGAATTTAGAAATGAGAATTAGGGTCTGAAATTTCTTGTGCAAGTAGTCTCATAGCTCATCTTTAAATCCCCTAGGTTGTTGCATTTTTGTGATTTTTTTTAGTCGACCCCACTTAAGTCCAAACAGACCCGCAGGGGGAGTATATCCCATGCATCAATGCTTTTGGTTTCTGACCCGTTTTACTTTAAATCTTAACCTGATCAATTTTAGTTGGAATCCCTCATAGTTAGCTGTTTTAGATACCACCCTAGGTAGTAATTAAGGTTTAGGTTTTGGTGAGCACTCACTGCTTACTAATTGCTTATTAAAAAGCCTCTTTGGCCTTGTTGTGACCTGCTGTTTTGCTACTCTAGGTCTTGTCAACAGATTCAGTTGTTGTTTTGGTTATAATTATCATTGTTGTTGTTATTTGTTTGTTTGTAGTTGAGTTTTTTTGTTGGTATTAGCTTTTAGCTTTAGCTTATTTAGTGGTAGTTTTTAAGCACCTTATCAGCTTATTTGGTCACTGCTTATGCAACAGTCTTGTTGATCTTGGATAAGTTTAGGGTATTCTAGTTTACTTGTTGTGAGATTTAGCTTCTCAGCTGATGTTGAATTGTTTTGTAGTACTAGCTTTTGTATTCTGAGCTCTGGTTTCAGCTTATTTGCTGAGCTTCATAGTACCCCTGCACCAGGGGTATCAGTTTCATAAGCTCAATTTCTTAAGATTGCATATGGTTCAATTTTGATTCAAAGTCAGTTTGAGAAGTGGAATTGTGTTGTTTGCTAGGTTATTTTCAAGTTTCAAAAAGAATTTCTTATTTTGGAAATCATTTAAGGACTCAAAATTGCTTTTCAAAGTGCCTATCTGCTGAGTACATGTCCTGTCTCACAGCTACTAGCCCATCTTAACAAGCTTTTATCTGTTAATCTAGGTTAATAAGCAGTATATTATTTGGGGGCAAAAGGTTCCTGAGCTTGCCAACTTTCTAAATCAACTTTTGGTTTCAAAATTCATCAAGTTTTCAGCTGTCTAGAAGCAATTGAATAAGCTGTGTTGGAACTGCTTAAGTCACATAAGCTGTTTGATCATACTTGTGCTTTTCTGCTTATCCATTGTGCTGATCTGTGAATTCTTTGCTTATTGGTGCTTATACAAGTAGTATCTATGGTCTGTGAAAGTTTGGATTTAATTACTTCTTATTTGCTTATTTTGTGCTTATTGGTAAACTGCTTATTAGACCATTAAGCACTTCCCAGCTTATTTTCATAACTTTGAAATTTTTCCTAGGATCTAAATAATATTTTAGATTTTCTGTGAAATTTTCATAATTTTCTGAGCTGTTTTGCTATTTTTCTTAATTTATTTTAATTTTTAATCATTTTTAAATAGTTTTTAATTAAGAAAAATCAATAAAAAACCAGAAAAAGCCTGAAAAAATCCAAAAACATTTTAGATAATTATTTTAAGTTATTTTAGATTTTTCCAAGTCAAGTTTGTATTTTTCTCATTTATATTTGCATTTTCTTTTATTTTAAATCATTTTAATTAGTAATTAATTCATAATAAATAGAGTTTTTATTTAAAAATAGATTTTTTTTTTAAATTTTATTTTATCAGTAGGATCGTAAGAAAATTATTTGTAGGCTCGTAGGATTAACGTAGCTTAAAATTTCACTTTTTATTTCGCGCACTCGCGTTTATTTTAATTTTAACTCGCGTTTTATTTAAATAACGCTTACGTGTTTAAATCTAGGTTACGTTTGTAAAAAGTAGTTTGTAAAATAAGAAAAACCAAAAACATAAATAAAGTGATAGCTTCTATTTAAGCCGTTTGGCTTATTTTTCTGCTTACGTATAAGCAATTTCTGATTTTAAGTTTTTAGATTGCGTTTTAAGTTAATTAGGTTTCACGTCATTGTTAATATAGTGTGTTTAAATCGTTCTCATTCGTTTTTCCTTAGTTTAATCATCTCAAATCCTTTCCTGTCCAAATTCACCCGATCACAAACCTGTTTTGATTACCATCCACACCTCGTCGGGACATAACGACCCGGGGAAACCGCTATATTCCACGGAGCATTGACTCTAGGCTGTTTGACCTTGTTGACCATTCCCTGGTCAGTTTAGGTTGACCGTTTGGAGCCAATCAACTTTTGGCGCCGCTGCCGGGGAGGTTGTGCGCGTTTATCTAAACGGTTTTTCTGATTAGTGTCTTTGGAATTCATTCCATTGTACATTTATCCATCCTTGTTCATATTTTCATAAAAACAAAACCCAAAAACATTTTCTTTATCCTTTGTACAAAATGTTTACCCAAAAACCCAAAAATACTCACCTTTACCTTCTTACCCCTTTGATTCTCATTTCCTCACCCTCTATACACATTTGATTCTTTCTATGTCTCATCCACACTTTCTGGTTTGCCATTGGTGTGGTAATCCTCATAATGGTGGCAATTGCCCCAGTTGTGGCATGGTAGAATCAGGAAACGGGTCTGTCTATAACCAAGATCCTTATTCCTACCATGACACGACTGATTCATTCCATCAGTTACCACACCGTCAGTCTCAGCAGTTTTACTGTTGTGAGTACTGTGGTGGTTCACACTACAGTTCTGATTGTCAATCGGGAAACACGCTTGTCTATGAGCAGTTTTCCGATAACAATTTAGACTTTAGCACATACGACTCACAGCCTCAACAGTTTTACTGTTGTGATTACTGTGGAGGTCCACACTTCAGCTCAGATTGTCAAACGGGTAATCCATATCCTTGTGACAATTTTGACACACCTTATTACGACCAACCTCCACAGTACGATATGAATCAAGCACTTCTTCCAGAAATGCAAAATATGATGAAAATCGTTGATGAGCTTAAGGGTTTAGTTCAAGACTTTGCCCAAAGACACACTCATCAAAAATCCATGGAAGAATTGCTTGCTGAAGAGCAGGCTGCTAGAATAAATTCCCAAAATGCCTATGAAAAATCTGTGAGGGAATCCATTGCAAGAGAAAAAGCAGCCAAATCTAGCTCTTTGTTCCGTTTCATTCCTGATGACAGTGATGATGAGGATACACTTGACATCCTTGAATTTTATAAAACTTCAAGTTCATCAGTTGATACCCCAGCAGTTGAGATTCCATCTCAAACAACTGCTATCACACCCGAAGTTCACACTCACTCTCTTAACATGGGGGATGAGCATCTTAGCACTGTTCCAAATAAGGAATCGGACGAATTAATAAAGTCTAGTGTTGAGATCCTTGTCCCAATCCCGAGAGAGTCATAGGGAACTTTAGATGATATGTGTGATATTCCTTCACCCATTGAGTGTCCTAAAGATCAATTTGAGACTTTCTCGGATTGTAGCGATGAATGTATATCTTATGGAGACATCGAGTATGTTGAGGCGTCAGTTTCACATTCTGATGCTGATCATCTTCTTGAGGAGTTCGCTGATGAACTTACTCACATCGATCCACTTTCATTGGAAAGTGATGATGGTCTCCTTGACTTCCAAGCCGATCTGGGAGAAATTGAAAGTCTCCTATATCATGATCCGTCACTCACTTCTTATCCCGACAATCCAATAGAGAATGATAATCTCTTTGTTCCCGAAACATTTAATACGACTCTCACCAATCCTCTATTTGAATTCGATTCTGAATTCACTATGATTTCTAATAATCCAATCTTTGACGAGAATTGTGATGAGTCCACAATGGAACATGAGTCCACAAATTCACATCTTGTGAATAATTCTCTTTATGAGGAGTTCTCCGGTGAACTCGCTCATCATGTTATGACTCCTCCGGAGTTTGATAGCCCGGGGGGAGATGCTCTCAATCATGAGAATTTGCAAATTCCCACCCACCCTCCCGGGTTGTTTACGAGCTTACCTTTTGAAATCCAAACTCAGGCTACGGAGCCTGCTCTCGAGGAAGAAGATCAAATCATGCTTTTTATCATGATTTTCTTCCTTTTCTTCACCTACAGGGTGACTTCTCTTGCTCTTCACTCCTTCGGGAATGAAGACACTATCTTTGATCCCGACATTTTCATGTACCATTATTTTGAGCCGGGATTATATCTCATCGGTGTGGAACTTTCACGTGCTTCATATGTTTGTCCAAACATTTTGAATGAAAGTCCGATGGAGATCACTTCTTCCACATTCCCCAAGGACAAATGAATTCGGGGTCGAGTCAAGCTAGCAACTCGGTAAACAAAAACAATAGCATGCTTATAGGGTTTTCACCCTAAGTGTGGGGGAGTCCCCCATGCTATGGTTACAAGAGTGAAAAACAAAATGGTGTTTTCCACGCTTAGCTTGTAATGTTGCCCTTTTACGTTCAAAATGTCGGCATAATAGCCGGGACTTTCAATATTGAGGACAATATTCATGCTAAGTGTGGGGGGGGGGGGGGGGGGGGTATTCGCTATTCTAGCGAATTTTATCACATTTTACTATATAATACCCCCGTTTTTGCCAAAATTTCAAAAATTTTCAAAATTTTTTCACTGGTGCTTCAAAATTTTTGTGGTAATCAGTCCGCCTTGTCTAAACGACAAAAGGGATTGGCTAGTCCAGGAGCAAACGGCTCTTGGTAAAGACATATCAAATCCATTGACGGCTTGCAATTTGCCCAAAATTGTACGGTTCCTCAACTCCCCAAAAACAAATGAGTTGGCTAGCCCGCAAGATTATGGCTTGTGGTAAAGGCCGTGGAAAATCCATAATTGGTAATAAGCTCACCAAGATGTTGACTATTCCATCAAGAGCTGGCTAGTCCAGAAGCAAACGGCTTTTGGTAAAGACTAATCAAATCCGTTGACAGCTGGTGGTTTGCTCAAAATCACACAGTTATCAGGTGTGCCACAGTTCTTACACCTGGCTACTCCAGAAGTGATGGCTTTTGGTAAAGAGTTTAAAATCCATTAAATTTTTCTCAAAAGATTGCTAGGGACTAGCAATAGTTTAGTGTGGGGGATTGATGAGTGTGTAAATACTCATCATTTTTATCGTATCTGGACTGCCAAAACATCCAAAAACACCCAATAATGCATCAAAATACTGAAATTATCTTAAAAGTGTGTTTTATATGGTTTAGATGCAAAATGTTTAAAAACAAATGAAAAACGAACAAAGTTTGCACAATTGGCAGTTTCAGTCCCTCAAGTTTCAAATATTGACAAAACTAGTCCCTGGAAGTTTAAAATCAAAGAAAAGTCAACCCAAGGCATGGAAAAGTCAAAAATTATGAAAAAATGATCCTTGGGTAAAAAGTTTGAGAAAATTACACTTTTACCCCTCAAAATCCAAAATTGGCATAAAAGGTCCCTGGAGT
Organism: Artemisia argyi; assembly: GCA_030686995.1. NCBI lineage: Eukaryota > Viridiplantae > Streptophyta > Magnoliopsida > Asterales > Asteraceae > Artemisia > Artemisia argyi. The sequence goes on along the minus strand of CM060677.1, from coordinate 84,887,230 downwards.
TTCAGAAAATGGCAGAATTGGTCCATGGTGGGATATTTTTGAAAGAAAAATCATTCATGGACCTTGGGAAATCAAAAGTTATCAAAATAGGTCCCTGCGTGAAAGTTTTGTGGAATTTACACTTTTGGTCCTCGGAGTTTGGAAATTTACAAATTTGGTCCCCGGGATTTAATATTATGGGAATTTAACTTTTGTGGTCCTTGTACTACTGGAGTTGGGCAACATTGGTCCTTTGTAACACTATGGAATAAGGGCATTTTCAGTCCTTCATGTTTTCGGTAATTACAATTTGGTCCTTGTGGTTTTCAAGCTTAAATAACCAAACAAACCTTTAATTTACTACAAACAAAATAAGCCTGATCCAAAACAACCCACCCAGCCCAATACTTCCAAAAGCCCACCACCACAAATAAACCAAATCCACCCCCGTTTTTAATAATCCCATCCGGTCAACACACTTTGACCACCATCCCAAACACACCCGTGAACCTTTTCTTTCCCCCCCCCTCCTAGCCTGCCATAGCCTGCAACCCTACACCAACATCCCATCATCACACCTTCCTCAACACTCCACACCCTATCACACTTTCCACCATAAGAATCCAAAGCTTGCCCCCCTTCCAAATACTATCTGCCAAACTACTTGTATCTACTTTTCCCGCCAAAAGAAATTGAACGACCAGGATTAACCACACTCATCCAAGGGTCCAGAAGGGATATTGAGAAAAGCCAGGGGTGTCCACAAACCCTAGAAATCCAGTATAAAAGTTAGAAGAAAAGTGGAGCAGAGAAGTTAGTTTTTAGTTTAGTTTTTTAGTTTTTAAAAACTTAGTTAGTGATAGAGTAGAAATTAGTGGTTAGGATTATGTAATCCCATCTTTTGTATCTTTTCTGTTTTCAAAAACTTATTTAACTCTTGTAATTGCAATTTTAAGTTTAATCAAAAGTTCTCAGTTTTATGTCCAATTCGTACTTTTTTAAATTTGTTGTTATTACTTTCTAGCATTACTTTGGTTATATTAGTGTTAAAGTTATTTTAGATTGAAGCAATCAGAATTCAGAAAGAAAGTATACATTCAGAAAAGAAAAAAAAAAGAAAAAAGAAAAGAGGAAATATAAGAAAATCAAAATTAAATAAAAAAATGGTGTTTATGGTATTGCAGCAAAGCATGGAAGGAAGGAGTATGGTTTAGAGCCCATGGGGGCATTTAGGTGGTTCTTAGTTCTTGATTATCAGATCAGTAAAATCCTGGATAACAAGTAGGTTTTATTTGTTTTGATCATTATTTGAATTAAGTTGGTAATTGTGGTTTTCTTTGTTGTTTACTGTTTACTTAGAGTAAATTTATCATTACATAAGTTATTAGTAATCCTTATTTAACAGTTTAGATAGTTGCTGAGTAATACCTTGTAGCTTAGTTTAGTAAGGGGTGTTTGGCATATCATGGTTCAGAGCACCCCCAGGTATCCTAGATGTTAGTGACTGCTTCTATATGATGCAATAGAGGATTATAGGTTAACTTAGGTTTTAAATCAGTAGGACAGCACACAAAAGTCAAATCACTAAGAGTCTTCAATTAACTTTTTAACTGTGAGAGTTAATAGGGTATATAATTTGAAATTTAGGTGTTTGAGTTAGTATCTCAGCTTGTTTCACTCCTAGGGTAACTCATATTCATAATCACAGTTCATTAAAGACAACCATATCTCACCAAAGTCAAAGTTTATGGTTCTTATTAAAAAGTCAAACTAACGATTAGGAAGAAAAGTCAGTTATTGGAGGATTTTTCATGAATTTAGAAATGAGAATTAGGGTCTGAAATTTCTTGTGCAAGTAGTCTCATAGCTCATCTTTAGATCCCCTAGGTCTTTGCATTTTTGTGATTTTTTTAGTGGACCCCACTTAAGTCCAATTAGACCCGCAGGGGGAGTATATCCCATGCACCAATGCTTTTGGTTTCTGACCCATTTTACTTAGGATCTTAACCTGATCAATTTTAGTTGGAATCCCTCATAGTTAGCTGTTTTAGATACCACCCTAGGTAGTAATTAAGGTTTAGGTTTTGGTGAGCACTCACTGCTTACTAATTGCTTATTAATAAGCCTCTTTGGCCTTGTTGTGACCTGCTGTTTTGCTACTCTAGGTCTTGTCAACAAATTCAGTTGTTGTTTTGGTTATAATTATCATTGTTGTTGTTATTTGTTTGTTTGTAGTTGAGTTTTTTTTTGTTGGTATTAGCTTTTAGCTTTAGCTTATTTAGTGGTAGTTTTTAAGCACCTTATCAGCTTATTTGGTCACTGCTTATGCAACAGTCTTGTTGATCTTGGATAAGTTTAGGGTATTCTAGTTTACTTGTTGTGAGATTTAGCTTCTCAGCTGATGTTGAATTGTTTTGTAGTACTAGCTTTTGGATTCTGAGCTCTGGTTTCACCTTATTTGCTGAGCTTCATAGTACCCCTGCACCAGGGGTATCAGTTTCATAAGCTCAATTTCTTAAGATTGCATATGGTTCAATTTTGATTCAAAGTCAGTTTGAGAAGTGGAATTGTGTTGTTTGCCAGGTTATTTTCAAGTTTCAAAAATAATTTCTTATTTTGGAAATCATTTAAGGACTCAAAATTTCTTTTCAAAGTGCCTATCTGCTGAGTACATGTCCTGTCTCACAGCTACTAGCCCATCTTAACAAGCTTTTATCTGTTAATCTAGGTTAATAAGCAGTATATTATTTGGGGGCAAAAGGTTCCTGAGCTTGCTAGCTTTCTAAATCAACTTTTGGTTTCAAAATTCATCAAGTTTTCAGCTGTCTAGAAGCAATTGAATAAGCTGTGTTGGAACTGCTTAAGTCACATAAGCTGTTTGATCATACTTGTGCTTTTCTGCTTATCCATTGTGCTGATCTGTGAATTCTTTGCTTATTGGTGCTTATACAAGTAGTATCTATGGTCTGTGAAAGTTTGGATTTAATTACTTCTTATTTGCTTATTTTGTGCTTATTGGTAAACTGCTTATTAGACCATTAAGCACTTCCCAGCTTATTTTCATAACTTTGAAATTTTTCCTACGATCTAAATAATATTTTAGATTTTCTGTAAAATTTTCATAATTTTCTGAGCTGTTTTGCTATTTTTCTTAATTTATTTTAATTTTTAATCATTTTTAAATAGTTTTTAATTAAGAAAAATCAATAAAAAACCAGAAAAAGCCTGAAAAAATCCAAAAACATTTTAGATAATTATTTTAAGTTATTTTAGATTTTTCCAAGTCAAGTTTGTATTTTTCTCATGTATATTTGCATTTTCTTTTATTTTAAATCATTTTAATTAGTAATTAATTCATAATAAATAGAGTTTTTATTGAAAAATAGATTTTTTTTTTTTTTTTTTTAAATTTTCTTTTATCAGTAGGATCGTAAGAAAATTATTTGTAGGCTCGTAGGATTAACGTAGCTTAAAATTTCACTTTTTATTTCGCGCACTCGCGTTTATTTTAATTTTAACTTGCGTTTTATTTAAATAACTCTTACGTGTTTAAATCTAGGTTACGTTTGTAAAAAGTAGTTTGTAAAATAAGAAAAACCAAAAACATAAATAAAGTGATAGCTTCTATTTAAGCCGTTTGGCTTATTTTTCTGCTTACGTATAAGCAATTTCTGATTTTAAGTTTTTAGATTGCGTTTTAAGTTAATTAGGTTTCACGTCATCGTTAATATAGTGTGTTTAAATCGTTCTCATTCATTTTTCCTTAGTTTAATCATCTCAAATCCTTTCCTGTCCAAATTCACCCGATCACAAACCTGTTTTGATTACCATCCACACCTCGTCGGAACATAACGACCCGGGGAAACCGCTATATTCCACGGAGCATTGACACTAGGCTGTTTGACCTTGTTGACCATTCCCTGGTCAGTTTAGGTTGATCGTTTGGTGCCAATCAAGCTCAATCTTATATAAGTATTTATTTATGAATGTAACAAGCTTTTCGAGCTGAAGTCGAACCGAATTCAATTCTTAGGTTATATTATATCTCAATTTTAATTTGAGTCAGAAAACACATCTTTACAGATAAATCGAGCTTTTCGAGTCAAGCTCAAGCTGAGTTCAAACTTTCTCGATCCCGAATAACATGATCGCGAGGGTGATGGAGGCTTTACTGTGATGGTGGTTATCTTGAACCAAAAAACCGAAGAAAACAAACTCTCCCATACAGTTCCCTTGTCTTGATGACGGTGATGGCATGGAGGATCGATGGTTGGTGGAACCACGGCGAGATAAGGCTGTGAAGTTTGGCGATACATGGTGTGAGTCGGTTCTAGAGAGAAGGAGAAGAGATGAATAGAGAGAAGATAGATCTGACTGGTGTAAGTGTTAGTGTTTTGATTTTGTGGGAATAAGGGAGGGATCTTGAGCGGGAGATTTGAATTTTTGGGGAAAAATTAGGGGCGGGATGTGACTAGTGTAAGTCTTAGTGTTTTGTTTTTGGGGGAAAATGAGCTTGAAATGTTTAATGAGTTGAGCTCAATCTTATATAAGTTCGACTCGAGTTATTGTTGAGTTCTCGAGCTTGTAAGTAATATAAAATATGTATTGGTTATCTCGAACCAAACAATCGAAGCAAACAAACTCTCCCATACAGTTCCCTTGTCTTGATGACGGTGATGGCGTGGAGGATCGATGGTTGGTGGAACCACAGCGAGATAAGGCGGTGAAGTTTGGCGGTGGTGTGAGTCGGTTCTAGAGAGAAGGAGAATAGATGAATAGATAGATAGATCTGATTAGTGTAAGTGTTAGTGTTTTGATTTTGGGGAAAAAGGGGCGGGATCTTGAGCGGGAGATTGAGATTTTTGGGGAAAAATTAGAGGCGGATGTTGAGATCTTGAGCGCCTGATTAAAATTTTAGAGATTGAAAGCCTATCAAATGAGCTCGAAAGGTTTAATGAGTTGAGCTCAATCTTATATAAGTTCGACTCGAGTTATTGTTGAGCTCTCGAGCTTGTAAGTAGTATATATATATATATTTTTTTTTAAGTGTAGTAAGTGTAAATATTTATTTATGAATGTATCAAGCTTTTCGAGCTAAAGTCGAACCGAATTCAATTCTTAGGTTATATTATATCTCAATTTTAATTTGTGTCAGAAAACACATCTTTACAGATAAATCGAGCTTTTCGAGTCAAGCTCAAGCCGAGTTCAAACTTTCTCGATCCCGGATAACATGATTGCGAGGGTGATGGAGGCTTGACTGTGATGGTGGTGTATGTGGTGGTTATCTTGAACAAAACAACCGAAGCAAACAAACTCTCCCATACAGTTCCCTTGTCGTGATGACGGTGATGGCATGGAGAATCGATGGTTGGTGGAACCACGACGAGATAAGGCTGTGAAGTTTGGTGATGCATGGTGTGAGTCGGGTCTAGAGAGAAGGAGAAGAGATGAATTGAGAGAAGATAGAGCTGACTAGTGTAAGTGTTAGAGTTTTGATTTTGGGGGAAAAAGGGAAGGATCTTGAGGGGGAAATTGAAATTTTTGGGGAAAAATTAGGGGCGGGATGTGACTAGTGTAAGTCTTAGTGTTTTGATTTTGGGGAAAAATGAGCTTGAAATGTTTAATGAGTTGAGCTCAATCTTATATAAGTTCGACTCAAGTTATTGGTGAGTTCTCGAGCTTGTAAGTAATATAAATTATGTTCTTTTTTTTTTTTTTTATTATTTTTTTTTAAGTGTAGTAAGTGTAAATATTTATTTACGAATGTATCAAGCTTTTCGAGCTGAAGTCGAACCGAATTCAATTCTTAGGTTATATTATATTTCAATTTTAATTTGTGTTAGAAAACACATCTTTACAGATAAATTGAGCTTTTCGAGTCAAGCTCAAGCCGAGTTCAAACTTTCTCGATCCCGGATAACATGATCGAGAGGGTGATGGAGGCTTGACTGTAATGGTGGTGGATGTGGTGGTTATCTCGAACCAAACAACCAAAGCAAACAAACTCTCCCATATAGTTCCCTTGTCTTGATGATGGTGATGGCGTGGAGGATCGATGGTTGGTGGGACCACGGCGAGATAAGGCGGTGAAGTTTGGCGGTGGTGCGAGTCGGTTCTAGAGAGAAGGAGAATAGATGAATAGATAGATAGATCTGACTAGTGTAAGTGTTAGTGTTTTGATTTTGGGTAAAAATGGGCGGGATCTTGAGCGGGAGATTGAGATTTTTAGGGAAAAATTAGAGGCGGATGTTGAGATCTTGAGCGCCTGATTAAAATTTTAGAGATTGAAAGCCTATCAAATGAGCTCGAAAGGTTTAATGAGTTGAGCTCAATCGTATATAAGTTCGACTCGAGTTATTGTTGAGTTCTCGAGCTTGTAAGTAATATATAATATGTTTTTTTTTTTTTTTTTTTTTTTTTTTTTAATTTTAATTTTTAAGTGTAGTAAGTGTAAATATTTATTTATGAATGTATCAAGCTTTTCGAGCTAAAGTCGAACCGAATTCAATTCTTAGGTTATATTATATCTCAATTTTAATTTGTGTCAGGAAACACATCTTTACAGATAAATCGAGCTTTTCGACTCAAACTCAAGCCGAGTTCAAACTTTCTCGATCCCGGATAACATGATCGCGAGGGTGATGGAGTGTTAGGAATACATTTATTCATATAAAGACTCGGTCACCCCAAGCATAGTTTTGCATATTGTAGCTCGTAGTGTTTATCATATTAGTTAGAAAGTAGCTTAGTATTAGTTAGTATTTGTGGAGTCGGGTCGGGTCTCTTACCCACTGTCAGCCCGCTCTACAGCCCGTTTCAAGGGGCGTTTACATTGTAACTATATATACCCTTTCCCACCCATGGGAAAGGGTTGGACCTTCATTTGCAATCTAACATACAACAAGTTTTCTCATACAATGCTCCCACCTCTCTCATCTCATTCTCTCTCTAACTTCTCACTAAAACATAACCTAGAATCAATCTAATCTCTAAACCATCCTTGGTCTAATATTAGAGTTTATTACAATTGGTATCAAGAGCCATGGTTCTATCTTAGGATTCATGGTATGCTCGAATTTATAGTATGGTTTGTGGTTTTAGGTTGGTTCGAATTTCTTCTAGTGGTTTTCACACGAGTTTGATCTCGTTAGGTGTTTATCTCGACATTCTTCTTGTACTTTCTTGCTTATTAGTTGTGTAGACACCTTGTTGTAACCTTGGTTTAGTCATTTCATCACTTGGGTGGACATTGGTGGCATTTCGAGTGTTATTTCTTGCTAGCGAGTTGGTACCTCTTGGTAGAGGGTTGGCAGTTGTGTGTAGCGAGTTGAGGTTAGAGATTTGGCGGTTTACTATTTTGGGACATACGGACAAATCGCTACGATAGTGACACTTTTGTCTCTTTCCTAGCGAGTTGTCAGATTTTGGTACTAGCGAGTTGATATCCAGCGAGTTGAGGCTTTAGCGATTTGAGATTAGCGAATTGAGCAGTCAGCGTTTTGTCAGATTAGCGAGTTGTTACACTAGCGTGTTGACACAATCTAGCGAGTTGGTTCCTGTTCAGCGAGCTGGTGAAAGTATTAGCGAGTTGCTGATCAAACTTGTGTAAGTTGGGTTACTAAGTCTTATCTATTCACCTCATCATGTCAAGTACTCAATCTAATACTGTTCTGAGTTCAACGGGACCCCCTCAAAACTCTGAAGGAGGTGCTGAATGCTTCAAGCTACTTTACTCCCACATTGAAAGACTCTTTCAAAAATCAGGCTATTCAGGAGGGTATCAACGTGCTTTTGTAACACTCTTTGGACATGACATTGAATCATTCACAGTCACCATGAATCTGTACTTAGATCAACTACAAAGACAAATCAACAAAGCTGACTTCTCTGATAACAGTTGTACGGCTGCATTGGGGGTGATTCTTATGCAATTCCAAGCATTCATTGACTCAAGATTCACAATGGAGTATGACCATGACTCTCATATGACGAGTAAATGGTTCGTTGATCACACTGGATTAGATGTGGATGCCTTCAGAGTCATTTTACTTCAGATTTTGGGGAATGTCAAGAAGTTTATCAAGGAACGTACACACCTCCTATCTACAAATGAGACTGCTGCAACTGAATGTACTTTCATTGAATCTCCCGATATCCTCTCTACACATGAGGTGAATACTTCACATCAACTGGTCATAGGACAACATCCTGCATCAGAGGTTCATGCTTTTAACTACGACAAGGATCCTGATCAGGATTTACCCATCTATGATTTGTGTCCACTGGAAGAGACTGATAATAATGTCACGTCTAATTCAATCTACACGAATCCTGTTTAGGAGAATTGTGATCAGGATACTATGATAGGTGATGTGTCAAATCCTTTGGTTTCAAACAAACTCACAAAATCAAATGAAACGGTTGATATGCATGTTTTTAAAGAATTGTCCAACAGATTTTCTCAATTAGAAAAGCATTGCATTTCTCTTGAAATTGCAATGCAACAAAATGAAGAACAATTTCTAATCAACCAACCACGCAAGTATTCAGAACTACCTGAACTTCGCGAATATTTCATGATTAGCGAGTTAAAAGCTCAAATTGAAACCAAGGATCAGACAATCAACCGCCTCAAGCAACATATTAATGTTATGAATGCCATGTGTAGTAACCTTAAGATCAATACCACACACAATATCAACACTGACTCAAATAATCATGCTGAGCTGGTACATAAGGTAAAAGTGTTGCAGAATGAAAATGAATCTTTGAAAAGACACAGAAAAACTCTTAATGAATTTATCAAAGATGAGAAATCTAAAACTGTTGCACACACAATGTCCTTGATTGCACAAAATGATGAGGTCAATACTAAACTACAAAAGAAAAACCTCGAGATTACCACATTAAAACATGAAGTGCGCAAATTGAACATGAAAAATGTGAACACTAGGTGTGAACCTGTCACATAGAAAACCCAGATCTACTAGACAATTGTCTGCTTTTCGTTCTAATAGATCCAAGGTTGATATATCTAGGTGTGATCCTCAAATTGACACTAAACAAGAATTATTAAAACCAGTCACTTCACAACGTCATCATAAGGTTATGTTACTTCACAAGAACCCCATCAGGAAAGACAAACATCTCATTGGTAGGTCAGATTATAAGCACTCCAAAACTTGCCTTAAGTGGGTTCCTACTGGTAGAATCTTTAAGATGATTGGGTGTAGTTGGATACCAATGAGGGTTATGGAAAACCCCAATGGTTACTGTGTGACCACCACTGCACGGGACTCTAATAACACTAACTCATATCAAAACAAGCACTATTATCATGTTGGTGTTGGGTCTTCTGGTCTATATGCAGGATCCCCATCAGAGAACCTCAAAGTTTGGCGACCTAAATGCCTTCTCTATACAGAGACAGGAACTCAGGAAATCTGACGATGTTGATAAATGCATGATGACTCCTGGTCACTCTCTTATCAGGACTCGGACTTCAGCGATGGTGATGTGTCTGAACGACTTAGTTCGTTCACTCGGTACCCTTTGTGTGTGTATATATATATATATATATATATATATATATATATATATATATATATATATATATATATATATATATATATATATATATATATATATATATATATATATATATATGTATACATATACTAATAAATGTAGTAATAGATTACTTATAAACCCTTCTGGTTTCACAATTTTTGCATTGGCATGTCTTCTGGCATCGATAACATTTACGTTCCTAGAAATGTCATTCAATAATGGCACGGGTTCTTAAATGAAGTTCGAACAGAAGTTGAAAACCTGCCATCACGGCTTGCTATTATCTCTGATAGCGACCCACTCTTTCACTTAATACTCATACATCTTTCATTCAATCAATAACCTCTACGGTCATTGATTGAGGGGGAGAGTATTTCTCTGCAATCTGCATGGTTGTCTTATGCATCTGTGGTGTTAATATCTGGTCATGATTTAATCTGCATGGTTTTCTGTAATCTGCATGGTTATCTTATGTATCTGTGGTGTTAATATCTGGTCATGATTTAATCTGCATGGTTTTCTGTAATCTGCATGGTTGTCTTATGCATCTGTGGTGTTAATATCTGTGGTGTTAATATCTGGTCATGATTTAATTATTCGTATATGGTTAATATCTGTGGTGTTAATATCTGGTCATGAGTTAATTGTTCGTATATGGTTAATTGAGTCATTTGCAAGTAGAGGGGCTGACAGGTCATTTGTTGGAAGATATGAGGTATACAATTAAGTAGAGGGTCTGTTTTGTCAATTAGTAAAAGTTAAAAGGGGATAGATATATTTAATTGTATTATAGCGAGTTGTGTTTGTCTCCACTCTTTTCCAACCCGCTGCTCCCCCCTCTTGCTTCTCTTTGATCCTTTCTCGTGTTGCTCTATCAGGTTTTAATCTTAATCTTGCATTATACACATCACCTGGTCATGTAACACTTGATTAAACAGTTGTCTTAATTATATTTAGGTCGTCCCCCATCCTACGATTGGTGATTGTTGTTTGATTTGTGCGGAGTTTTACTTGTTTATTCGGTATGATACTATCCCACATGTTGCTCCTTGATTATCTCTGCGTGTATGTATTCGTTGCGATCTTGCCCTATATTGTGCCTCTCGACTTATTTGTGTTGTGTTGTGGGTGATAATGTTGTCAATATTGTGATGAATAAGTTGGTTAGTCTGGTTATGTGATGTTCCAGTCTGCAAGATTATTAGCGTAGGTGGTATCTTGATTGGGTATTGTGTAGGTTCGTCATAGCAAGTTGGTAAAAATTCATGAGTAGCGAGTTGACCATAAGTCGTGACAGCGAGTTGCTTCATAAATTGCGTGTTGATTGATATTTATGCTAGCATGTTAACAAGAGTCTGTTTTTCTTTCCTTTTTGTTGATTGCTAGTTGAATTAAACTTCAAAGTGCGTGCTGTCTTGAATCTTGTGCTGCTATATGTGGTCTTACCCATATATGCCTCATTGTTATGTGGATATACATGTTATGAATATGCTGCACTTAATGGGTATGTGGTATTTAGGGGCATATATGTGTCATGTGTCTCACGTGTCATCAATCTGGGATGTGTGCTTAATATTTTCAACTATTGTATGCACTACTTACAAGTCTCATCCCATGCTCAGATGCTCTCTCTTGTCATTGTTTGAGTATCTTGTATTGATGACCCGTCTAACCACTAACTATACCTGTGTGTTTATTGTGGTGTGTTATTGTGGTTGTGCAGAGAAATGGCAGATGCAAATATTCCTACCGAGTTAGAGTCAGTTACACCACCTCCCACTCGCACAGATGATGAGATGATGCCACACAGTGAATGGGTATCTATTGGGAAGAGCAATCTATACATTGACATAGATAAACCTCAGAACAATCCCACCTACAAGATTGTCGTGGATATCTTGAAAAACACATCTTTCTTCAAGGCATTCACGGTTTCCTCATTGATTCCATCCATATACATCCAACAATTCTGGAACACCATGACTCATAACAAGGAAAACAAAACTTATCGGTGTCAACTCAATGAACAATGGTTCGAAATAAACAAAGAAATGCTCAGGAATGCTCTCCAGATCAACCCAATCGTTCCAAACAAACCTTTCTCATCCCCACCTAACCCTGAAGCCCTCCTACAGTTTGTGAATGATCTAGGGTACCCTAATGAGGTCATCACACTTTCATCCATGTCCACTAATGAAATGTACCAACCCTGGAGAGTCCTTATCACACTTATCAACTTATGTCTCACTGGGAAGACATCGGGACATGAGAGACTGCGTGCCCCTGCACTGCAAATACTGTGGGGTATTGTGAAAGGGAAAGATATTGACTTCGCTGAACGTATATGGGAGGAATTTGCCCACTCCATTAATACCTTCTTAGATGACAAGATGAAGCTGGAGGCTCACAAAGAAAGCAAAAAATGGAAATCCAAGTCTCTAATTCCTAGTATCAGATTTACTAAGCTGATCATACTTCATCTACAACAACGTCACAATCTACACCCTAGACCTGAATCCTCAGTGCACCTGGCATCCGATGAACACTGTGTGGGAAACCTCAAGTTTGTTGCTAAGGGGATGGATCATGAAGTGTTTGGAATGGATATACCCGAAGTTCTTGTCTCCAACAATATCCATGAAGCACCTTACTACAAGAGCTATCTGAACAAAGTTGCTTTGTATCGCAAACAATCCACCGTCAAGACCACCACAAGCAAAGTTACATCAAAGAAACGCAAAGAAGTCTCAACCACTGAGATTGCATTTGGTGGCACAAAGAAACACAAAAGAACCAAAACTGTCAGCAAATCCGGGTCCAAGAAGCCTAAGAAAGCTAAAACTACGGTTTTATATGAACACCCACATGAAATACTGTCCCCAACTGAAGCTGCTGATATTCAAAGGGCTGTCGAAGAAAGTCTCAAAACCAGTGAGACACATCCTGGTCCACCATTGACAGGTGTCAGCATTAATGAGCCAGAACCTGAGAAGCTTAAGCAACTACCAGATACTGTCGGGAAAGGAAAGAGTGTTGTTACTGAAGAACAAGCTGCACACACACTCCTTCATATTTCATCACCTGCTTCAAAACTTAAAAGAACCTCGGTACGAATTCAAGAAACGGTCCCCGGAATCATCTAAACCTAAAGTGGTTTCCTCTGAAGATTCATAGGAGCAACTACAGAGTCAAGAACCTCTAATCGAATCCAGTGACTCTGAATCTGATCTTAATGTCTCTAAGAAGGAAGAAAAGATGTCTGTCACTACCACCGGGGATACATCTTCCGGGGATACATCTTCCAGGGACTTGCCTCCACCAGAATTCAGACCCTCCACTGAACCCCACTCGACACTGCAAGATGACTTTGTTGCATCTATCTACCCTGCGGTTCAAGAAAATCTTAAGATGAAGTCTGACGAACAAAAGTTGATTGTTGAACCCGATACGTCGACAGGAACTCTCTCCTCATACAAACAGTTAGATCATGATTACACTTTTGGGGATCACGATGCTGATGACAATCCTGAAGGGAAGGAGACCTCTAAACGTACCAATGAGAGCGAAGTCATCTCTATGGTAGATGTTCCCATCGTACAGTATATGTCTACTACACCCACAGTGACCATGCCGAATCCCACCTCTGCTGCAGACACTACCACCATCCCATCTAGTACAATTGAGAACTTGTCAACTCAAGTTGTTAAGGCATTATCTACTGCTGAAAAAGCGAATGTTGAAATTATTGACATCAAATCTACACTTGAGAAGCATCGGGATGTTATTAAAGATCTTCAAAAGCTCAACCTGCATCAAGTCATCCACCATCAAGCGTCTATAATCGCTAATCTCGAGCTGACCAATGTTGATACTTTGGTGCGTGAAGCAGTTGAAGAACAGGTGTCCTTTGTTGTTAAAAAGGCCATGGACGCACCACTCAAAGAACGATTCAAAGACTTATCCACATATGACATGAAAGATATGCTACAACAACGAATATTTGAAACAGATCATCACAAGGAACATGTGGCTCACCAACAGTTGTATGAGTCACTGGAGAGGTCTATGAAGATTGATGACGCCAATGAGCTGGAACAAAACTTGGCTGAAGAACGAATAAGAAAGAAACGTAAGCAAAGCATCCGTAAACCACCATCAGAAGATCCTCCTCATCCACCTCCTCCTCCTGCGCCTTCAGGATCCGCTGGAGTACCTGGGTCATCTGGTGGTGCAAGTATCTTCCAATCTATGCAGCCATCTCACGCACCACAACCTCCCTCTCAAAAGCGTCAACCTGACTCCACCACTGAATCCAGTCAACCCAAGTCTTCCCAACATGCCATTTACAAAGCATGGACTACTACTGAAACCCGACATATACCTTCTATCTCTGTAGAACATGATCTGGGTTATGATTCTGGATCTCCTCATGATGACCCCTCGTCTACTGAAGAGGAAGATGATGACAATGTAAACATGGTTCCTCACGAACCTAAAAGGAATCAATGGTGGAAGTCGTTCACACGAAGAGATGGGTCTCCGTCCACCCCTGTCACGGTTACTGATGATGTAATTAGCACATGGTGGAAACATAATGATGCAGAACAAGAGTCTCTTTCACTTGAGCCTGAGTGAATGATCACCTCTGAGACTCAATCTGCTCCTGATAACAACTGGG